>CM031597.1:67473228-67498228 GCA_018398815.1 Conus ventricosus | reverse complement strand
TTAAGCAAATGCAGAGCCACAGAGAGATATTAAAAAAAGGAAAGAATAGCACAGAATTTCTGGAAGGCATAGATACTATTTACGCTGAAAGAGCCTCCATCGTCCCCATGGGCACAAGAGAACTAATGGGAAACAAACAACAAATAACGAAGAAGACAATGAGATTTTCATTAGTTCACACAATACACTGATGGTCTTTTCCACTATCAAGGCAAGAGCTACAGAATACAGAGAAAAGCTTTTCCATTTCAGAACTGTTTACTCTGTGAACTGGCAAAAAAAAAAATATTATAAGGCTGTGCTACATTTGTGTAAAGTCACACACTAACGTTTTTTATGTATTTTTCTATTCATCACACACACACACACACACACACACACACACACAGAGGTGTGCAGACTTACCCTCCTTTGTGGATCAATATTCTGCACTAAACAATGACCAACATGACGGGTCCCTGGTGCAAACCATCACTATATTCATAAAGAATAAAGCCCCAAAGGAGGTTTCTCCATTGATTCCCACTCTTGGAGATGCTTCAAAAAGTTTCTAGGTTGTAGGTGATGTGCTGCATTGTCTCAGTTGGAGTCATAATCCATTTCTCTATCCTAAAACGCTGTGGGAGTCTATGGCAGCACCCGAATGAAGAATTTCATGGGATCTTCGAAAACATCATCATGTCAACTCATCATGGTGACGAAAGCTGTACAAGAATCGAAAAAGAGACCATCGCCTTTTTCTTTTATTCTACCCATTCTTCCTGTTAAAAAATCACTGTGTACTTCTACAAAACCATTCAAAATCACCCTTTTTAAAAAATTCAGTCTTCTTAATACTAATGTCTTTCACATGTAAATAAATCAATTGGCATTCTGTTTAGGGCTTATAAATATACACTGACAGAAGCATTCATGCAACGTATGTCCATTAAAACATATTATTAACAGGCAGCACAATATACACACAAGTACATGAAGTCATATAATATACATACATATGAAGCTCCAGACAGCATGCATACATACTATTAAGACATATATAAGTTTCAAAAGATTTCTCACACACACACACGCACGCGCGCACACACACACACACACACACACACACACACACACACACCACACACACACACACACACACACACACACAGGGAAGTCGGTTATCAGGGAATTTGACAACCATTTTTCAATTTCCTTCTCTTTCATATTATTGTGTCAACTTGTGCATATTGATCAAACTCAAAGATCACGTGGACACAAGTATTTTACATATGATGAGAAATAGAAAGAAAGGAGGTGGGCATAAAAATCGAGACAAAAGAGAGAAAAACAAACAGAAACACAGGTAATGAGCCAGGGAGCAAAGAAGGCATGCAGGATGGGGATGCTGGGAAGAGGAGGTAATTTTTTAAGGATATTTTATGAAGCTTTAGTTTCTTAGGTATCTGGTTTTAACACAAAAAGGGTGGGATGGCACAGAAACCATACTGACAATGACAATTTTAAACTGTTTAAAGCTTACACTGGGCTTGATTTCAGCATTTTCAGTATAATCACAGAATGACATTTTTTTTTAAAATCTAAATGAAACCATTCTCATGTCAATTGATTTTTTTGTTGGGGTGGTGATGAGGGTGAGGACAGGGTGTGTGTGTGTGTGTGTGTGTTTGTGTGTAGGGGGTGGGGGTGGGGTGGGGGTGGGGGGCATCCACCGACAAAATGTAGCACAGAAACTATTTAGCCACAAAATCACCATTCTTGATACCTAGTATGTACTCTTCAATGTTGTATCAGTATTTCAGCTGATTGATATAACGTGCAGGGCAGACATTTTCATTCAATTTACAATGGCACATGTACTCTTCAGCTGATAAAAAACATATGAAATTGCATTAAAAAGAAAAAAAGAGTACAATCAATGAGTGTTCCATGATCTCAATCAAATCAAAGCATGGCAACGATTCTGTTATTCCAATATTAAATGGACATTTTTCACTGACAGCATCCATCAAAAATTCCTGCAATACTGAATAATAGAGCATTGCCAGGGATAAGAGACCCTGAGGGAGTAACATCATCAGACGGGAGAAAGATGTTAATAAAGGAAGAGATGAAGGAACAACATATGAAGAGAATTGCTGGAATCACTTCTCCATAGTGAGATCTTCATCAATTCACAAGGATTAGTCTTTTGTTTATGTATCAACTGATGAGATACAGGCTGCAATAAATGAATGAGGATAATAAATATGCAAGTGCATAATTTCCCACTGAACTTCCAATGACCAGAATGAAGACACTTTTCAGAAACTTCCAGGTGCAATCTAATCACCAGTAACATCAAGTTGTAACATGATAGAATGTCTTTTAAGATTTCATCCTCAAATGACACAATCATGCACACAACTGCCTTGAAGATGCGCTGCGCAATGACTTGGTTTATGCACATACGCACACAAACACCTCCTTGACCACCCCCCAAATCAACTCTCCTCCTTCTAGCCCATACTCTCACCTTTGTCTTGAACTTGCGAACAAACCCCGGATGGACCAAAACATGACCACAGAGATCTTGTCAGATTCACAAACTTCATATCCTTATTTTCTCCCTTTTTCAGTTTCCTCCCTGGGAATGAACTTATGAGGCAGAAAGGTACGTGAGCCCAAAGTCTGCAACTTCAACAACCACATCATTCGTTATCCTGTCACAAACTGTTCTTGCATTGGATTGGCATCAGGCGGCAAGCTGATGGATGAAGTGCTGATCTTACTCCCACCCCTGGCTTCCCTTCCTTAGTTTCTGGGGAATGTGCACTGCTGGCCAACCTTCACAATTCATGCTGCATATCCATTAGCAGAGTGCAGATATCAGCCTCCAGTATGATGGCAAAAGTTTGTCTTTTCTTTTTAAACATAACTTGTCAAAACAAAGCATAACAAAACAAAAACAATTCAAACAATCAAACAAAAAACACCTTTTCTTCTATCATTTCTTCAGTAACCCCCATATGCTTCTATTTCTCTTTCCAACTCACTGAAAGGTTATTGAGCAAAACGCAATACCTGTCTGTATATTCTTCTTCTCCTTCTCTCTCTCTCTCTCTCTCTCTCTCTCTCTCTCTCTGACTTCCCCTGTCTGGCTACCAGCAACACACTGTTTCACCAGCAGTTCTCAGTTTTTGCCGATCATTAAAAAAAAAACACTTACGCAAATAAACAGTTCAACCATCCCTGTCAAAGGCCTCCAATGAGTGCTACAATGCATGCTGAACTCCATGTTACAAGAAATGTCCCAATCTTCATACAATATTTCCGGCAGAGGGAAATATATACTGTGACAGTGCTCAGACTGGCAACATCTACTGACCAACCCCTGTCACAGAAATCCAAAGTGGATACGAGTTTTGGTCAACATGTTCTTCACACTGGTAAGCATGGGCAAACATGTAGCAGAGACAAGCAGGGAAAAAAAAAAAAAGAATGAAAAAAAAGGCAGTCATCATTTCTCTTCCCCATTCCATTCACTTCTTTGCCCAAACATAACCTATTCTACAGTATAATGTTGGCAGTAAATCCAGTAACGGCAGAAAGAACAGAAGTTGTTTGAGGTGTGAGCTCTCAGTGTAATCGACCACCCTTCCCTCCAGTCCCTATCCAAGCCAGCACAAGGCACACACAGCAGAGGCGCACAAGAAATCAAACAACACAGGACACTGATAGACAGTCAGTGACTGTTGTCCAAGAAAGGAGCCTAAAGTTACACTGTGAGTAAGACAAACTGGGTACCGTTGATGATTGCACCAAAGATTTTCATGACTTGATGTGTGAACATGACAGGCCATAACACTGAATCTGCCAGTATAAAAGGAAATGCTTGTAATTCAGATATTACTCTAGCAGTGAGGTTTCTGGTGGCTTCTCTGAATTCAATACTTCAGAAACTAGTTATCTAGGCATTAAAGGTATACTGATACAAAGCTTGCAGAGATTTTCAAAGAAGAACAATAAATGATGTTGAATGAGCCATAGTTGGAACTAATCTCCTAAATAATATTAATAAATGATGTTAAATGTGCTACATTTTGGAACTAACTTAATGATCTGGATACTAAATTGCAATGCTCACCTGGGAAATAACTGATTCAGCAATGCTTGGACACTTTCGTTCATACAAATTCACACCCTTTGCCTTCTTGCAAACTGGTTTCATAAAGCTTAAACACAACAAATCATTCATTCAGCCTCTCTCTCTTTCACACACAAACACAGAGAGTGACAGAGGTGGGGGGGGGGGGGGGGGAAGGGAGAGAGAGAGAGAGAGAGGAGAGAGAGAGAGAGAGAGAGAGAGAGAGAGAGAGAGAGAGAGAGAGAGAGAGAGAGTGAGAGAGAGAGAGAGAGAGAGAGAGAGAGAGAGAGAGAGAGATGACCGAAAACAAAATGGTTATATAAAGATTCATTTACCTTCTCTGAATAATAAGTCTTAAGCAACGGCCAAAGGATATATTTAAGTTATTCAATGGCACCATGATAAAACTCAAAGCCTAAACTTCTTTATTCCTTTTTTACTTCTGATGCCATTGGATCTTTTTCATACCAACACAATAATGCACACACAAAAAACACCAAGTGGATACAAATTAACCTCATGGTGCAGTGCCTCGTGATGCATGCTTAACAGTAGTGAGGTGAAATCTCATCAAATACATATTTGTGGAATTTCAAGCCCTGACTCACTTCTACCCGTGTCTGTTGAGTGTGCTATGGACTTGAATCAACGGACACAAGCCACAGTTCAGTTTCAGCCACTTAATGGATACACGTCTGACAGTGATGCCTGAATTCCCTGTTGAACACTGCATGTGTCTGCATCATTTGGGCCTGGCCAATGCTTTCATACTATAAAATGAAGGGCAGAGGCCAGTCCCTGTATGTAATCTGCAAACAGAGTGGAACTTTACAAATTCTATGGCCCACCATTCCCATTCTCAGAGTGACCCAAGTTGCTGTGCATGCTTCATGGCAGTGTTTGGCACAGTCTGCAGTGTCACCAAGTACATGGAGAACATTGCTGGATGGGTGGGACTGCATTTTTTTCTTGCTTTCTTCCAATGGAGTATGGCCCTCATTTACACTAGCTCCATGACTAAGCAATTATTGTCTTAGCAAGAATATCGTCCAAGCATCTGACATTAAAAGCTGGATTGATTGCTCTTTAAAATGGAACATTTTCAATACTGTGCCTTGTCCTAACCATTTTTTGCCAGGTCAAATAAGGCAATTAATGTTTATAACCAGGCTGCACCCAATGATGCGCATATTATGGATTTAAACCACTGAAGTGATTTCACGCAAGCATGTAGTCAGCTTACTGCTTTCATTCACAGTGTTTACTTTAGCATTGTGAAAGGAACTCCCCCCCCCCCCTCCCCAAGTCCCCCACCCCACCCCTCAAAGGGAAACAGCTCTGATGTCTATTCTAATCCATGCCTATGAAGGGGGGCAAAAAAACAACAAAATTTAAGTTGTTGCCAGGGCAGTCCATGTACAGATTTTGTTTGTTTTGGAGGTGAATGTCAAGTAAACCATGATTCATCCATAGTCAAACACCACAGCAAAAGAGAATAGTCAACACAGTTACAAAAAAATGAAAAATCTAGTCCATTCCAACCGATCAACCCGATAAAATCAGGCTCTTTTCAGTTTTAAATACAACTTCTAGCTTACAAAGTATTCCTCAGAAAAGTTCTTTCCAATTTGCCAGCAACAATCCGTACTGGTGGTCCCACCCTCCTTAAATGACAGTACATGAGTAATAAAGCAAACATTTTTTCCTTAATAAGCATCCTGGCACACTCTGTCCAACAGATTTCCAAAGCTTCCCACTGGTTTTGATTGAGCTGCGACATGTGCCCCAGAAACACTGGTAGGTAATGTCTGTTATATGTTGAATCAAAACAGGCACCACTGAACACAGTCAAAAAGAAACAGCAACTTTACAATGCTTCCTCTTGTGGGCTGCGTTACAGTGATCTGATAGAAACTGCTGCCTGTTAATTTGGTGTGGGACTACAACAAAACAATCCTCCATGTGGTTGTGTATACAGAAGCCACAATAAGTAGCATGGGGTAATGCCAGGGAGTAGTCTAGGAACATCAAAAAGGAAAAATAACAACATTGATAATAAACAACATTGATAATAATCATTATTTCATTTTCATTAACAAAAAAACTCACCGAAAGATGGATAAAGGGTACTTATGCGACTGCTATTTAAACAAATTATGAAGATGAACAATGAAAAACGCATCATTCAAATAAACGCTGGAAGAAACTATTGCTCATAACTGAACTTTGTATTGATTCTCATCTTCATATCACTGTGGGTTCTAGAGCACGCAAGCACTCACTCCTCCACCCCACCCATTCCCAATCCCCCACCCCACCCCTCTCCATTTCTTCCCTTCCCCAACAATGGCTTCTTCTGCTACTTGTATGTGCACACAGCTGCACTGCTTTCACATTGATTTCCAGACTTCAACTTATGCTACATAGCTCCGTTCTGACATTAAATGTTAAAGGTGAAATCTGGTCTAACATATTCAATGGTGTGTGCTTGTGACTGTATTTCACGAACAAAAAATGTCTGTGGGCACAGAAAAGCTGAATAAACCCAAGTCAGGACACTAGGTATACCATCAACATTTGAAGAGATAAATCATTTGGTAGTTTCATGACACTCCTAATGGGTTGTATCTTTTTATCTTTGTTGTTGTTTATTACCGCAGAGCAAGCCAGCACTCACTCCTCACTTAACCTTAAGAGAGACACTGGAAGTTGTTTTGGGTATGTACAGTGCACACACACACACACACACACACACACACACACACACACACACAACAATGTAAATACAATATAGTATGAACAACATTTTTTTCCAAATACTCTGCCCTCCAATTATTCGTCAGCAGAATATTTAAAATACTCGGCCTTCCAATCATTCATCAGCAGATCCCAAGCAATAAACTTAGCATATCTGCATTACCACAACACCAGTGAGCTTTGAGGATTTAGCCGCATGCAACTAACCAAACATGGTTCAATGTGCTCCTGCCTCTGCCTCAGCAACTTCAGGGCCTCAATCAATAAGCTGGATGACACTCTGAGAAATCAAGAGAACTGAATGCCGGAATTTTAAGCTGCTGATGGCAACGGCTAATATCTGGGAGCTTTGAAGGCAGACAAGAGAGAGAGAGAGAGAGAGAGAGAGAGAGAGAGGAGAGAGAGGAGAGAGAGAGAGAGAGAGAGAGAGAGAGAGAGAGAGAGAGAGAGAGAGAGAGAGAGAGAGAGAGAGAGAGAGAGAGAGAAAACCAACAACAAAAATCTATCCCACATAATGTCAAATGGGAATTTGTGGGCATTTTGTATTCTGATAAAGCACTGGTCAATAAAAGCTTGGCATTTCTTACTGAACTAGTAATTTTTAAAAATGAGATATATATGAAAGTGTCTATGGTGGACTGCGAAACATGCAGAATGTGCATAATCATTATGGCTTGTGTTTTCAAATTAAAACTGCAAAACTATCCAAAGCTTAAACTTCTGTCCTTTCCTTTCAGAAGTTGAAAGTGCAATTAATCTGTTACTAAGAAATCAAATATATTAATACAAAATAAAATGAACAACAGCACACCTGATTAATTGATGTGCCTTTGAGCAACGAATAAGATAAGATAATTGCTTATAGCCCACCGACCGCAAAGGGCCATATCAGGGCTGCTTTGGCAACGATAAGATAAAAAGATAAGTTGCTTATAGCCAGCCGACCGCAAAGGGCCACATCAAGGCTGTCACCATGTTAAATGAGCAACGATAATAACTTGTGTGAATACAGATTATGTATACACAGCACCTGACTGTATTTCCATTCATATTATCATTGTCTCTTTCCTTAAGGGTACTTGACCTCATTGTTAAATTTCATGATAAGATCAACACCATCTCAGCAATAACTATTATTTCTAGTAAGTAAATCAAATGGCTGAGTCACACTAATTTTTCTCACAATGTCACACATATACATACTTAGTTAAGATAAGATAATGTTGCTTATAGCCCAGCCGACCGCAGAGGGCCACATCAGGGCTGTCACCACGTTAAAATCAACTCACCAGTCATGAAAAACAAAAAACAAAAAAAAAAACAACTTTCACACATCTCGTTAAATGACATCGTCTACAAACGCACCAGAAACTTTGTTTAAAATCTTTCTGCCGTAAAATCTTAAATCAGATGAAAAATGTTAATCTCTCTCAAAAACTCAAGGATCACGTCAGGCGGGACATCCCTGAACAGGATCTTCATGGACTCCGCTGTAAAATGTTTGTGTCTCACATCATGCAAGTCCCAACACTCCAAAAGAACATGTTTCATTGTGAGTGGCGCATGACATGGAATGCACCACGGAGCTTCTTCACTCTTTAAAAGGTAAGAATGGGTAAAATACGAATGGCCGGTGTGCAGCCGGCACAGAACTGTTTCCTCTTTACGACCACCCGACGTAGATGGGAGGAAGTCCTTAAGGTTTGGACGGATCTGAAAGAGTTTGTTATTCGTCTGTGTGTTCCAATCCTCCTGCCAGAGGTCTCTCACATGCGCATGCATGCATGCACAGACACAAACACGCGCACACAAATACATGTGCACGCTCGCGCGCACACACACTCGCTCTCTCTCTCTCTCTAACTAGTCTATGTGGCTTGTCCCTTGTAACATCATAATTTACAAAAAAGATTTAACTTGACTTGATTGCCTATAATGGCCCCAAATGCCCATGATAAAAATCTTCAAATTTACTCCCTTTAAACAGTAAGACAAAAAAAAACGGTCTTTATGATCATGACTTTTAGCTAAAGTCACTTGAAGACCCTTTTTTCCTTCAATTCCTTGTCTTGCAATTGTAAAGTTCTAATGCAGTCGGTTAAATATTTCTTGAGTAACATAAAGAAAAAGAAAAGTAAACATCTTTAACTACCTTTGATCAGACATTAAATTCAAAGACGACTTTGACTAAAGGACAAATCTGGAAACAAGAAATACTGACTAAAGGACAAATCTGGAAACAAGAAACAGACTTTGCGATAGCTGTTTGTGCTGTTTTAACATGAGCAATCACATTACCCGAGTTCAGGTATGGAAACTGTTGATGTAACACTATACTAAAAAAGAAAGAAAAAAAAAATGTCCTTGTCTGTGTCTCTTCATTGCCAGTTTTCCTGACCAAACAAACTGTTATTACTATTCGACAGGAAAGAGGTTGCCTGTTCATCATTTGCCATATGCACCTTTGTTTTTTTTGTTTGTTTTATTTTCCTGTACCATCTTCTGTGCCACCTCAGTGGATGTGCACCCAGGCCACTCATCCCCGACTCCTGTCCATGGCCACACTGCCCGCCACAGCCCTGACACCAGACATCCACAGGGAGTAGTCAATGTCACACCATCAAGAGGCAACCTACTAGAGGAGACACTGCACTGCTGCTGGGGTCACTTCAGTGGTGTTCAGTGGTGCCTGTTCTGATCCAACATACGCAGGACACCACCCACTAGGCCCCCTACTGACAACAATATCTGCTTAGTTGCAGAGCCAGTTTGAGCGAGCTCTCCCTTCAGGGGACGCACGACGTTAGTTCAATGGAAGCCTAACGAATTTGCTGATACGGTGACGCCAACAGAATCAAATCGAGGCCATAGGCATGGAGAAGCAATCAAAACTAAGGTCATCATGAGAAGAGCAGGGCATGAAGGGCACAGAATTAAATACTTTTCTTAATGCTGATCGATGAGGATGAGGATGATGAAGATGATGCTACGGATTTCCATTCTGGTCTGAAACTGCACAACAGGGTTGTACTTTATGCTTACTTTCAAAATATTTCCTGGCATCAACCAGGCTCAAGAGATACAGACACGTGTTGTGTTGGTCAAGAAGTTTGATCAACACTCTCAAAGATACATCCATGAAGTGGATGAAACACAACTCTGTGGTACCAGTCTTTGCAAATGTGCCCACGACAAACTTAACTCTGGGTAGGAGCCGGTCAGGGCAATAAAATCCTCAAACAAATGCCACTGATGGGAATCACACCCCTGACCTCCCAACTCCGAGTCTGTGACGCTAGCCACTTCACCATGGCAGCTGGTATACATCTAAAGTTTGCAATCAATAATCATTTAAACTTTTCCAAGTTTCTCTGATATGTTTTGTACACCTGCATGGCTGTTTTCTCCAACAAAAAGACTGAACAAGGCTCAAGAAAAAGGCTCAAAAGAACATTTCATATAATTTATCGACAAGTCAGATGGATAGATAGATTATGTAGCTATAGCCCAGCCAACCACAAAGGGCCATATCAGGGCTGTCACCATGTTGCAGTCAACTCACAAGTCATTTTTTTTTTAAATGGGGGGGGGGGGGGGGGGGGAGGTGGACCTCATTTACACAACCCTTTAAAATACACCTTTGTTAAAAATCTTTCTTCAGTAAAATCTTAGATCAAATGAAAAATGTTGATCTCTTTCAGAAATTCAAAGATCACATCAGGTGGGACATCTCCAAACAAGGTTTTCATGGAGTCTGCAGTAAAGTGTTTATGTCTCATATCATGCAGGTCCGAACACTCTTAAAGAACATGTTTCACTGTGAGTGGTACATGACATGGAATGCACCACAGAGCTTCTTCACCTTTGAAAAGATAAGAATGGTTGTAAAAGGAGTGACCTGTGTACAAACAGCAAAAGATTGCTTCTTCTTTATGGCCACCCCTGGAAAAAAGTAAAATCGCTTTAAGGTCTGGACGGATTTGGAACACTTTGTTATCCGTCTGCAAGTTTCATTCCTTTTGCCAGTGAGAGAAAATAAAATAACAGTCTTGGTCACTGTGTGCTTTCAAAAAGGAATATACGAAGGAAGAAAGAAAGATTGGAGACTTAGAATGTAGCTGTAAAGTGATAATCCTCAAAATGATCTATATGTCTGGAATCTGTTATGCTCAGCAGACTGATGGAAGGACATGTACAGATTGCTATGTGCTAGGAAACAAACAAACACAAAGACAAAAGATATTACTGAGTGATGATCCAGCGACTGATAATGTTGTGAGTGGAATTTGTTATGTTCATTTAGAAAACAAATCAGGGGAAAAGTCTTGGAACAAACCGCAGAGTATAGAATGGAGTTAGATGACGCCTGATGAGACAAACGTCATTCTTTCTTTCCTTGTCACATTAACTAGTAGTGGGCTCACTGATATGCACAAGTGAAGCCGGTTGGGGCTGGAGACATTGCGCTTAAACAATGAACAGATAAGATGGCAGCAAGCTTTCCTGTGAATTAAGACTAATAGTGTTGTGCATTGAAATCACTGACCAACAATAACAACAGTTCGAAGAGGACGAAAGAATGGCATTAAGAGACAAGGACAGCTTAAAACAGTAGTCATATTCCCTGTTTCATCTTCTTGTTTTTTTCCTTTCTGGGTTAGGAGACAGGAGTGTTAAAGCGGTGGGGTTGGGGGGTGTGGGGGGGGGGGGGGGGTGTGGAGGAAAGGTAGTTTGTTTTCTTTATCATAGCCTAGCTGACCACACAAGGTTTTTTTCAAAGCTGCCACCACAAAAGGAGGGGAAATCCTGCTCTGCATAAAACAACAATAACAAATACAATATTTATCAGTTATATACACTACATCTATTACTAGTAACTAATCTACTCTCAACCTTCAGGCAGATCAAACAAGAGCATGCTCAGCGTTTTTTTCTAACACACAATGGGGGGGTACTATACACACAGATTCTGCAGTGTGATGCACAGTTTTTCACACAGGAAGTCCCACGGATGCACAGCTTGTTTGACCGTGGGTGTGATCGCTTTTCTGCAGCTTTGTTCACAGTCAAAAGTTGCAAACTCTTCAAGAGATGCAGCAACTACCTTTTCTTCTTTCCTTGGAGAAGAGTCTCCGTTACTTTAATGCTGGTTTACAAGAAGCTTAATGAATGTTTATACTGATACCTGTCTATGTGCCTTGTTCCATATCACTGAGTAGAGGAGTGTGTTGGTGTAGCATTAACTTATAATTCAAATTTTTATTTTGATAGTAGGGACCCTCAGATCTCACCAAAGGACCCTCAGATTTTTCAACACAGCATCACACAGACTCACATTTTCAATGCTATAAAAAACACTGATACTGTGGTAATCACGCACTGCCCTTAATTTTTTACCCAAAGTTTGTGAAAAAACACTAATACATTCATATCAAAATCTCACAACATACATTAAAAAACAAAATCCATACAGGCAAACAGGCAATATAATGTGCACAGTTAGTCCTCTGTGGACAGTGCATAGACTAACTACATGGCAACCAAATAAAAGCAAAAAAAAAGCAAAGAAAAACAAAGAAAATCCTGGTGTATCAGAATGTGTAAAAACCTAGGAAAAGAGCAATGACCTTTTAGATCAAAACAGAATAGGCCACAATGGCAGAAGAAATGACAGAAAAGAAACAAGAAAAATAAAAAGACACAAAGGGAGGAGAATAAATGACAGAAAAGAAAGGGGAAAAAAAGGCAGTCAAAGATGTCACACAGAAGAAAAGAGTTAAAGAAAGTGACACCATGCACAATCACTCACTATTAATGACAGTCAGCACACCCTGTTTTATTGAAAATGTATATTTCCCCAAATTTCTTGGGGGGAAAAAAAGATCCACACACATAAAACCTACAAAATCAGCAACCTTTTTTTTCCAGTACCATAGATTTCATTTCAAGGAAAGAGAGTCAAGCCAATCAAAAACAAAAACAAACAAAAAAAGCATTCATGGTAACATTTCTCAAATTATCAGTGACTGCAAGTTTCAGTGATATAAGTGACAATACAATCCATCCATAAACAGTGAAGTCACTCCTTATACACAGATCAGCACACTCACAAAACTATAAAATTGGAATACTGTCTAGCAGATACTAACACTCTCTCTCTGCCTCTCTTGTATCTCCTCCCTTTCTCTCTCTCTCATCCCTTCCTCTCCATCCCCATAAAAAGGACGAGTCTGGGGGAAAAAACCCTCTGTAATCACCCTAAAATGGAAGTAATCTTCTTCAAAGGCAGTATTAGAGAGATCACGAAGATCTGTTTAATACACCCTGATCCAAAAAGTAGAAAAGTAAAAGTGAAAAAAAAGGTGGTTGAGATCAATAACCCTCAATATTGCCTGTAGCCAGAACATGAAGGTTTTATTATCTATGGCTCCTTGTGGAAAGGTCATTTCCATCAAGGCTATTAAATCAAAAGATCTTCAAATCTTATATTCAGTAGACGAGGAGAGGTGGTATAGTTACATCCAGGAAAAGCCAAGTAAAAGAGCAAAGAATGGAGGTAAGCTGGTTACTAATAAAATACATATTTTCATAAATGTTTTCATGAAAAACAAACAGAAAGTATTATACCAGTATATTCCCCAGAAGTGGTTCCAAGTTTCTCATTCCTATCTTCAACATGACCAATCACAGTATTTCTCCCATCAACACCTCATGAAAATTGAAAGCGATTATTCCTGTTCTAATGGTAAAAGTGAGTGAAATGATAAGCGTAATGCTCATCTACCACAAACACAATTATTTCACCTGAATTCAACAGAAATACAGGAACTGACCCCAACACCCCCCAACCCATCTTTCCCCATCCCACTCTTTGCTCACACACACACACACACACACACACACACACACACACACACACACACACCTTATCCCTAATCTAATTAATGACTCCATTAATGCTTTTATGCTGGCAAAACTCAATTCATTTTCAGCTCAACATTCATGCATCATTACATTTACTGTTCATAGTTCAAGTGGGGAGACTCTCTAACTAAATGTCAATGGCCACAGAAAAACATCTCCCTAACAGCGAGAGAGAGAGGAACGGGGCTCTGACTTTCAGCAACACATTTCAATAAAGTCCTAGCGTGCCTTGTAGACAATTGTTCCAAGGTCTGGGGCTCCACTCCCACATGTGGCAGCTAAGTTCTAGGAAATGTGCAGACTCCAGTCCCCTCTGGGTCCTTCATATGCCACTTTAAACTGAGGTCACGTGCCTCAACGCATGTATGCAGACATGTCACATCCCATTCCACCTTCTGAAGAAGAGTAGGCCATCGTATGCAAGTGGCTGAATGACAAGAAAAGAAAACATGTGCCATGTTAAGATATCATCTACTCAGGGGGCCGGAATAGCCGAGCGGTAGAGCACAGGACTCGTAATCTTGGTGATCCTGGGGCTGCGAGTTCAAATCTACGCCAGGCCATTTTGGTACAGGGGTATTTTTTTCCTCAGAGTTAACATTGGTTCTGACTCCATTTCCCATACAGTCCTTCGAATGAGACTATAAACCGAGGTTCCATGCATGAACGCTCGCATAACATCTAGCACATACGTAAAATCCCATCACCAACTTTCGGAAGAGAAGGCCAGTTTGGCCGTTGGTATGGATGATACGTTACACATAGCATGCACCTTCCCCGAAGCTGGAGTATGGCTGCCTTAATGACGGGATAAAAAATGGTCATACACAAAAAAACCTCCAATCCCTTTGTCAGGTAGATGGGATCAATCCTTGCCTATACAAGGAATGTCTGCAGGAATATCAGCTTGCATATGCGGAAAAGAAAAAAAAGAGAAAAAATCTATGGAAAATGGATTGTGGCGACCTTAATGGTGGGGTCCAACACAGTTGCATCCCGGTAAAATCTTACCAACAGTCAACCAATGAGTTCCAACCAAGAAAAATACATGGGGAAAAAAATGATACATTAAAGCACAATTTTTTTTCCGCTTGATCCCATTTAAAGGTTTCAGATCAGTCTTCTACTAGTTTTAGAGCCTTGAATTGCTTGGAGTTTTCAGTCTTGGTGTCTTAACTTACAGGTTTGTTTCTAACTTGCTTGCATTCCTCATGTGACCTCCATGATCAGCTGGGCCATAAACAACATGACACAGAATTGATCAATCTCAACCACCGAAGCAAAAACTGGTTAAACTCAGCCACTCTGTCTTTACTTGGAGGTTGGAAAGATGTGGTTTTTGCACAGGATCTTTTGAATCAACATGAGGTCTTGTTTATACATAATTACCAAACACCCATGCCCGCACACACTTACACACACACACTCACTCACTAAAGATTTACAACCAAAAAAAAGGCGATCCTCTTTAAATCATGCTGTCATGAATGTTAAATATATATGTAGAGAAGTTCTAAGACCTTTCATTGGCTCCTTTCTTTAAAAATCACTTGGGCATGGTCACAGTCAGTTCAAGTGTTTTATGCCTATCCCAGCATCCATTCTTTCTTTCAAGTCTCTGTCTCATATATGATATGCAGATCCCATGCATATTTCTTTGCCAGTAGGTTTTTTCAAATTCTTCCATCATCATCATAAGCAACTGTAACAGTTCATGAAAGAAAACAGTCTAATGCGTGTGCAAGCCTTCGCATATACATGTGTACACACACACAACACACACACACACACACAAATGCACACAAATGCTGTTGGCCTGTTATCCATCCCAAGATTACTCAGTCTGTTCATGAGTCATTAACAATTGACTGACACTAGGTAACAAGGTACCATCTGACACATTAACAATAGGGAGCAATGGCCAGGACAGGGGAGGGGAGGGAAAGGGGCATGACCAGGGAGAGGGAAGGGGAAGAAAGGCTCTGTAATCAATGGCATTGTATTGTAGCAGAATAATCATACAGCACAGGAAGGCTCCAATATGTGGCAGTCCATCTAATGCTGTTTGTTTTCAGCCTGAATGAATGTAATGTGTTCCTTAGATCAGATATATCTCTCAACTGCTGATGGTTATACTATAAACATGTCTACTTCTCTCATGAGATTTCTGTGATGGCTGACCACTTGTCAGCCCCTACATCCTGTTCAATGCATGCCATGGAAAAGTAAACAATGGAACAAAACACAGGAAATTCCACTAAAAGACATACAAATACACATGCACACATGCATGTAAGTACACACAGACACAGACACGCACACCCACACACAAACGCACACACTGCAGACACACACAAAAACACACACACATACACCACTGCCACCACCATCACCAACACCATTCATAGGAGATTTGAACATGACAGCCTTTGTATGTGCATGTGCATATATGTACATTCAAAATGAGTGTGTGTGTGTGTGTGTGTGTGTGTGTGTGTGTGTGTGTGTGTGTGTGTGTGTGTGTGTGTGTGTGTGTGAATATCTGTGTGTCAATGGAAAAAACAAAACAACAAACAAACAAACAAAAACCACACAAACACACCTTCCAATCACTATAACTGCAATATCAGATAACTGTTCATAATACAGTTTTGTTCATTTGTTTGTTAGTGAAAACTAGAAAAGTTTCTGTACATAATAAACAAAGCATTGTTTCGTTTGTCTGATTGTTTGCTAATGAGGACTTTTTAGATCTATTTTCTGTACAGGGCAGTTCTATCACAAGAAACAAGCAATGATAGCTTCAAACTGCTGCCAGTGCACGAACAAGTCAGATTCTTTTTGTAGGGTGTTCATGCATATTAATGGTGACCCCAAGATTGTAACCAAAAATGCAGAAGTTATTGAAGATATTGGTTGAAAAAATTCTTCAACCTTAACAAGCTAATAGAACAGAGTTCTCTGGAACACAAACTAGCCATGTTTGGAGACATCACATACGCCACTTGAAACGATAACTATGGGGTAAAAAAGCGAGAATGAAGAAACACCGTACATACAATTCACAGAAGAAAGTCAGCAAGAAGGTATCGTTATCGGATGTGGCTTGATATGAAAAATGTGTGTGGACCTGTCCCTCACAAGATTATTCAACTGGCTCTTCCAACATACCATATCCACAAGAACATCCCAGAACAGCTGACTACTTGTCTAGTTTCTCAATGAATTTCTCCACTAAAGAACACTCAATAGACTAGATCAATCTGAGTGATAGCCTAGCACAGGGCTCTACAATTTCTCCAGTTCCTTCCTTGGTGCCAATATCATGATGGCAATAGACATCATCTCAAATGCAACAAATAGCAATACTACTCTGGCACAGCTCCAAAGTGGATATCAAATGCCCTCTTTAAACTCCTTCATGGATGATAAAATAGCCCTTTCCATGAAAGAAGATGAAACACAAAAGTACTGTTGCAGTTAGATGAACAGCGGTCTCATCCAGAACAAGTTTCAAACTGATGGAATCACACAGCCCCATTCTGCAGAGAGAACAGGTAACTCAAGCAGTTCCATTCACTGCAGCCAGTCATTCCGCAGAAAGAACAGGTAACTCACTCACTTCCAATTTTAAGTTCCATTCACTGCAACCAATCAAGCCATTCCAACGATGACAAAAGAACAAGTTAAGAGCCTTGGAAAGTGGTATGGTTTTTCCTTGTTCAAAACGGGAAAACAAAACTATGCAAATTGAAGTAAGGAAGTCTGCAGGTAACAGACTCATGTGGCCTCCCTGGCAAACTGTAAAGTCTGGTTCCTGCAGTTCATGCTGATCCAAAAGCTCCTCTGGTATCTGCTGGTACATGGTATCAGCATTAACATTTTGTTTTAAATCAATGGGAGTCAAATTAAGCAAATACACAAGGAAATGACTTACTGTCCCACCTGGTCTCACTGATACTGTACTCTAGGAGCCCAAGGTGAAGACTACAAGAAAATGGAGAGTGTGGAAGGCAGCGGATGTGTAAAGATCCAAGCCTTAAAATTCAAGGAAATTATGAGGACACACACAAACTAATCAGAGGACATACACAAACTAATAAGAAAGGATTAAGATCTACAGAAATGAAAGAGGTGGTCAAAGTGGAAAGCTACAAGAGACATGGAGTTGGAGACAGAAAAGAATGCTGAAAGAATCCAGAATGCAGTTCACTGATGCCAACAGGGGCAATGGACTACACCGAGTGCACTCCAAAGTCTTGCCTGAAATGAAATGTGGCATATGGCGCCTCTTAGGATCAGCTTCATCCTCAGCTATGTTTATCTGGTAAATCATGCCATCTCAGTGGCATCATTTCCCCACAACTCATTCCAGCTCTCTCTCCACAGCCACACCCACTTGTCCTGCTGCAACACTGGTCAGCAATCCACAGGGAGCAGTCATTACCAAGTAATCATAAGGCAACCCACCGGAAGAGTCACTGCTCTGCTGCAGTCACTTCAATGGTGTTCAGAAGTGCCTTTTCTTATCTAGTATAATGCATGCCATCACTTACACTAAGTTACAGTAAATGTCCCCTTATGGAGGGCACCACCACAGCTGTCCAACAGCAATTCTCATGAATATGCCCATACCAACAACCCCAACATGAACAGACCAAGGGCAGGGGCAAGAAGAGAAATCAAAACTGGAGTCACAATGACAGCATGGCATGCAGGGCCACAGCCTTTGAGACTTTTTTTTATACTGATCACTCAGGATGAAAACGATGAAAACTATGCAGTTGAGTCACATATTTACATGACTTTTTTTTAGAGGGCCTACCACCAACATCAACAACAATGAGCTCTGGGACAGAACAAACCAGCTGCCCGCAGAACAGGAAATCAAGAAACGACGTTGGGGCTGGATTGGACACACACTGTGGAAGCCTGCAAGCAACACCACCAGACAAGCCCTAACATGGAACCCCCAAGGAAAACGAAAAAGAGGTCGGCCAAAGAACACCTGGCGCAGGGACCTGGAAGCAGACATCAGGAACATGGGGATGACTTGGAACCAGCTGGAGAAAAGAACCCAGGACAGAGATGCCAGGAGGTCCTTAGTTGGCAGCCTGTACCCTAGGAGGGGTAATAGGCAATGATGATGATCATGACCCTCCGCTTACTTTCATTATATATCCCAGTGCTAACCCAGCTTGAACGATACACTCTTGCAGTACTGGTAAGGAAATTTAACACTCTCAGCCTCTGAGAGACATCCCTCAAATAGCTGAAATCGACTGTGTGGTTCTAGTCTTCCCATCTGAACCCATAGCAAACTAAGGGTGAAAAATCCCAAGAACAGATGATTAAACAGGGCTTAAAATACCCATCTGTTTCTGACAAATAAATTTTCTGCCTGACAAGTGGAAATGCTCTTTCCACTGGTGTGTCGGGAAACCAATTTCTGACCATGTTAGTGAAAGGGTGACACTGCAGTCAGCTGTGGTTCAGACCAAAAACACTTCCTTTCTCCCCTTTTCACTTTCATATTTTCAACCCTACCTGTCCCCACTTTTTCTGAGAACAGAGCTCCAGTAGAACACTGTTTAATGGTGGCAAAGTGAATCCTAATGAGAAAAAAAAAGCTTTGCCAGGATGCAGACACTGCGCTTGGTCAGTGCGAAAACTTTAGATTTATTCTCTGTATTTTTAAATGTTTGTAGTTCTGAATAAAATGGAATTTATCTGGAATGAGTGTGTGAGGAGAATGGAGAGTGAGAGAGGACAGAGACTGAGAGCAACAGAGATTATATAATTTTAAATCAGTCCAGTCTGAGATTATATGATTTGCATTTTAAGGTATGCTTGGTGGAAGCATGACAGTTTCATTCTTTTCTGGATTTTTTTTCTTTGTATAATGCTATAAGCAGTAGGAAACATTTTTTCATTTGCACTCTGTGTCAGAGTAAATACTGCAGAAAAATAATTTTCATGTCGTATGCCATATTTCTCACAATCAAGTCTTTATCACACGTGTGCAGAGCTTATCATCACTGCTGCCTTGGTATTGCATTACCGGCAGTTACTTTTATTATAATATTAGCCATCTCTTTACGTACAGAGGGCAAGTAGAGCTTTTTAAGGACAAATATAGTTTTTTCAAATTACTGGTACCCAGGGCAACTCAGCCCTGATGTGGCCCTTTGCGGTCGGCTGGGCTATAAGCAACATTATCTTATCTTACCCAGGGCAACTGAAAGTTAACTGGGAACTTCTAGCTCTTTTAAATGGCTCTGAATGCCTGATGGTAATCAAACCTATAACCTCTCAACCCCCAGTCTGTGATAGCAATCTATTGTCCCGCAGTGATTGGTTAGCTTAATAAAATCTGGCTTCCAAGGCGATATCCTTGCCACAGAGATTGGAGCAAGGGGTTTTTTCAGCACATTTGTCCATCTCATGTAACAGCTCTTGATTTCTGGGAAGAAGGGTACCAACCCCCTAAATAAAACTAATGGCAGAATCTGCTAAGAATAGTTCTGCTGATCTTATCGAGGAAGAACAACAGCATCAAAGTTAGGCTGGATTACATTTTTCAAACTTACAAATAACAGGCTTACAACTGCTACATCAGCAAGTGGTTAAGCCTTACACAACCTTGGCCTGGCGAGTGGGGGTGGGGGTGGGGGCCTTGCCATTTTGGAGGTGCAGGTTCTAATCCACACAATGACACGCATACACATAAACACAAACACACTCACACGCGCGCGCACACACACACACACACACACACACACACACACAAAATGATAATAAATGAAAACGGTCATAATGGAGAAGATGTAGCCCCATCCTTTGTAAGGAGTTAGGGTCCAAAACTTGCCCAAGAGCTGGTCAGGGAAGGTGAGGGGGGGGGTTGGTAATATTCTCTTTTGACTCCCTGCTATCCAACCATCCCAAAAGTTTCTGGTTAGACTTAAAGTCAAATCAGTAAAAGAAATCTTTTCTGCTTCCTTCAATCCCTGTCACATAGTGAGAGTGATAAAGGATTCATTTAATTCTTTGCTTCTGCTGAAAAGAAGGTGAAATGCTACCTCTGCTAAGAGAAGGTGAAATGCCCCAAGATACGAGGACACTATCATCATCTCCCTGTAGATAAATTAAGATTATAAAACTAAGCAACTGCAACATTTACCATAGCATCTCCCTCCTCAGACCACTGGGAAACTATTTGCTTGAATCTCGCTGAAGAGGTTCTAACAGTCCAAATACTTGAAGAGAGAGAATCGCTGCCGATCCAGGATTCCAAGCCAACAGGTTCACCATCAATGTGATATGCCTTCACACATCTAACAAAGCCCTTTGATCTGGTCAACAGGGGCAGTTTCTCCATGATACTACAGAAGACTGGATATCCACCCAGGCTCTTGTTAGTCTTCAGCATCATCAAATCTTTTCAGATCTATGCTCTCAATGTAAATCTGTGGTTTCTTTTCTTGTTGTTTTTTTTCCCTTTTTTTCTTTTCTTTTTTCTTTTTGCTGTCCCATCTTCTGTGCCATCTCAGTGACAGTACACCCGCACCACTCATTCTGACACCCCTTCCATTGCCACAGCCCGGCCCAGCTCACCGCAGCCCCAGCAATCCACGGGGTGCAGTCAATGTCAAGTCGTCAAAAGGCAACCCGCTGGAGGAGACACTGCACTGCTTCTGAGTCACTTCATTTGTATTCAGTGGTGACTTCTGATCCAACATACACAGGACACCACCAGCTAAGCCCCCTGCATGATGACAACAATTGCCTAGTTACAAACACAGCGCGAGTGAGTTCTCCCTCTGGAGAGTGCCACCATATCCGTCCAACCACACTCCCAATGGACTCACCAATACTGGTGACCCTGAAGGAATCAAACCAAGGCCACAGTCAAGGAGAGAACATGAAAGCAGGGCATGAAAGGCCATAGAATTTAAGACTTTTTTTTTAGGCTGATGGATAAGAATGAGGATGATGAAGATGATGCTATGGATTTCCATAATTTCGGTCTGAGACTGCATGACAGAGTTGTACTCTACGCTTACTTTCATAATATATCCTGGCGTCTACCAGGCCCGAGAGATACAGACACCTGCAGTGTTGGTCAGAAAATTTGAGCAATACTCTCAGAGACACATTTAATAAGTGGATGAAACTCAACAGTGTTGTCCCAGTCTTCTTAACTGAGCCTGCAGCAAACTCAACTCTGGGTAGGAGCCAGTCAGAACAGAAAAATTCCATGTGCCTCCGATGGGAATTGAACCCAAACCTCTCAACCATGCTAACAACTTCACCATGGTGGCTTGGGTTTTTTTTTTCTTAACTGAGTCTGTGTTATGCATGACATAAAATTCTCTTTTCATCTGTTCACCTCCTGAAAGTTGACGATGATCCTAAAAATTGTAGTAAAACAACCTTTAAGATCCACTGTGAATTTTTGACATTTGCGTAGCTCCACAGCATGCAATAAATTCTGTAGGAAACTATGAACAATTCATGGTGATCAGTAGCTCTGATATTATCTTTTGTATTACCATTAATTACCAGAAAAAAAGTCAAATGTTCTAGGGCAATATTGCTAATAAAATTAACAATTTGTGCACACCGAATAAACCCATTTTTGGCCTAACCTAAGAGACTAGTCTGCACTTTAATAAAAATTTTCAAGTAAAGTCAATGAAAGAAGTCCTTGACTTCCTACAATCCCGCTTGTCCTTGGGAGTATAATGCTGGATTTACAGTTGTCATCAATTTCAAATCAGAAAATCAGAATAACAATCAGAATTGAATTAAACCATCATTGTAGAAGCAAAAGGGTCACCTGATTTCTAAATGCTTTTTCAGAAGAATCTGTACCTTCTCCTCTTATTTAGCCTTTCCTTTTTCAGTGCCCTATTGGCTCCACTCTCATCCACTTGTGTCATTGTGTGACCTGCTGTTGTTCAAGTATATGCATGCATGCATCTAGATCTCTTTTGAGTTATTCCTTTTTTTTTTTATTACCATCACTTTCTTAAAATAATGATTTAATTAAAAAGAAGAGTAAGTTTCACATTTAGATAATGAACCACATAGGCCTACTGTTAAAATTTATGCTATTCATTCATTCACTGATCAAAATGTTCTGTAAATAGACCACAAAAAAGAACACAGATCTACATTAAAAGAAACTGTACCACAAAACTAAACTGGAAAAGGAATTTTAACTCAAAAGACATCACTATGCATTGCCCGGAATATTGTTGATAAGTTGCACAAAAAGTCAAAGTATGTCTCTAATGACTGTTTCGTGATTCAATGTAAATGTATGTGGCCTCCAGTCCAAAAGTGTTTTGGCAACCACTTAATCAAAGTTGCTCAGGAAAGGTCTATGATAAACAATAATTTACTGGATTATAAATTAAGGTTTGAATATAAACACAATCTCTTCCCTGTCAGCCTAAAACAAAAACAAACAAAAAAACAACAAAACCAAAACAAAACCAAAAAATACCTCTTCCTGCAAAATTGTAAAATTTAAATTAAACCACAATATTTGTTCGAGTTTCTTTTCTTTTTTCATTTTTTTTTCTTACAGTCCTAGTGTCCATCAAGATTTTTTTTTTTTAACAGGCCCACGGAACTTAAAAACAAAAGCAGGATGATATTCCCGATTCCCACACCACCAGTGTTTACGTTCATTATAATCGATAATATTCAGATTACTATGAGAAAATAAGAAACGGGGAAATAGAAACCGGAAGACATGTGTATAGTGAACTCTGCACAGATCTGAGATTGAATAATCTACGTGAATAACAAGTCTCACCGTGTGATTTATGCCCCACATGAAGACACTCAGCAATGGTTCGTTGGCACGGAAGAGCTTCTGTTTGGGAGCGACAGCCTTCAGTTTCAGCTGCTTTCGCTTCGTGGTGACTCCAGACATGATGATGCTAATATTGCACAATGCCGATGAGGAAAAAAAAGGGGATGCAATGAGATATGCGTTTGCGGTCTCTTCTTTCAGACAGAAAGACTTTCTAGACTGACGTCAAGCAGCCGCATTGTCTTGTTGTCTGATCGACGGCCCTCACACTGCTCGCAGCCAGCAAGATGGCGAAAATTTCCCAGCATCCTTATGCGACAAGGGGACATAACTCAAGATGTCTTTTCGTTCATAGCTGTAAAGGGCCCCGCCCACATGGAGGAGAGTGGCAGGGGGGGGGGGGGGGGGGGGGGGGGAAGTCAGCTCGAAAACTACTCTTTATTATTGCCGCCAACCTCACAAACACCTTTGAATATCTGACCGTAGACCAGCTTATGTAATTTTTGCCATGTGACCGAAGAGGGAGAGGGGAGGATGAAACGATGCCGCTAATCTTCAACAAAAACATGGATTTAATGTGCAGTGATCAAGTTGCACTTTTACGGCCGTATCCATTATTTGAGGGTAGCTAGGCTCTAAAGGGGGATCTGAGAGGCTTCCCTTAGTGGGCAAGGGGGAACGTCTTTGTTTTTACCATGCCAAGAGAAGGGGAGGGGGGTGGGAAGGAGGGGGGGGGGGGCGGCGGAGATGAAACGCTGCTGCAATGGAAACCCGAGTCATCAACCCAAACAATGATATAATGCGAAGTGTTACTTGCTGTTGCACTCTTAGCAGTCTTAGGGAAAGAATCAGTCATATGAAGGAGAAAGGGGGGGGGGGGGGGGGGCTCCAAATCTGGAGGGGGATCAAGGGACCTCATCCAGTGGGAGGAGGGGGGGGGGGGACGTCCGAGACTGAACGCTTTTTTTACCGGGCAGGGAGCGCGGGAGTGGGGTCTAGAAACTTGAGGCTCGGACACCACCTCTTCCATCCCCCCTCCCCACCCCCACCCCATCTTTTCCCCTCCGTCCAGCCCTTTAAAATGCTTACCAAAGTGACAGCTTCATACGCCTACTGCATTTTTCAGCTAAAGTCCTACAGGTTTACGCATAGCAAGACGCGTGCACGCGCGCACGCGCGCGTGTGTGTGTGTGTGTGCGTGTTTTATGAAGAACACCGCTCTCTCTCCTCTCTCTCTGTCTCTCTCTCTCTCTCTCTCTCTCTCTCTCCCTCTGTCTCTCTCTCTCTCTCTTCTCCTCTCTCTCTCTCTCTCTCTCTCTCTCTCACTGTGTCACTGTCTCTGTCTCTCTCTGTCTCTGTCTCCGTCT
>CM031597.1:67425728-67468228 GCA_018398815.1 Conus ventricosus | reverse complement strand
TTCGTACTCACAGTTCTTATAGAACAGGGAGTACTTTACAATGGGAACGAAGAAATGCTGTCTGTGTGTCTGTCTATCTGTGTGTCTGTCTGTGTGTCTGTCCTGGTCAAAATGTGTTCCACTCGCTCCAGACAAAACTTCTGGGCCGATCTTTCTGAAAATTTGTACGTATCTTTATTATGGGTCAGGATGATGCCCGATGTTTTATTTTACCAGAATAGCCGTTACTAACGTCTATAACGGACCCAAACGTTTTTTTCTTTTCTTTATGGAATATCTCAGAAAGCACTTGTATTCAAGATAAACTGGGAGTACGTTTATATGCTTTGCATCTTGTTTTTCTCTCGCCTCGTCGTTTTTTGTACTCCCAGTTCTTATAGAACAGGGAGTACTTTACAATGGGAACGAAGAAATGCTGTCTGTGTGTCTGTCTGTGTGTGTGTCTGTCTGTGTGTCTGTCCGTGGTCAAAATGTGTTCCACTCGCTCAAGACAAAACTTCTGGGCCGATCTTTCTGAACATGTGTACGTATGTTCATTATGGGTCACGGATGATGCCCGATGTTTTATTACCAGAATAGCCGTTACTAACGTCTATAACGGCCCAAAACGGTTTTTCTTCTTTATGGAATATCTCAGAAAGTACTTGTGTTCAAGATAAACTGGAGTGGTTTATATACTTTGAATCTTGTTTTTTTCTCTGTCCCCCCCCCCCCCCCCCCCCCCCCCCCCCCCCCCCCCCCCCCAAATTTCATTATTGTTAATATGAATGTTCAATGGGAACGAATCATGGCAGGAGCTGAAAAACGGTTAATAATGTTTTTGTGTGACCTCGCAGGAAAATCAAGGTTGCTACAGCAATTATCCCGTTCAATTCATCTGACATAGCCTATCATGTGGGAGAACAAGCTTAACTAAAATAGGTTTGACTGTGTATCAGTTTATACAAGGAGTATCTTAACTTTGACATGTTATTCAGTTAATAAGATTTATTTACCTTGTAGCCTACCACCACAATGTATCCAAATCAGTGTAACAAAGATAACTTCTGGTTGACTAGGATGAAATACAATTGACAGTACCATCCATTGTTTTGCAACTGTAGATAGAGGATGTCTACCATCTCAAAGACTTCTGTGAACAATGAGTGGTGAGGGTGGAGATGAGGGTCTCAGTTTCAATGTTTCTTTACTCAGGCGACGAGCGTGCGTGGTGCTCTTTAGAGCTGTCACAACGTAGGAAGAGAAAATGTACTTTCATTAGATCATTTGAACGGTTTCTTGTTTCCTTCTTGTTATTGTTGTTGCTGTTGGTGGTGGTGGTTGTGGCGGCGGCATGTTTTTGTTGTTGTTATTATCATGAAAAATATTAGTATCAAAAGGGAAAAACAACAACAACAACAAAGCAAAGACAACCAGCAACATTTTATCGGTTGGGAGTGGGGCAGCTGCGCTCTCTAGGACATCCTCGATGTATACTTTTTCTGGGCGAAACTGTCCTGTTTACCTATTTATATTCCTCGTCATACAAAGTCTTGGACATACCATTATTCAGCCGCACTCTCTGTCTTTCTGCCTTTCTTTCACTCGTAGTTTCAAGATATAGCCCTACAAACGTCATGAACTTGGATAATGCCCGTTGCCATTGCCTCTCTGGCTGTCTTGCTGTCAGTCTTTCGTCTTTCTCTGTCTTTGTTCCTCCTTTCCTTTCTCTCCCTCTCAATGTTTTCATTGAGATCTTCCTCACTTGTTTTCAGTCCCTCTGTATCCTCTCTCTCTCTCTCTCTCTCACTCACACCACACACACACACACACACACACACACACACACACACACACACACACACACACCACACACACACACACACACACACACACACACCAATTCTTGCAGTAGAACTTTTCTAATTGTACTACATACAACGTCTTCTTCTTCCTTCTTCTTCTTCTTCTTCTCTTTTTCTTCTTCTTCTTCTTCTTCTTCTTCTTCTTCTTCTTCTTCTCTCTTCTTCTTCTTTTTCTTCTTCTTCTTCTTTCAACTCTGCGGGGAATCACTGGGGCGCCTCACTCAAGAACAATCACTAGGTTCGTCCAGTTCTGTCGGCTTGTGCCAAGGCCTGGGTCTCTGCTAATATTTCTCTTTCCGTTCTACATTGTTGTCAGTCGATCACTTTTTTCTGCCCCTCTTCCATCTTCCCCCTTCGACAGTTTGCGGGGGATTATTTCAGCATGGCCATTGGATTTGGTTACATGGCCATGTCAACGTACTTGTCTGTTCCCAGCTGTAGCAATCTTATATGGTCCGATGATCTGCTGAATGGTTTGACGCGCTTGTTCATTGCTGGTAAAATTATGGTCAGTGTGTCAGATGTTTAGCGTCTTGGCGACACATCTCATTTTCATGACTTGGCTTCTTTTTTTCCAGATCCACTGTGAGGGTCGATGTCGACGTCTTGCGTGTCAACAGGAAGATAGAATACAACAGTGTGCACAGGGGTCTGATCTTGTCCTTCCTGGAGATATTTGTGCCTTCCATAAAGGTTTTAGTGTTGGCAGTGCTGAAACTGTCTTCATTGCCGCCCTGGAGAGGATTTCTTGTCTGGGTCCCTCGCTGCTAATGATGGATCTTCTGCTGAACAGTTTGTAGCTTCTGTCTATGGACAGTTATGTCAATATTAATGGTGGTGTTGTAGCCGTCCACAGCTCGGTCTTCTTAACGTTGATTGTCATATCACGTTCACGTTTCATCTAGTCTTTTAATTAGCATAACGAGTTCCTGTTCGCTGCCTGCCAGGCATGCAATGTCATCTGCAAATCGAAGATTCGTCAAGGTTCTTACTTCGTTCGACGCTGACTATGTTGACATAATCCACAAGTGCGTTATTCGTGTACAGAATGCATACTTTGTGACGAATATGTAATTGCGTAAATGTGAATGCGAAATAAAGATAAATCGCAATACATGGACTGATATTCTTGTTCGGAAAATGTCCACGTAGACTGTCCCCGGGTTGCCTTGCATAACGGGCTTCAAACTCACTGGAATTTCCTTGAATACATTTACATAACTGATGGCAAGGCGCTGTGTGGGTTTCATAAAGCGGTGAGTGCTTATCTGTGTAGATAAATGGCCATGCACTTTGAAAGTTTCTGACAGATCGGGTAAAAGAAACCCAGGCCAAGTGACTCCTTTGCGTTGCCAAATGACTGCACTGAATATGTTTCTGAAGACCATAAAGTAGGGGGTGATTCTCTGTGTTGCCAAATAGC
Source organism: Conus ventricosus (assembly GCA_018398815.1). Taxonomy (NCBI): domain Eukaryota; kingdom Metazoa; phylum Mollusca; class Gastropoda; order Neogastropoda; family Conidae; genus Conus; species Conus ventricosus. Next base: position 67,464,961 of record CM031597.1, on the reverse strand, counting down.
ATTGCACCGTCTGGAATTTTGAAAGATCGCATAGTAGTGACAGGCTCTTTGGAGTATTCAAATGACATATCTGCATTGAGTGGGTTTCTTAAGATCACCAAGTATAGACTGGCTTCTCTAAGTCGCCAAAATGGCGACAGCACCATGTGGGTTTCTAAAGATCACAAAACAGTGAATGATTATCTGTGTAGCAATGACAACGACATTCTAGCGGGTTTCTTTACGTTCACAAAATTGTGACACCCTCTGTATTTTTGACAGACATTTTGTACTGTATTTGACACTAAGAATTATAGTGATAGTTGCCTTTTGGGAGTGTGAGTATCCTTTTTTCGCTGTCATCGGTTTCACTCATTAAATTATCACATATAGTATTTGTTTCTCACATTCATACACATTGACTAAAACTTTGTTAACAGAGGACTTCTCTATTAACCAGCTCCATGTTATTAATTCTGCAGTTGGTGTCATTCATATGACATTTTAACTTGTACTTTTTCTTATGTATGAACAGTCTCGACATGTAATATTTTTTATTCTATACTATATGTGAATACATGTATTCATTTTTCTGCCTTGATGGAAAGATGTGAGAGGGATGAACACGCCCAACCACCGTTGAAAAATCACCATTAGGGACCTCTATACAAATGTTGAATTAAATCGTGCACACTTTTCATTCATTCCTACATAAAACATATTGGAAGAAGCTCAAACAGGCAGGGAAAGAGAGCCCTCGTGACCTTATAGAGATCTACCCTCCCCCGCCCCTTCCACCCCCCCCCCCCCGCCACCCGCCACCCTTTCTGCTGTGATGCAGTGATTCTCTTCTGGTTTTTGGTTGCGTCTGTCGACCGTTAGTGACCAGTTCACCCTTAGTGACCTCTTCTGACCTTTGGTGACTCATCCAATCCATTGACCCACGGTGACCGGTGACCTGTCCCCTCCTCCCCCTTACCACCCTTCACTGATCCCTTAGTAACTTTGTGATTCTATGATAGTGAGGTGTGTAATTGACATTTGTGTCTGAGGTTTGAGAAATGCCTTTACCCACCAGTGTCCTTCGTCTCTGCTGTACTTATTTCCATTTCTCTTCCTCCTCCTTCTCTTCTCTGTTCTTCCTCATTTTCGTTTTCAGGTCCAGCTTCAGGTTCTTATTCATCAGGTATTTATTGTTACTCTTCTTCGAGTTCTTCCTCTCCACAATTCTACTCCTTATCGTTCTTCTTCTTCTTTCTCTTCTCTCACCTCTTCCACCTCTTCTTTGTCTCTAGGATCAACTTCAGTTTTTACTTCTTCAAGCCGTCATTGTTTGTTCTTCTTCGGCTTTTCATCTTTTTGCTTTTTCTTTTTTTGTTGTTTTTGTGTCTTCTCAAGATTTCTTTTAGCAATTCAGGTTGTTGCATTGTTATTCTTCAGTTCGTCTTTTGACGTTCTTAGTTTGGTTCTTCTTGAGAGACGAACAGTAACAAATACGGTAGCCTGGGTTTGATTGGGATAAAGAAAAATCTTCAAAGAGCCAAGGAATAATAAACAATAGATAATGAATGAGTAGGGTAAATCTTATATGAATTACACACGCGTAACTCTAAACGATCATCTAGCAAAAATGCCAGCACAGAGCACGTAGAACAATAAAAGAGACATCCCTCAAAAGGATATTTTTTAGTTTGCCCATTGTGACGTGGCAATTGAAAGTCGTCTCCTCTCTCTCTCTTTCTCTCTCCTTGTCTTGCAAACAGCAGTTAGGATTATCAGTTTAAGTCATTTTTCAGTCTCTATCTTCATCCTCTCAGCCCCCTCATCCTCAAACTCTTTTTCCTCGGTCTGTCTGTCTGACGTTCGATGCAATCCGAAACCGTGACAGGTGCACGGTGCTAACGACAGTGGGACAGAGAATTTTGACGCAACTGTTGTGTGAGTCGCCAACCTCGCACCTGTCTTCCTTCTCCCTATCTGATCGAGCAGCGACTGATCTTGGATGGGGGAAATGACTCCCTCATCCTCCCTATCTATTTCAGATAAGCTACCAACCTCCCCCCTCTATCTTCTGTCCCACATTCACTCTGGTCGCAGGAATGACAGCCGTAGACTTACACAAATACCATGGACAGGCCAGATGTCCGTGTCTACCAATGCCGTAGACTTACACAAATACCATGGACAGGCCAGATGTCCGTGTCTACCAATGCCTCACAGATGTGGACAACGCACACGGACAAACAGTAAAAACTACAGGTAACCTCTGCTTAATTAATATAATAATAATAATAATGAATACTTAATAATTATAGCGCCTATTCTCGGCTAGAGGCCAAGCTCTAAGCGCTTTACAATCAACACTCGTTTACACAAAGGGCTGCCTTCCTGGGTAGTGCCGACTGGAGAGCTGCCAGCTGGCGCTTCATTCAGTCGTTTCCCGTCTCATCCAGTAAATGTCGTTCAATAACGTTCACTCAATTTCCTTACTTCCTTCATTCTTTCCATTTCTCACGCAGGGTGCATGCTATGTGTAACGTGTCATCCATACCAACGGCCAAACTGGCCCACTCTTCCGAAAGTTGGTGATGGGATTTTACGTGTGTGCAAGATGTTATGCGTGCGTTCACACATGGAACCTCGGTTTATAGTCTCATTCGAAGGACTGTATGGGAAATGGAGTCAGAACCAATGTTAACTCCGAGGGAAAAATCCCCCTGTACCGAAATGCCCCGGCGGAGGTTCGAACCCGCAACCCCAGGATCACCAAGATTACGAGTCCGGCGCTCTACCAACTGAGCTATTCCGGCTCCAAATTAGTATGAAAGGAAATCTCAACAGAGACAGCGAATGATTAAAAGTAAACAACGATCATGTAGAGTAACTCTTTTTCCCGTGAGTGATAGAAATGGATTGCACACCCATAACTCCAAAGGATTGTTGTTTACGACACCTATTAGCCTAGTGGAAATGCAAACACAGAGCACACAGAACAAACAAGGAGACATATATATTATGTAGATCTATCTATCTATCGTGTGTGTGTGTGTGTGTGTGTGTGTGTGTGTGTGGTGTGTGTGTGTGTGTGTTGGGTACAAGTAATATGGGCAAGCTTGTGACATTATTTTTTGTTATGTCTCCTTGTTTCTTTTGTGTGTTCTGTGTTGGTATTGTGCTAGGCGATTAGGTGTTGCAAGCACCTATCTTTTGGAGTTATGGGCATGTAGTTAATTTTATCATGGGAGGAAGAGTTACCCTACTTGTTCGTTATTTACTCCCCCCCCCTTTTTTTTTTAAAAAAGTCTCTGTCTCTTTTAAGATTTCCTTTCAAATATAAACCAAAGTGGCCTAAATTTATTACGGTTTGTCCCTGTGTTTGTTCGACTATAAACAAGATTTAAAAAAAGGCTGTACCAGACTTAAATGATTATTAATTTGTATTTGTACATTCTCTAGTTGTTGCTGTGTACATGTGTCAGGTACAGAGAATATGGGCGAGCTTGGACGTTTCATCAGTTTTTATTTACTTACTTATTTATCTATGTATATGGGCGAGCTGGACGTTTTTATTAGTTTGTAATTTACTTACTTATTTATCTATGTATATGGCGAGCTTGGACGTTTCATCAGTTTGTATTTACTTACTTATTATCTATGTATTGGGCGAGCTTGGACGTTTTATTAGTTTTATTATTAATTATTTATTTAGCTATTTATTCATTTATCTGGGGGTGTCACCTGTTTGTTCTGTTTGCTCTTGTTGGCATGTTTACTAGGCGATTAGGAGTTATTGGAGTGTAATTAATTTTTTGCACGGGAAAAAACGGTTAATCTACTTGTTCGTTTAGAATAGGATTGGTGTGTGTGTGTGTGTGTGTGTGTGTGTGTGTGAGAGAGAGAGAGAGAGAGAGAGAGAGAGAGAGAGAGAGAGAGAGAGAGAGAGAGAGAGAGAGAACTGGCTTCTTTCAGGTTATGCGTTTGAGACCAAGAAACGGACAAATATTTGAAAGAACACACTCGTGGGGTCGGAACAGTTCAGTTGGTAGAGCGCCGGACTCGTGATCATGGGGTTGCGGGTTCGAATTTCGGTACAGAGGGATTTTTCCTTCCATTCCCCATACAGTCCTTCGAATAAGACTATAAACCGAGGTTCAGTGTGTGAACGCGCGCACAGCATCCCATCACCAACTTTCGGAAGAGGCAGTTTGGCCGTTGGTATGATGACACGTTACACATAACATGCACCTTCCCGAAGATGGAGTATGGCTGCCTTAATGGCGGCATAAAAAAACGGTTATAATACACACAAAACTCCACTGCCTGCCTATACAGGCAGTGTCCACAAGAGTATCAGCCTGCGTACGCAGAAAGAAAGAAAGAAAGAACATATTCCAAGCAAACTTGAATATTTGATGCTAGCAAACATGGCTATGGTGTGCATCCTCACACAGCAAAATAGTCCACGAGATCTTACAGAACGAGAAAAAAGCTTCGTGTTGATATATGATGAGATATAATGAAAGGGAAATAATCATGGAGTCTCAGAACATTTTGACGTTTGATTAGGCATGTCAGTATATATTACTTCCCTTCGATCATCGGACTCTATCAGAGCAAAGATAGTTCGCCCTACCCCCGTAGGCGCGTACAGTCTTTGATCAGAGTAACTTCCCCTCTATAGGTCAGTGATGGCTCGGACACGTCTGCTTGGTTTGTGAAGCCGCTCTACTGTTCCCGTTCTTTCTTCATCTTCGAGTGTGACTGTCAAAGTGGATGTGTAGATTGTAACCATGAGAGTATTCAGACGAAGAAGGTCAAGCCTTGCGTATTGCATATGGAATTGGTTTTGTCTTAGTTGTGTTTTGGTATTGGCAATGGAGCAGTGAATCGTTTGACGACTCTGAAATCTCTGATGAAGTGATGATGAGAGCGTGTGAAACGTTTTATGAAATACCAGAAGAGTGAATCGAGTCGCGTTGGACCAGGAGAAAAAGGAGTAGCACTAGTGCTCGCAGGAGAGGATAAGGTACAAGCAGAGGCCCTCATGCCCAAAGAAGCCTTCAACCGGATGCTAGCGACAAAATTCGCTGGAAAGATCAGTTCCGGATGTGAGGGATGCAGCGTAAGTGATCTTTTTTTTTTTTTTTCCATTTGATATCATTTTTATTTACGATAGATACAATCAGAGCCAACGCGGAGAACTGGGATAAATTTGCTCACCCTTCTGCCTAGACTGCCTCATACTGAAAAGTTAATGAATTCGACAATACTGAATTTATCCATCTCGCCCCCCCCTCCCCCCCCTTTATTATTATATAAAAAAATAATCTTCAGCCTTTCATTATATTCATGGTCTCTTAAAGTTAGAATGATCAGATATACATACAATGTTAAGAATGTATTTGTTTAACACAATATATTCATGATTTCATCTCAGAGGGGGGGGGGCGGATCGGGGAGGTACGTCGCTGCATCCTTTTTTACGGGCATGGGCGTGACAGTGGGGGGGGGGCGAAACGTGATGAAATAAATCGGTTTTTGGGGCTTTTGCCAAGCTGACTTAAAGGCTGTGGGACTGCCCTTTTTGGGGGACGATGTTACCCGTCGGGGTTTGGTTCCACTCATTTATTGTCTTTGGGAATATGATTTCCCGGAAACGGGATGGGTGTGTTTTCGGGAAAATCCCAATTTAGCACCTATAAATTGTTTTATGTATTTCCTCCACGGGGTTTTGTGTCTGGAAGTTCTTTTGTCTCTGGTGGGGGGATGCGTCTTCCGGGTTTTTTTGAGGGAGAGAAGGGGGGAAAACCCGTTTCGGGCCTCACTTGCAACCCCAAACCCCCCCGTTTTTGGGAAAGTGCCCTAAAACCCGGGCCTTTTCCCTGTTCTTGACAAGAACCCAAAAAAAATAACAAACCCTACAAAAAAACATACGTGCGGGGTTTACCCGGGTTTTCAATACTAATTTACAAAGGGTTTTCAGAGAGTAGTGAAGGGGGAAAGTACCCAAAAAAACTAAAACCCCCCCCCATAAGTAACGTAGGGGAAAACCCGGCCGTGACTGAAACGCGCTTCATATCCAAAACGGTGTTTTTTTCCCACGGGCTTTTTTTTCCAGGGGGGTGGTTTTAAAGACCCTGCTCGGGCAGGTGGCAGGAAAGGGTTTTTAATTCATTTCCCCGGCCCCTACCTGCCCAGCACTGGGGGTGTTTATTTCACCCAGGGCTGTGGTGGTGTAAGTTTGCGAAAGGAAATAGCAAAGGGGGGAAATTTTAAGTTAAAAAAAATTTTTTGGGAATCCAAATACTTTTTAAACCCAGCTTTATAGTTTAAAAATTGTGGGGAAAGCCCAGGAAATTCGCTCCCAACTTTATATAAAACCACACACACACACACACAACCCCCACTCACCCACACACACAAAAAACCCCCCACACACACACACCCCCCCACACACACACACACAAACACACCCTCACCCACAAACACAACACACCCACACACCACATCACACACAAAACACCCCTCCCCCACCCCGCCCCCAAAAACCACACACACAACACAACACACACACACACACACAGAGGCCCTCACACACAGAGGCCCACACACACAGAGAAAAGAGACAGGGGAAACAACAACACCACGGGGAAAAAAAATCAATACTGAGACCCCCCTTACCCCCCCCTCTTCCCCCCCTCCCTTCCCTCCCTACCCATTACATCAGATTTCAGAACTTTTGGGGCCCTACGCCCGCGCGGTGGGCTGTTTGGGCCTGACCAAAAAGATTTTTAAGCTTTAGCAGGGCCGCTCACAGGGACAAGGAAACCCCACACTTTCTTTTGCTGACATTTGGACGAGCAGGAGGGGACGGGGGGCCCCGGTGTTTTTTTTTTAAAAAACCCGGTTTGGGGGGGGAAAACAAAATTTGGGGACAAAAGGGGTTTGTTGGCTTGTTAAAAGCCCTTTATTGTTGAAAAAAGATACGTTTTTTTTTAAATTTCGTTTTTGGGCTATCGATGAGATTTTTTCCCAAAGTGGGCCAAAAAGAAAAAAAACCCCACACGCGTTAAAGGGTTGGGGAAACGCAAAGCCATGTTTAAAAAAACAGGGCTTTTTATTTTTTAAGGCGGGGGGTTAAACAGGGTTAAAAAAACTTATTTTTAAAAACATTTTTGCTGTTCCCCCCAAGTAAAAATGTTTTTTTTATTTTGTATTAACTTGATGATGTTAACTACAGATTCAGTGTTTATGGGGAAAGGGCTGATCTGTGTATTAAGATGTTTTTAACTTTTCTATTTTTTTAATTCAAAACCAGTTCATCTCCCTTTTAATTTTTGCCCTTATGAACTGAATGGGGGATTTTCAAAGGGTTCGGGAAAAACAAACTAGATGGGGGGTTGGGCAGCCCTTTGGGACACACCAGTATGGAAGGAGGATTGGTGGGCCAGACTATTTTCATATAAAGCTTCAAATATACAATGACGGATGTACTTTTCTGGCGTTTAAGCCGCCATAATTTGCTGTCAAACCGGGTAAACCCAAGTTGCAAGCGTCCTACCACTGACGTAAGATCTTTTTTTAGATACCCCCACCGCGGCCTGGCATTTTGCCGCATTGATCCGGCTAGAAAAACCCCCAAAAGCAATACGGGGTCAATCAGGCGAGCTCGCCGTTTGCCTTTTAAAAAAGCCCCTGCAGGCCTACCACTGACGTAAGATCTTTTTTTAGTTTCCGCTCCTGCAGGAGGGGTTTGGGGGGTTTTTTTAGGTTGACTGCCTTGTTTTTTCCCCAAGCATTCATACTTTGTATATTTGCTGTGATTACGGTTAAACTGCTTCGTTTCAACTTCCTCCCTTAATTTTTTTGGGGCCCCCGGCCCCCACACACACGCAGCCCCCCCACCCCCCCCCACACCCGCACGTCCCCCCCCCCCCAAACCCCACACACGCACTTCCCCCCACCCCCCCCCCCCGAAAGGGCACGCCCCCCCACCCCCACCCCCCCACACGCACGTCCCCCCACCCCCCCCCCAAACAAAACGCACGCCCCCCCCACCCCCACCCCACAAAACGCCAGGGCCCCCCACCCCCCCCCCACCCCACGCACGTCCCCCCCCCCCCAAACCCCACGCACCCCACGTCCCCCCCCCCCCACCCCTGGATGTCTATTGTGTTTTTTTTTGTTTTTTTTTTTTTTTTTGGGGGCCGGCCCCCACGCATGCAAAACCCCCCCCACCCCGAAATGCACACACTAAAGTTCCTTCTAATTTTTTAAAACAAGTTTTTCCAAGTTCTTATTTAAAAGTTACTTCTAATTGTCCTAAGTCATTCTAAATTTATCCCCAATTTTTTTTAAAAAAGTTTTTAAATAAGTTTTTGGGTTTCAAGTTCTTAAGTAAGTTCTTAATAGTTTTTTTTTTAAGTTCTTGTTAATTTCACCTTTAAGCAAAACCCAAAGTTCTTATTTTTTTATCTTATATTTATAAAAAAAAATACAAGCTATTTTTTTAAACTTAAATAGTAAATGTCAAAGGTTTGGTACACAAAACGCCTCAAAAAACGGGGTCATCGTTGAGGAGGGCTTGCCACGTTTCAGCAAGATCTTAAGGGGGGTTTTTTACATCCAAAGGGAAAAACCGCATTTGATTACAATTGGGTCTAGGAAATGTCTTTTAAGACTCCAGGTCTTTATTTGGCCTTCATCTTTTTTTAAAAATACGCCATGATCTTTTTTTAAAAAAAAAATTTTAAAAATTAAGTTCAAAAAATTATTATTACATTTCAAAGGGATCAAAAAAATTGCTTTTTTTATTGGCGGTTTTGGGCGTGCTGGTGTTTTTTTTTTTTGCATTTAGTGGCTAAAGATTTTTTTTTTTGTTTTGTTTCTGTTCCCATGGGTTTAATTTTTACCCGCAAAAACTCCCCCCCAACGGCAGAAATTGGCGCCAAAAATGGAAACATTTTTAATTTCAATTTCCCATGAAAAATTTTGGGGTTGTTTTGGCTTGAACCCACAGGGATTTTTTAAATAGCTGGCATTAAAATTAAAAACTTTTTTTTGGCTTTGGGCGGTGTTTGTTTTCTTTGGGGTCATATTCGGGAACTTTTAATTTTTTTTGTCTTTTTCCACTCTGCTAATTTTTTTCCCTTTGTTTTAAACACCCCCAGGTTTTTTAAATTTCTTCCGCCGATTCGCGTTTTCTGGGGGGTTTTTTCTGGTTTGGTTACTTTCTCCCCCCTGATTCGGTTCGGGGATTTTCCACTCGCTCATTTTAAAAGGAAATAAAATCTATTTGTTTTAAAAGTTATTAACCCTTTTTGATTAATGGCGATAAAAAATTTTTTCAAATCTTTGTAAAATTTCCACACCCTAGAGCTCTAATGCTTTGTTAAAACTGGTTTTTGCTTTAAAATTCATAGGGTAAGATTTTGTTCAAATCAATGGGGGCAAATCACGACTAGTTTATGTACAAACTAAAAACCTTTGCCCCCATTTTTCACCATCAAAACCCCCAGCTGCGCTTCATACCTGTTATGATACTTTAAAAGGTTTCTTGTGGGGGCCCATTTTTTTTAATTTGTTTATGCTAAATTCGTTCCGGGGAACTTTTTTTTTTCCCACACCTGCCAAAGAATACAACCTCCCCTTGGGGGGGAATAAAGCTTGATCATTAATTGGTCATTCAAAAAGTTCGGGAAAGGGGTTGGGCTGCCTTGCCCGTTTGTAGGACCCACATGTTCATTTTTTTTAAATAATTATAATTATTTTTATTTTTTAAAAAATGAGCCCCGGGAAAAAACTGTTGCAAAATTGTATACCATTCTGTGTTTTGGAGGCCTAATGTGGGTTACTAAAAATGCTTGGTAAAAGCTTTTAAAAAATTAAAACCAGCAGATCTTGGCAAACTAGACTTTGGGGAAATTCAGCAAAGCGTTTGCTTTTTGGGCAGCTTGGGTTTCCCAAGAAAGGGTTTTTTCATTTTAAGAAAGGGAAAAATAATTCCAGACAATAAAAATATGTAAAAAAAAAATACATTTATAAAAAAGGGTTAAATCGAAATAATGATAGGCGGCCTGGGGTGAATGCGCTTGCTTTTTGCGGCAGTAATTTTGCATTTATTTAAACTGCGGGATGACGGCGAGAGAAAAAGACATAACAAAGTAGGGAGCAAACTGGGCAGCTGCACAGACGCCTATGAAAAGGCGGGAGCCCTTGAGCAGTTAAAAATTTTTTTAAGGGACCCCCCTTGAAAGAACGGGGAAATGCAGTTTTTTCCCACATTAAAATGTTTGCCCAAAGAAATAAAAAATATTTTCTATAACAGGCAAACCAGCCCAAACATTCCCCCCACCAAAATTCATGACTTTTATAAACCCATCAAAAAAAACAAAAGATGAAAAAAAATTTCGCGTTTTTGCTTTGGGTTTTAGGGGACTGTGGGGAAATTTTGTTGGCTTAATATTGGTTTGAAAAAAAAAAGGGAACAAAATCTATTATTCCCCCAAAAGGGAAAATTTTGGGAAAGGGTCAGGGGCAAAAAAAAAGCTAACCCAAAGCGGGGGGGGTCAGTGAACAAAAGCAAAGGAAGGGTTATCTAAACAAGCAATCGGGCCCCAAATTTATTTCCCAGCCCCTGGGGAAATACGGGCCCCAACCCCCTTTGTAAATACAACTCCAAACGACACCCACCAAATGGACTTCTATTTTTTACCCTCTAAATGCGATTGGGACGAAAAAGTTTTTAAGTACGCACTCACAGTCATTGACATAGTTCCCAAGTACAAAGATGCGGGCCATTAACAAAAAGAGTGCTTTGCTGTTGTGTTCCCCTACAACTGTTTATACCAACGAGGCCCTTTAATTTACCTCGCAGATTCAATTGAGGGAGGAAAAAAAATTTTAAAACCCCCAAGGGAATAAAATTTTTTTTAAAACCCCCTTTGAGTTACCTTTTAAAAGGGGCCCCCCTCCCAGGGTTTACAGATCACGGCTTTTAGTCGAAAAATTTTAAAAAACTTTTATCGGGAAAGACTTTTTTCCCTACCAGAAATCCAGAGAGCTTTTTGGACAACCTCGCAACACAAAATGGGTTAGAAGACGCCCCCCATTTTGCCGCCAATGAATAATGAAAAATTTTAAAGGGCTAAAGCCAGAAAAAGCAACAAAGAAAAAAATAAATTTTGCTGAAGGAGAGCCTTACCCGGGCAAACTATTACCTTTTGGGGTTTAAAAAAGTAAGGTCCCTTTTTTTCCCGGGGGGAAAGGGAGAAGGGGAAAAACACTCGCACAGGGCAACCGATCCATTTTGGGAAAGTTTTTAAATCCATATAAAATAAAAAGAATTGAAAAAATTTAAATCCCCCCCTTGTATTATTTACGAGAACTGACCAAACAAAAAAAACCGCCCTAAAAGATCTTTTGTAAAAGGGAAGAACGGGCAGATAACCCCCCAAAGACCCCAGTTCCTTTGCTTATTTAAATTTAAACTTTAAATATTTTGAGTTTAAAAGGGAACTCAAAAGGGAAAGCGCAGAATGAAACAAAAATGGTAAAGGAAAAAACCTTAAAAATGAACTGGAATCTTTTCATGCGGAAATTGCTATTAAGGAAACATTTTCGAGGATTAATAAAGCATGTTTAAATCAAAAATCCCTACAACTAAAACCCCCCAAAATTTGGGGAAAAAAAAGAATATTTTGGAAATAATAAAAAAAATTCGAACTCGTCAAGCAAAAAAGAAAAAAATTTTTAAATAAATTTGGATGAAGCTTGATTGATTTTAAATTTAAAAATTTGTGAAAAAAAAAACCCCCCCCTGTTTGGGGGCGGTTCCCCCAGTCCCCCAAAAGCATATGAAAACTCTGGTTTTAAAAAAAACCCTTTTTTTTTTTGTTTGTTCTACAAATTACTTCTTTTTTTTAAACTTTTTGTGTTGATCTATGTAGATTAGATCGATTTTTAAAACTTTTTTTCATGATGAAAAGTCTTATTCCCAAAAAATGTTTCGGGATTTCATGTGATATTTTTAAAACCTGCAAAAACCGCTGCGAGATATTCCCTTTGTTTTCTTAATGTTTTTTCTCCGGGGCCAAAAGCTATACATTTTTGCCAAAAACCCAACTTACCCCTTAATCACCTTTCCAGTTTAATTCATCCTTCATTTTTCCCTTTAAAACCTTCTTGTTAGTTTGAATGAAAAGGGCGAATCTTTGGGGGAATTTCAATGTATCTACCTCCCGCTTTCCCTTTTTAGCCCACTTGGGTTTCCAGGTCTTTTTTAGATGTTTCATTTGGGATATCTATAAAAAAAAACTACGTATCTGTTTTAAAGGGCATTTGGGAAATCAGGATACGAGGGTTTAAAAGAAGTCAAAAAAGAAACTCTAACTTTCAAAAGCTTTGAAAATTCAAAAAACAGAAAAAAAAAAAAATTTTACTGGGGGGGCTTTGGGGGATTTTCCCTTTTTAAATCTTTAGCCAAAAAAGCTGATCAGGAATCTTCTAAAGTCCTGTTAATTAGGTTTTAAAAGCCCTTTTTAATTGCTTCTTTCCTCGGGTGACAACGGACACGGGCGCTTGGGGGATTCCCATAGTCTTTCCAAAACAGCTTTGTTCATCACTTGAAAAAGTCTTTTTCGAACATCTGTGGATTTAGTTCTAAGACAGTGTTCTTCATTGGATGTTTGGTTTAATAAAAACTGTTCTTGATAAAAGAATTTTGGGGATGGACACTGGAAATTTAAAAACCTTGTCTTAAATAAAATTGTAAAAGGTCTGTATGACAGAATAATTTTTTTGCCACGAAGTTAGGCCCCAAGTTTAGGGGGCTCTTTTGGGACCCAAACTTTAGACTTTCTGTTGCTAATGGAAGCTTAGCGGGGTCAGGGAGTTCTTGGGGGAATTCTAAGTAAACCCTTCTAGAAGAAACCACCGGCTGACCCAGGGGGTTTAAACACTAAACCCCTTTTTAATGTTTTTTGAAATTATTTGTCCCTTTGGGGTACATTTTAAAGTTGCTTAGGGAAGTGTTTGGGCGCCATTGCCATCCATACAGATTTTTGCATCTAAATACAAAAGGGGGGGGTTTATTTCCTTTTACTTGGATCATAATCACTAGGTATTTGTTTTTTTTTTTACAGAATGAGGCGACGCCATACAAATTTCCCTCCACGCAAACCCTTTTTAAATTTCACCCTAAATCATTGGTAAACGCCAAATAAATCAATTTTGTACTCCAGTAAACTTTAAAAAAGCATCCCGCTCACCCCGGGGCGAAAAATTGTAATCGGGGGACCCCAAAAACTGTAATTTTTTTCATGAGGTTTTCTTAATTTTCAAAACTCCCCCAACAACAACACCCGCCATTAAATAGGGGGCGGATAGTCTCCCATCGTTTTTTTCAATCTAACTTTTGCCAAGCATCTTTAGCAAAGCCGGAATCGGGGTCCCGATTTTCCTTTCCCCTAAGACTAGAAAAAAAAGCGCTTTAGCGGGGAAATGTAAACTTCGTCAAACCCTTTCCCCAAATGTTTTTATGTACTCAAAGGGTTTAAACCCCCCTTTTAAAAGAGTTGAATCCAAAAAAATTTTTTTCCCTTAAATTGGGGGGACTTTTAAAGGGCATAGGCCAGTGCCTCTAAAAGCCCCTCAAAAGTGGGTTTATAGGTCGGAGAAAAGGGCATGTTATTTTTTTTAAAATGAAAAACAATTTTCTTTTTTGAGACTGTGCAATGCATGCAACCCGGGGGCGCTGGGTTTCTGTTTTCAAAATAAAAATGAGAGTCGTAACCTCGCAAGTTAAGAAAAAAGAGGGGGAGTTCCCCGGCTTTGGTTCAAACTTTTGTTGAAGATTGCATTTGTTTTGCGCCGCTCCCCCTAAAAATTCCCACTAATGTGAAACAGGGTCTCTTTCTGTGGGGTTTTTCACTTTGGGGGTTTGCTCTTAAAAAACCCCAAATCCAACAATTTCGTGGTGAGTCAACTGCTGTTGACTTTAAGGGGTCATTTGTTTTAGTAAAATTTAGATTATTTAAAAAGTCATTTCGAAAATTGCTTTTCCCTGGGTTTTAAAAAATGTTTTTTGCAGGGATCTGGTTTCCCCTTTATTCCTTTTTTTTCTTTCCCCGCTACGCAGGCTGATCCCCTGCGGAAACTACCTGTAAAAGCCAGGCAGTGGAGTTTTTTTTGTGTATGACCCTTTTTATTCCCCCTTAAGTCCTTATATAATTCTGGCTTTTGAATGAGCGCCATCCGACCTGACAATAATGGGAAGGGAAATGAAAAAAATCTGATGATTACTCATTTAAAACTGTTTTTTTGAAGTTTTTTTTTGGCGCTGGCCCCTATAAGGAACAAGAGTGATTCCCAAAATCTGCCCTAAACAACATTTGGAGAATTTTTTCAGCCTTTTTTCCCGGGTTTTTTAAACTAAATTTAGAACCGGGTGGGGGGGGGTAAATTTATCTGTATTACAGTCCCAACCCGGGCCGGGTAAAATGTTTTTATGTTCGCTCGCGGCCCTTTAACAGAGGGGTTCTTGGAAACATTTTCTGCAGGGAAATTTTTGGGTTTTTGGGCCCCAAATTTTTTAAGTAGGGGGCCCAAAAATTACTCAGTGTGCGTAATGGTAAAGGGGGGGCAGGGCCCCCCTGGGAAAGCCCCAGCAGTAAGTCAACATGGCTTTTGTCTGGGTCGCCAAACGTTGGGGTGTTCGGGCCCCTTTTAAAATTTGGGACCAAATCGGGGTTTTTTTCATCCCATTGGGGACATTAAACAGTTTTTGGGTTTTTTTTTGTTTTCAAAAAGATCAAAGGAAACCACGCTAACGGAAAAGGGTATTTTCCCCCAAAATTAAGATCATTGATGGAAGGGGCATAGTTAGGGCACTTCTCTGCGTTTTTTCGGGCGTTTTGCAGCCTTGCAAGAACACACCACAAAAAAAATTTTTTGGTCTTATTTTTTTAAAGTTTAGAACTGCTTTTTTTTGCGATAAGGTGGAGGATGGAAAAGTTGATTGCCAAAAATCGGTGCTACTTTGACTGTTTTTTAAACTGATCTCTAGGACTTTTTGCCCTCTGACCAACCCGAGCCTTCAATTTTGGGGCCCTTTTTCAGCAGCAGCGTCAAAAAGGGGCAAGCAGTTCGTCTGCCCCAAACCCGGGGGTTAAATCATTTTGAGGAAAAAAATAGTCTGCTGTTTGTTAGACCCCAAATTTTAGATTTTCTTTATTTATTGTTACCCTAGTCAATTTTTAAAAAAGCCCCAACATTTCTTTAACTGGGGGGGCTATTGTAGTTTACTTGGAAATTGAGAAAAAAGCATGACCAACACTTGCCCGTACGCTTTCTGGGTCAAAACTTTTTAAATCAAAAATCTTTTAGTGTCTTACAATTTTCTTGCAGGGGGGCCAAAAAAATTCCCTCTTGTCCTTCATATATCTTAGCCCTGTTGAGTCTCTTTTCAACTCAAAAAATTTATTTAAATTAAAAAAAAAAAAAACTTAATCAGAACAATTCAACGGTTTTTTTTTGCGCCCTTTGGGAACATAAACTAAAGTTTTAAACGCCCTTTGGCATTGTTAATGGGGCTGTTTAGGGCGGGGTTTTTAAAGTTTCCCTTTTCTTTTTTTAAACAATTTTTTTTTATCTGCCGGCGTCTGGGTGTTGAGAAAAACTTGCCCTCGCCTTTTTTTGAAATTTTTTAAAAAAAAAATTTTTCTTTTTTTAGTCATCAAAAATCGGTCCTGTTAAAGATTAAATTTCCCTTTATCCGTGATGTTTTAGTCCGCTAGTGCTTTATTTTAACAGTTTTTAACGAGCCAAGTTTAGCCGGGTTTTTAGTTGAACCCCTAAACTGTGTGCTTTTTGGGGTTTAGTTTTTTTTGTTTTTCTAGCAGCGCCACAGCTAATGAACACAAAGGGCCTAGAGCAAAAACAAAACCCCCTAGAGGTAAAGCTGCGGGGGCCAAACCCAGCCCGTTGCTAAGGACCAACACTCGTTCCCGCTGTAGAGCCTTATAGTCGATGTTCCATATTAACTATGGAACAACATTTTAAAGGCAAACAGAAAACCTTCGTTTGGTTTTGCGGGATTTTGAAAGGGCCCCGCCTTTGTTTTTTTTTGCCCTTTTCGTAATTTTTTGGGAATTTTGAAGGCTTTTTCTTCAGCAGCAAATTGCCTGCTATCTCTTCTTTGGCGGTTTCTGTAGGCCATTTGGATAAAAACCGAAACAGACATGCTTTTTATAAAATAAAAAAAATTTAGTATTGTATATTTGTAATCTGCTTCCTTCAAAAAGTCAGTTCGATCATATATTTAAAACAAAAGTACATTAAGCGGTTTTATCGGCTTCTTTTCTTTAAACAATTTTTAATGTTTATTACGTCCCTCACAGTTCTCCGCTTTCCCTGGAAAATGATTTTCCCCCCGTTGACCTTAGGGCAATCCCTAAAAACCCTATTTTGTTTTGTTAAAAAAATCCTCAGGGCTTCCCCGGGGAAAAGGTTTTAAAATCTTTAGCCGCAAGGGCTGCTGGTTTGGGCTTCTACCCCTCCCACCCCCAAACAATTTTTTTTTATTTCTCAAAAAGGGTTTATAAGGGCTAAATCCGCTAGCATAGAAATTTTGGGTTTGGACTGCCCTCAAACGAACATTTTACTTTCGTTTTTTTGGAAAAAAAAAACTTTTTTACTTCCCTTTTTAATTGGGGTTTTTTCTCCCACACAGCAATTTAAAAACCCTTTTAAACGATCTTGCTGAGACGCTAAAACTTAAAAATTTCCCTATAGTTTTCTGCCCCGCTTTAGGATATGTTGTTGATAGCTCGTTTTCGTTAAAATATATAAAGTTGGGACTTATATTGATCCCCAATCAGCTTTGCCCAAAATCAGGGTTGCTAACAACGTCAAACTCTAACGAGATGTCAGAAATGCTGTACTTTGCTTCGGGGCTGTTGTTTGATAAAAATTTGTTTCAAATTAAAATTTATTCAATGACAACTTTTCTTTTAATGCCCTTGGAAAAATATGGGGGGCAAAGCGCTTTTAAAAACTCAAAAAACTAAAGGGGGAAAGGAAAAAGATTAACCCTAGCAAACTTACAGCTAAAGCCTTTTTTTCTGCTTTTAGCACCCGAAAGGGGGAGTTCGGCGCCTATTCTTTAATTTTAGGGGCTTCTTCATTCCAATTTTCCCTTTTAAAAGCAAGATCTTCCCTTTATTTGCGGGTTTAAAATAGATTTAGAATAGGTTTAAAAAAATGTCTGCATTTTTTAAAGAAAAAAACTTCTTGCCCCTCAAGTTTTTCGAAATTTTTTTAACGATTTCCCGTCCCAAATTCTGGAAAACTTTTTTTGGTTTGGTTTTTTTTGAAGCGAGTTCATTTTTAAAATAAGCCGTGCAAGGGGCCTGGCACGATCAAATCATCCGCTCCCAGGGGCTGGAAAAACTAAAAATAAAAATTTGGGTCTGCTCCCAAAAGGAAAATTTTTTTTTGGAAAAAGTTTTAAATTCCGTTTATTTCCCGCCCCCCCAAAGGGGTTTTTTTCAGGGGTTTTTTATACGGGCCAAAAAATGAGCCATATGCTTGTGACATTTTTTAAAAACCCAAAAAAAAAAGTTAATTTTTTTAAAAACCCTGGAAGGGAAATTTAAGGCGAAAAATTTTGAGGGTTTTTTTTATCCCGGAACGACATGATGAAAAAGATCCCCCTTTTACACGGCATCGCCGCCTCTCCCCGCGGCGTGAATTTTAAAAGAAAATACGGTCGGGGCATTTTTACAAAAGTTTTGGCCAAAAACCTCCCGAAATTTTTAGACCCCCAAAGATTTTGAAAATTTGAAGGGTGGTCATTTTTTTGTTTAAAAAAGCATCAAGGGAATTGTTCGGCCCTTTTTAAAATAAAAAACCCGACCCATCAAAAATTTTTAGGCCCCAAAAGTACAATTATACAAAGACTCCCGTGGAAAGTCAAAAACCCCTTTGGGTTGCTAGACCAAAATTGTAGGGAGGCAGTTTCTAAACTTCAAAACACACTACAAGAACCCCAACAGCTTTCCCAAAAAACAAAACAAAGGAAAATTAAAAAATTAAATCCCCAAACGGCAGATGAAAAATAAAATGCAATAGAAGCAGAATCCAGTTTTTCAAAAAAGAAACAGCGTTTTAAAAACTATACACGACCCCGCACCCAGCGGGGAAAAAGAGGCCCCTTTATCATGCTTTAAGAAGGATAGAGGGGGAAAATTTCCAAAAAAATTTAGCAAAAAATAGGTGAACTAGATGAGCATATAAAAAGAGAAAAAGAAAAAAAATCGTTTAGGGTGATGACGCCAACTTAGGGCCCCCTTTGGTTTTTAAAAAAAAGAAAACCCCAAAAAATAAAAGATCTTGAACAAGAAAGATCAGCAAGTAGAAGTGCTGACTACTAACCGAGGGCCAATTTGAAATCAAAATAAAAAAATAAAGAAACAAAACGAAAAAATTTTTTAAAGAAGAACAACACTAGCAGAACAATACCAACACTGTTTAGAAGCAGGGAAATCACATTTGTAAACCCTTATAACACTTTTTTGGTTTTGGGGAAAAAAGTCACTGGTGATGGCTATTACAGGGGGGCGGTGGTCAAAGTTCATTACCTCCGCCGCCCCTCGCCTCCCCCCTGATAAAACAGGGTAAAAAAAAGCTTGATCATCTTGGGGAATTTATTTAAAAAAAAATTTGCGGGAAAGCCGGGTTTCTTTACCAGGAAAATTTGGGGTATTGTCGCTTTGGCCCCCTTGTTAAATGCAAGCAAAGTAGTTGGGGGTTTTTTGGGGGGGGGGCCAAGGGACCCTTTGGGCTTAGTTCTCTTAATAGTTGGGTTTAAATTTAGTTTTAAATAAAGACCAAGTTTAACCTAGGCCTTTTAAACCAAGAACCCGCGCTGTCTTTTCAATTCATGGTCTCGCGAACAGGGTCCCCGGGGCTTTGCTGAGGGCCCTTTAAAGACTTTTGGGGGTTTGGCCCTTTGGGAATTAAAATTTACTTAATCTTGGGTTTTTTTTTTTAATTTTTTTTGTAATTTTTACGGCCAAAAGGCCCTTTTTCCCCAACCCTTTTGTTTTTTTGGCCCGCTAAAGAAATTTTATTATTATAGTTTATTATTATTCCCCTGGGTCGAGGGGAAAGGCGCCATGTATAAACCCGTGCCCAAAAGCAAAGTCACTTTTGATCTTGGGGTATTGTAAAACCCCTTTTTGGGATTTTCAATACTTAAGGGAAATCAACTGTTTTGAATTAAGGGGTCCCTAAAATTTTCAAAATATTGTTTTTGCGCGTCAAAGCCAAAAGGGAAGGGTATTTTTGCTCGTCTCGCCTGGGCTTGCGAACCTAAACAAACACCCCAAAAGTAAATGCGAATTTGAGGCGTTTATTCGTTCTATTTCCCCCCCCTAGGTTTGGCCCCTTTGAAGTTTTTAAAAATAAAAGTTGGCCCTGCCCGGGTTTTTGCTCTTGCTGTAGGGACCCGGGCTCAAAAATTTTGCCAAAAAGAAAGATTTGAAAGGAAGGATGCCAGTCATAGTTATACTTTCGTGCGTGCCCCCAAAAATTTAAAAGGGCGCCCTAGGCCATTTTTTATGATCCAAAATTTTTTCTAAAGCCTGGGCTTGAGGGTTTAAAATTGGGAAATTTGTTACAGATCCTTTCAAAAGCCTTCATGGGCTATTAGTTGGGGAAAGGGGGATTAAATGGTTTGTCATTTGGGGAATGGGGCACGCAGTTCCCTTTAAATACGTCGGGAAAGGTTTTTTAAAAAATGAAATTGTACACTGACCCCACCCAAAAGGGTCATGGTGAAATTTAGGGGATCGGGATACGACACTCCCCTTTTTTGAAAGGCGGGGGACCCAAAAACAAAAGCAAAGTTTAAAATGGGTTTTGAAATAAAACTGCATCGGATGACTTAAACCCCGCTTTCTTGTTGGTCGTTATTTGGGGGGGTTAAGGGTTTTCGGGTTTAAGGAGTAACTCCCCTTTTTATGGAAAAAGGCAGTCCCGGGTCACAGCAAAAATTTAAAAAGTATCAGTTGTATATTTTTAAGTTGTGTGCGGCCCCCAAAAGAAAAATTTTGCATCAGTATATTTGAATGCCCCTCTTTTTTAAATTTTTTCAAAAAAGTTTTTAACAAAAAACAACTCAAAACCGCCCCCTTTGTTTTTAGAACATGCTATTAAAAAACGAATTTCGGGGCCAAAATGGTTTCGCTTCAAAGAATATTTTCCAAAATCGGTTTTGGTTTTAAAATTTAAATGAACCAGGGGGGGAATAATAAGGTTCCCAAAAATTAACAGAGCAGGGCCAAAATGACCAGTTTAAAAAATACCCTTTTTTTAATAGGGGCTTCACAAAAGAAGGGAATGATAAAATTTGACATTATCTCAAACTTTAAAAATGCAAATCTAAAAAAAAATGGTTAAAATTCGCCCGAAGAAGAAGGAGGTTACTATTTGGGTAAAGAGCTAGCTAAAATGTTAGGCTTTGCAGCTGACAATCATAGATTTAGAGTTACTCCAACAAAACTACTTATGAGGGAGAAAATCCGCTCGATCTTGCATTACATTCATTACTATATGTTCATTTGGACGAGCTAAGCACTGATGAAAACTTATATGATGGAAGGCCCTCAACTGTTTTAAGAGCTCTTCCGTCAGGGAAAGCTGCATATTGCGATTATGAAATTATACAATTCCCTAATTTACAGTTTAAAAGATTAGTTTGTGGGAGGGTCGGATCATTTAATATAAAAATCAAAGACAAAACAGGGAAAGTTGTAAAATGTGATAACCTGCACATTGTTTTGGAAATAAAATAATAAACTGTACTAAAACATGTCGCGTGGGCCAGAAGAACCAGGAGTTACATTAGCGCCTGTAAGGTGTATAACTTTAGAATTAAAAGACCTTGCAGACGTTGCGGACTTTGAACAGAATGGTGAGATAGGCGCTTTGTATGGTTTTGAGTACACTAAAGATGGTGATTATAAACGCAAAGAGGTTGGCGACACCAAAAGTTTCCTAAACTAGAACAGCTGCGCAATCTAGAAGCAAATAATGTTGGCCAGTATGAATATAAAATAGTTCGAAAACCTGACCTCAAATGGCACTTAGAACCATATTTAGAATGGGAAATAAAATTTGAATTCATAAGCCCATTTACATATTTTAGCCGTCAAAAAAGTTTCAGAAAAGCATTCAACTCTGGCCCTTTACATGTAAGCCTTATGCCGGACGACAATAGTCGAAAAGAAATTGAAATAACGCCGTATGGGAAAAAGCAGTACATCCTCCACAGAAAAGAAACAGTTGTAAAAAAAGCTTCTACAAAATTACAGTTCTTTCCAAGCAGAAAATTAGGAGACACATTCACAATGATATTTGAAATTTCTGTCTTTAAAGATGTGGAGAAGGATGGGGTTGTGGGCGTTAGTGACGTCCTTATAAAAGGAATTAATATTAGCTGGCAAAACTTAGACGTTAAACGCCTTAACGTTGTTGTCGTCGTTCTTCACAACGGTGAGGATATTAAGGTTATAACAACCAGCGACAAAATTGATATTAGTCTAAATAGAAACGATCTTACAGGACTAAATTGGATTAATCTTACACATTTAGGCCTCGTAGGGTTTTATTATACTGAACAAGTTTTGACGGAGAGTATGATAAAAATAATAACTGGATTAGATTAAATTCTAGTATAAAACTATGGAGCAGTTAAACTTTATGACAAAAACCCTCATTGTTCATTAATTTGTGGACAGACTGGTTGTGGAAAAACAATATTTGTCCTCGACCTGTTACAAACAGTTTATCGTTATAATTTTAATCATATTGTGGTTTTCTGTCCAACACTTAAATGGAACAAAGCATATCATGATAGAAGGTTTATATGGACAGATGATGACATATATTTAGTTAATCCTAGCAATAAACTTAGTGAGTGTTTAGAACAGTTTTATAGACTGTTTGAAGGAACGCAGACACTATTTATTATAGATGACTGTTCGGCAGAAAGAGACATAGTTAAAAAGAGAAACACTTTGTCAAAACTAGTTTCAGTGGAAGGCATGCTGGGATAAGTGTGTGGATTTTATGTCAAAAATATAACTCAGTTTTAAAAGACTTTAGAGAACAGTTAAAGACTGTAGTGTTATTTCACATGAAAGACCGAGACTCATTTGAAGAATGTTTGCGTGAAAATGATGTTATTGAAAACGATCAGGAAAAACACAGGATTAAACAAAAACTGAAATCTGAAAAGTTTAGTAAATTAGTATTGAAAACGGATAACCTGCACAGTATGTTTGTTTGTAGGGTCGTTATTTTTTGGTTACTTGTCAGAGAACAGGAATAGGCGGCTTTTAGGGCACTTTCGCCCAAAAACGTGGTGGAGTAGCAAGTGAGTCTGAATCGGTGTTTTCCTGTTCTCTAGGTGTGATGAAGTCACTCGGGTGATCGCTGGCACCAGACCCTCAACCACCCTGTAAAAGAATCCCAGCCGTAGTTGAAGCTGCCGTTCTTAGAGTGTAGAAAGCTCATGTTTCTTAGCAGACCCGTTATGAAGCCTGGCGTGGTGGAGCGGTAGTCCTTTGCTATGAAGCGCACTGCATTTCTTTGTACACGCTCCAGCATGTTGATCTCTTGCTGCATGTGCGGGTCCCAAATGATTGCTGCGTACTCCAGGACAGGGCGTACAAGTGCAAGGTAGGCATTTTTTTGGCAGGAGGTAGGGCTGTGTCTGAGATTTCGCCGAGAAATCCTAGTGTGCTATTTGCCTTCTTTCAATGGAGGCGATATGTTGGGACCACTTGAGGTTGTCAGCGAATTGGATGCCGAGGTATGGGTTATGAGAGACTTGCTGCAGGATGGTATTATTTAGGGAATAGAAGTAGGAGGAGGTAGAGGATTTTGCAATGCTCATGATGTAACATTTTGAAGCATTGAACCGCATGCCCCATTTGTCTGCCCATGACTCTAGTGACTTGAGGTCCTCTTGTACAGCCCTGATGTGGCCCTTTGCGGTCGGCTGGGCTATAAGCAACATTATCTTATCTTATCGTCCTCTTGTAGAGTGTGGTGGTCATTAAAGTCGTTGATCTCCCTGTAAATGAGGCAGTCATCGGCGAATAGGCGTACTTGGGATTTGACTGCCTCTGGGAGGTCATTTATGTGGCACAGGAATAGGAGGGGGCCGAGTACGGTGCCTTGTGGGACTCCTGAGTCGACAGTTATGGCGTTATATGCCCTCTACCACCACTTGCATGGTTCGCTCTGTTAAGAAGCAGGTAAGCCAGGTGTGGAGGTGCCGGTGATGCCATAACTGGTCAACTTATGGAGGAGACGGTCATGGGGTACTGTATCAAAGGCTTTTCAGAAGTCCAAAATAGCCATCCACTTGCTTCCCTTTGTCAAAGGACATCAGGAGATCGTTGGTAGTGGTGAGCAGTTGGGTCTCGGTGGAAAAGCCTGAACGGAAGCCGTGGTTGAGATTTTAGAGTATTTTTTGTTGTTCTAGGTGGGACATGATATGGCGGCAGACTATATGTTCAAGGAGTTTACAACATACAGATGTCAGTGAGATCGGGCGGTAGTTTGATGGGGTATGCCGGTCACCTTTCTTGAAAGCACAAGATATGTTGGCTCCGAGCCAATCTTGTGGTAGGCGGCCGGTGTCCAGTGAGATCTGAAAGATTGTGGTCAAGATTGGGGCGATGTTGTCGGCCAAGTTCTTAAGTATCCGGTTTGGGATGTTGTCCGGTCCTGAGGCTTTGTTGGGGTTTAACTGGTGAAGTAGCTTGGCTACACCGTGGGTGTTGACATGGATGGGTTTAATATGGGCTGTAGGCTTCTTTAAATTTGGTTGGGTGGACGTTACTGCAGTGGTGAAGACAGATTTGAACTGTTTTAGTAGAATGTTTGCCTTGGTCTGACTGTCACTGTGGAGTTGGCCGTCCTCTCTAAGTGGGGCTACCCCAGAGGAGTCTTGTTTTCTTGACCTGATGTAACGCCAGAAGGGTTTCGTGTTGTTGCTGGCGAGGCCTTCCTGAATGGTTGGTTCCGTTGATATATTGCCATTCTGCTCTTCGGAGCTCCCGCCAGCAGTGTTTTTGGAATTGACGGAAGGCAGACCAGTCATTTCTTCGCCCTGGCTCGCTGAAACATCCTCTTCTTCCATTTAATCATCCTCCTGAGTGGGGCAGTCAGCCATGGCAATGTGCTTGATGGTCTGAGTAAGAAGGTGGGTATGTTTGTCTCCACTGATGTATTCAGAAGGTTTTTGAAGGTAGTCCAGAGGCTGTCGATGTCCTTCCCTGCTCTCTTTTCTTCTTCAATGATGTCCGCTGCATTTTCCATGTCTTCTTTGAGCTTCTCCCAGTTTGCCTTCCCAAATCTATAGCATTTACGTGCTTTCTGGTGGTGTATCTGGGGCTTTGCGTCAAAGTCTGAGACTACAACATCATGGTCAGAGATGCCTGGGACATTCACTGATGTCTTGACGAGGGTGGGGTTTGAGGTGAACACCAGGTCTAGGACATTGGGACCTCGGTCGGGGTTAGCTGGATTTGGGTCAGCAGGTGTTCAGATGTGACGTCGACCAGGGACTGTTGCACATCATGGTCCTTACCCAACGATCCAACACTGTGGGTGGACCAGTCGATGTTTGGGCAGTTGAAATCCCCAGCTAAGATCACCTCTCTTTGCTTCTTCCCATTTTCTGTTAATCTATTTAGGGATTTGTTGAGTTCTTTGATGTCGTTTGGGTTTCGATCAGGTGTGTAGAATGCCCCAATGTGTAGGTCCTTCTGGTTTTTCATCTTCACCTTCACCCATTCTGCTTCGCAGTCAGTCACCAACTGAGGTTCCTCCGAGGATGTAATGTTTTTGTGTACTAGTATAAAGACACTGCCTCCATAAATTGCGATCGTTTCTGTATACTTCATACTGGGGCGGGAACATTTCAGCTGATTTGATGGCGTCTTGGGTGGGGGGGGGTGGTGGTTCCTGGTTTTATGCCTCTGAGCCATGATTCAGTGCCGCAGACAATATCTGGCTTGATGTATTGTATTGCCGCTGCTAGTTCTTGTTTCTTGGCACCTACACTCTGACAGTTGACGTTCATAACCCTTAGATTTGTCTTCTTCGGGAGCTCAAAGACTGATGAGGCAGATCATTTTGTCTTCTGCCTTCCTCTATCTGAGGAACTGAAGTTGGGAGTGCTAGTAGATGATACACTGCTTGATATTTTGGGGCTGCTGGCCCTAGGGGGTGAGAAGGTTCCGGATGAAGCCACGGATTCAATGTGGCTATGTTGAAGGGGGTCATAGAAATTGGAGCACTTTAGTTCATAACTGCGGAAAGTGAAAGAACTGCAGTTTATACTGTCACAGCGGGGGCAGATCCATGCTACTGTTGGTCGACTTAGGGCCTCGTATTCAGCTGATCCCATATCAACACATGCATGATGGAACCAAACATCGCATGAATCGCAGCATATACCCTTGCAGGACCAGGTGACGGATTCTTGGCAAAACCGCCATGAGTATACTGAAGCATTGGGACCTGGGTTTATTTGCACGTCACCAGACAGCATGATTGCTAATAGGGCTGTACAAGGTACTCTGTGCATTTATCCAGTGCTTTGTTGACGTGGCGACGATGGGCTGAAAACACAGCCTCAAGGCTGGAGGGGTTTGATGGCCATGAGCTGGTATTGCTACGAGTTTGTCCATATGGCTCATGTCCATGACTGGGGCAGTCGGGGATGGAACTGGCAAGAGTCGCTGTTGGATAGTCAGTAGGATCACAGTGACAAAAATTCCTTTCAGCATGGTGTTTTGCTATCTAGTTCAATTTTGGAATCATGGAGTATACAAGATGATGTATCGTGGTTTTTATCACAGGGTGGTATATTGGGCCGGTGCCAGCGAGACAGCGTCTAGCACATGGTGGATTCGTGGGTCATCATTGATGTTATTTCATAAATGAGGCAGGAAAAAGTCACTTACTTTGAAGTAGTAGTTGTCTTCAACCGCTACTGGTGGTGTGCAAGTAATATTTCTGGCTTTACCATCGGCGTGTACAGTTCACTGGAGCTGTCGACCGACACCATTTTCTGTCACAGCACAGCCTACACCAACAAGCACTGGTGACTAGAGCAGCGAGGCGTAGTGGGTGACAACAGGTCGATGATCATAGGCACAGCTTCAGTCTGAGAATCCTGTGTTTGGAAAACTACAATATGGTTTATATGCTACTTTTGTCTATAACACACATAGGCCGAATTTGGTACCGATCAGTTACTGTTCACTACTTCAAAAATGGCGCCCGTTGTGTTTTGTGTATTCACGCGAGTTGGTCGATTTAACAAAGTTAACTTTATGGTCTACTTGGCTAAGTTGGCGAAAGTTCCTGAGAATTTTCACAATGCTAGTGTCTGGCAGTTGTTTTTGCACATTCCTACACAGTTTACAGTTCGAATTATACGGAAAAAACACAATTTATCACAATATTCTGGACCGTAGTTGAAAAGACGACTGTACCTCAACTGTACTCCTCAGCGCATGCACACACCCCCCTCAACAATTTTTTGCTATGCTGGAAGCCCATCTTGGAACAGTCACACTCTAGCTCTCTACATGATCAGTCGGTGAGGTCAAACAAAGTGTGTGAAGCTGGAGATAACTTGGAAGGCAAGAGAGCAAGATCGTGGTGCGCTATTAAAATGGCATAACTTTCCCATTTGTCCATGGAGAAATGCAGAGCTGAACTGGAGAACAAGATATAAAATACATTCAAAAATACATTCAAATTATAAGCCTAGCTTGATTATGAATTGACAAAGAAAACCATTTTCATAGACTGTACGTCACCATAAGACAAAGGGATACGTATTTAAGTGGCAAGTCAGTGGAAATCAGTGTTTTAAAAAAGGGCAGCTGGAAACTCAGGTTACGTCCAATAATGGCTATTTCTAGTTCTGTAACTGTGTGTACTATAAGAAAATTTGTCTATCAGATGACAGAAAGAAACTCACTGAATGATTTCAGTTTTGGGATGAAATGTTACTATATTAATAGCACAGTAAGTTGATAAACATATAGTATGGATGCACAAAAGGAGTACATATTGTGACAGTCACTGACACCACATTAACATTTTAAACATAATTAAGCTACTCTGATGTGACATGCAAAATTCAGTGCACACACACACACACACACACACACACACACACACACACACACACACACACACACACACACACACACACTCAGACACCCACATGTGGACAACACCCACATCACATGCAAACATACAAACACTCATGTACACACACACACACACAC
Organism: Conus ventricosus; assembly: GCA_018398815.1. Taxonomy (NCBI): domain Eukaryota; kingdom Metazoa; phylum Mollusca; class Gastropoda; order Neogastropoda; family Conidae; genus Conus; species Conus ventricosus. The sequence goes on along the minus strand of CM031597.1, from coordinate 67,437,596 downwards.
ACACACACACACACACACACACACACACACACACACACACACACACACTTGTACACACCTGTAACACACTCAGCAAGCATGCATGCACACATGCATGCGTGCATGCACTTACACACACACACACACACACACACACACACACCACACACACACACACACACACACACACACACACACACACATATGCGTACACGCACATTCACATGCATTTAGAAAGAACTGACAGTGACAGAGAGAAGTTGAACACAGTGAATGATTGATTTTCTTTTCTTGGTTACTCAATTGAGATATGAACACCTGCAGTGCTGGTAAGGAATTTTGAGTGGCACTGTCATAGATGCAGATATAGTGAATAGTGGATGAAACCAAATGTGTGGTTCCTGTCTTCTCATCTGAGCTTACAGACTACTCAGCTCAGGGTAAGAGCTGGCTGGTGCCAGGAAAGTCACATAAAATTGAAGTGTATCACTATTAGATAAGATTTGAAACCACTATCTACCAGCCTGCAAGTCTGCATTGCAGAAGTCTACTGCAGCATGGTAGCTGGTTTTACAAAGATTTCTCTGCACCTTCTTTAGCTCCTGACTATTTCAAGTCATTGTCACTAATGTCAGGCAGCACACCAGAGACAAGCATTGTTCTTCTGCCGGGTCACTTTGATGATGTTCAGTATTCCTGTTCTGTGCCACTATGTGCAAGATGTCTCCTACCAAGCTCCCTATTGATGATGGTCTCAGAGAAGCTGACAAACTCACCAAGCTAGGCACCAAACAGGAGCAAATTGCCCACCAAATGTCCACCACCAAATATCTGTAGAGAAGTGGAACCTCATTGAAAGCCGCCGCAAAAAACAATAGGAGACAGTGTCTGCAAATAGCATGTGAGGAAGAAGGCACCATCTTTAGACTGAGAACAGGACAGCGTCACTAGTGTCTGCACCTCTCACATTTCATTTGGCTGAAGATCTCTCAAAAGAAAGAGTGCTCATGTAGTAAATGCCACATTCCCCAATCCTTTTCCACCTGTGACACCCTTCAACAGGAAATGTGACCCAGAGCAGTTAATCTGGGAAAGAGGCTGTAGGGACCAGCAGCAGTGCTGAGGCAGACATTGGACTTTGCCGATAACACCAGAGTACTCATTTAGCATGGAAAAAAGACAACAATAATGGTTTCATTGCAGAGTCAGCTTGCGTGAACATCCACCAGTAGAGGATTCTGGCACCAGATGCATAGATCTGACAACAGTTCTTACTGAAGTTTGCCAAACTGTCAACTTTGAAGAAGTCACCATGGGTGTGGATGTGTAGAGGAAATGGAGAGCAGGTCATGAAGAGCCACAGACTCTGATACTCATTTTTGTGTGTGTGATGATTAATGATGATGATGATGGTGCTATAGAGTTCTATGTTGGTCAGACACTACATGAGGTGGCTGTACACTATGCTTGGTTCATAACATATTCTGACACCAATCAGGCCTGAGAGATACAGACACCTCCAATGTTGGTAAGGAAATTTGAGCAAGTCTCAGAGACACATATCCATTAAGTGGATGGAACTTGACTGTTTGATTCCAGTCTTTCCATTAAGTGTACAGCACATTCAACTCTGTGTAGTATTCTAGTAGTAGCTTTCTGAGACCAAACAGTCCCACAAAAATTAAAGAGTGCTCTCTGAGAATGAAATTCATTACCTCTGAGTCTGAGCCTGCAACTGTGCAAGTCCTTAGACTAACCAGAACAATAATTGCAGCTGTTCTTTTGAGCACTTTGGTACTTTTGTAACTGATACAGTGGGTGTGGTTTCTCTTCATTCTGGATAGTTTGCTCTTAATTTTTGAGATGTAAATGACTCCGAAACATTGAAAGGTTTGGAGAGGATTGTTACTGCATTCCTGTAGAGAATTAGAAATATCCGTTCCTTGGTTTCTTTCAGGTGCAAGAACATTGTGTATCCCAGAGTTCTGCCCACGGCCAGTGTTGTAGTAATATTTCACAATGAGGCCTGGTCACCTTTACTGCGTACAGCACACAGTGTTGTCAACAGATCACCGCCTCAGTACCTCCATGAAGTCATTCTTCTGGATGATTTCAGCGATAAGCGTAAGATGATTTGCTCTCTTTATTATGTTCATGTAGAATTAGAGCAATGCAAACAATCATTTTATAATAAAAATTTGGAATCTATGGATCATACTGAGGAATTGTCATACACTGAATAAGCTGTGAGTGTGTGTGTGTGTGTGCGCGTGCACGCATGTGAGTGTGGTGTGTGTGTGTGTGTGTGTGTGTGTTGTGGTGTGTCTGATTTTAGAATTCTCATTCCATTTTACCTGAATTTTTAAGTGAATGTTGTATCATTCTCAGGTGCTGCCATGCGCTCTGACTGCATAGCATCTTAAGCTCAGGAATGAAAACTGCTCTAAACTTTATGTTCAGCAAAAACACACATAATTTACATGGGATTGAGAATGATTTTATTATCATTGTACTTTTCCAGCCTTTCTGGGTGACAAGTTAAAAGAATATGTTGAATCCACGTGGCCAGACGGAGTTGTGAAAATTGTGAGGACAACAGAGCGAAGTGGTTTGATTCGTGCTCGCCTTGCCGGTGCCAAGGCAGCTATGGGTGACGTGCTCATCTTCCTTGACTCACATTGTGAAGTGGGACCAGGATGGTGAGATTTTTTTTTGTTCAACATATATATCTTCCGCTTTTTATATATTAATTTTTTTAAGGTTATGCACAGAATGGAATTGCCACAGTTAATGTTTCTATCATTGCCGTTTCTGTCAAAAAAAGGGATAAATATGTGAATGTGTGAGAGAGAGAGAGAGAGAGAGAGAGAGAGAGAGAGAGAGAGAGAGAGAGAGAGAGAGAGAGAGAGAGAGATTATTTAAAAACATGATAAAATGCTGCAATATATATTTCAGTTGTAAACATAGATGCTTCCTGTAAAGCACAACCTTCTCATTCCACCCACACATTAAGAAAAAAGGACCATGCACACACACACACACACCACACACACACACACACACACACACACACACACACACACACACACACACATACACACACACACACACACACACACACACACACACACACACACACACACACTCACTCACTCACTCACTCACTCACATGCATACACACACACACACACACACACACACACACACACACACACCACACACACACACACACACACGTACCCCATACCCCATACCCCATCGCAACAACAACAACAGCTAAAAAGTCCAATGGGCTGTAACATAAAACATGAACAGACATGAGCATTTGTATGATGCAGACTGTTTCACTCACATACATGTTCACATGTTGCCAGATCTAACCACATTGGTGTTGAGTTCAAACTTTTTGACATATTAGGACCTGTTCTGTGTAACACACATACAGTTAGATTCATGTGACAGTGTGTGTTTGTGTCTACAGGCACATGTGTGTGTGTGTGTGTGTGTGTGTGTGTGTGTGTGTGGTGTGTGTGTGTGTGTTGAAATGAAGAATGGAACATTAAGATTGAAAGGTATAGATCTAGAAGATATTATTCAATACTACTTTGTCAGATTTGCCAACAATCAAAATCCACAAGCATGCTTTGCTTGTTCCCTCTTCTGAGTTACCTAGTTTCTTTCATGTATTACATTAGTTGTTGTTGTCATTTGAAGTAACAGAGTTCAAATATCAGTTTGGTATACTTTTATCCCTTTTTTTTTTGTATTCACAACATGAGCTAATGACACCAACAAAAGGGTTTCTGTCAGGAAACAAAAAAAATTGTCAAAGGGTTTTCACTAATTTTGTGAAAGCATGTCTGTTTTTCAGTTCCAAATCTCAAAGAGTAACACTGCTCCATGTGACACAGTTTGTAGGTTAATCTGCTGGGTCTTGTGCCTTTTTGTCTAAAAAAAGAAGAAAAAAAAAAGGAAAAAAAGAAAACAAATCTGAAGTACAGTTCTCAATTTCAGTGACTTCACTTACCCAAACATTTACTGAGTGAGGAAAGGGGAGTGGTGAGGAGGTGTTGACAGATACTTGCTTCACCTTAGTGGTGTTTCTTGTTTTAGCATAACACTGTGATAATTTTTCTTTTGATTGCTTTTCCTTTCTGGTTTTTTTTTTCTTTTTTTTTTTTTTTCTCTGAGAGTGCTGATTGTGACCAGTTATACATGTTTCATTTTAAAGAGACTTTGACAGAACATTGAGCTAACATTTGTTGTTCAGTGCATAAGGGAGAATGGGGCTGCCTTGCTCCTTTTGTGATATGTCAGTGTGATGGCATACGGCCTATTTAGTAGGCCAAAACACAGTTTGGTAAGCTCTAGTGCAACTCATATTTGGTTGAACTAATTTTCATACAGCTAGCTTGAACTGTGAAAATTTTGTTCAGTTATGTTGAAACATTTGTGATTTTGTTATTTTGTAGAAGGTTGTTCGTGTCATCATTTGATCTTATTGTCATCAGTTAATTTTGCTGTTTTGTGTAAATTTGTTAATGTTACCATTTTACATTATTGTTGCCAGTTACTTATGTGAAATCTTTATTAGTGAAACCATGGGTGTGAGTATGTTTGGTCATCTTCAGTTTAGTGACCTAATGTGTCTTTGCTTCAGTTTTCGGAAGCTTCAGTTTTCACTTAATCAGTTAATGTTTTATTGCAGATAGCTTTACCTTCCTAGGCATGAGCAGAGGAAGTAGAAATGTCATCAGTTCCTGTCTGCTGTTTTACTGGCTTGCGTATCTGTACATTCTGTTCAGGTTACTTGATGGTAGTTTCATAACTGAAGCTTTGCTACACAATAGCGTATGATTGAAGCACTCTGATGTATTTCCTGGAGTTGTGACTCTTTGCGCTTTTAGTTTGCTTTTAAACCTCCTTGTGAGTTTGGTGCAAATTTATCAGCGCATATTTTAGCTGTACCTGAAGATCAGTAAAAGTTAGAACAATTCTTAAGCTTAGGAAAATTCTTAGAAATGTATGGTGGAGTGGAGGAAAATTCTTAAAAATGTATGGTGGAGTCGGTGCTTTTTCAATTGATAGTTCATTTCTCTGAATGTTTGTGTATTTTGTGTGGATAATTTGACTGCGTGCCATTAAACAAGGTTAGATGGGGGACGGGGGGGTGGGGTGAAGCAAATTCAGTGAGTCTGCACACTGTTTATCAAACATCATGTATGGTTAAGGGTGTTATGTTTTCTGAAGGTACTTATAACTTATATCAGAGATGAGTGTTTTTTTTAAAGACAATTTAAATTGATGAGGACAGAATCAACAGTAAAATCCTCCCATGTCTGCATTATCTGAAGTTCCCTTTTCAGTGGAAATAATGAATGTCCAGGTATTATTTACAGCAAAAGAAACACATAATTTTTCAATTGTACTCTTAGCAGCATATTTTTAATCCACTTTTTGTGTTCAGAAGGCTATGTATGTGTGGAAAAAAATTGTCGTGGTTGCCTGTATAATTGGGGCTCACTGTCTGCGTGAATATTTTCTGTGTGTTGATTGATTGAATCATCTGTGATTGAGGGGTTTCAGTTTAACATTTATTTGAGACAGGCATATAAATACACAGATTTAGAAAAAAAAGAAAAAGATGGGAGGGGGGAGTGTTAGAAATTATGTAACTGATGTTTCTTTGGGGTTTCAGTTTAACATTTACTGAAACAAGCATAAAAACTGACAGATTAAAAGAAAAAAAACACCATGAGGGGGGAGGGCAGAAAAATGAAACTTGTCAAAATTCATCGTCCATTTCATGGTACCTGCAGTTCTGATTGATCAGTAGTGTCAGTGTTGATTTTGAGGTCAAGATTAATTCATGTGGTCTTCATCAATGAATGCTTGTTTTAGAATGTTGAAACTCAGTGGAGATTGGGGGGGGGGGGGGGGGGGGGGGGGGAAGAATTTTAGATTGAGAGGATGTTAAAGATAGAATCTTGATAAGGTGGAACAACACTTGCTAATTGTAGGTAAGTTTTGAAAAGATAAGGATTCAAGTTTGTTTGATCCAAGTGAAGGGAGATGGCTGTTTAGTTTTTGTTAAAGTGGAAGATAAACGAAAGGATAAGCAAGTTGAAAAGTATCAAATTTAGACAAAGAAAGGCTGCAATGGTTGTAGTGGGGCATAAAAATGTGCGAGCATTGGTAACATTTTATTGTGACTTTACAGCTTCACAGAGTTCAGTTTGTCCGTAAATAGTTTGAAATTTATATTGTGTTCATAAGATAAGATAATGTTGCTTATAGCCCAGCCGACCGCAAAGGGCCACATCAGGGCTGTCACCACGTTAAAATCAACTCACAAGTTATTGTGTTCATGTGAAAAGAAGTGTTAAAGTACTTTAATGGTACTTTAATTTTATGGAAAAGGGGAGTGGATAATTTTGAAAATAAAAAGCTTATTTCTAGGAGTCTTTTGTCTCCCAAGATGTGGAAGGAAGTAGAGGCAGCAGTTGAAAACTTGTTACGTTTGTGGATGTATGTTTTTTTGAAAACATGAATTTACATGCAGTTTTTCCACTTATCATTTTGGCAGTTATTATACAGCACCTTTTGATTATAGTTACAGCTGTCTCTTTTATTTGGATTTGTTGGTTGGAAGTGGATTATCTTTATCCTTTTCCTGTTTGATGATCAGAATTTGTGTTATTCATACCTTCATTGCCTTAGTTTCAAGGAAAATTGGAAGAGAACTTTATCGCAGGTTTTTGTCAGGAATTCAAGTAAAGTTGTAATGGGGAAAGACCTTTGACCAGTGTTTTCATGAAGAGAAGGGGGGGGGGGGGGGGGGGGGGGGGACTAGGAGGGAATATGTCAAAAGACAAAGCAGGGTGTAAAAAGAGAAACCCTAGATCAGTATTTTGTTTTCATTTCTTTTGTTTTGTAGTAATTTTTTTTCAGATCTAGTTTTGTTCTGTGTATGAAAGATGATAGAGCAAGATGATAAAGCTCAGCAATATTCTGACAAAACACTTTTTTTCAGGGATAGCTCCTATCAAGAGAACATTTTTGCTTAATGGCAAACCAAAACAACAAGAACAAAATGTTGTGATTGATCCGATGCAGGATTGAACCCCTTTTGGCTCGAATAAAGGAAAACCGGAAAGCCGTGCTGTGCCCGAGATAGACCTCATAGACAAAGACACATTGCAGTATGGCGGGTACCGGTAGTTTCTCCGTGGGGGGGTTCTGGTGGAGCCTACACTTTTCCTGGCGACCCATTCCACAACATGAAAAACAGCGACGGGCTGCTCTCCCTGACAGCTCTGTCTCCCCCATTAGGTATAATGTACATGCTCGTATATCTGTGTATCATGTGCGTCTTACTTCATGTAAGGATTGCAAGGCAGCACTTATTTTTATGATTTTAAAAAAAAAAAAATTTTTTTTTTAGACAAATACCATTCTGTTGAAACGTTTTTTTTTTTGTTAATTTTTTTTTCTTTTTAAATACAGATTATACTCATGCTGTGAAAAGATGAACAAATTTAATGGACTCTCTGTTTCGGTGTGAAATCACATGCCAAATGATGTCACTTTTTGTGCTGAATTTTAGTACAGTGTTTGAGCCTGAACAATATCTTTGGACAGTGCAATTCATCTCCCTGTAAGTGTAAGGCAGTGATGCTTGCTGCTGAGCTTTAAGATGAATGGAATGATTTGTAATTGATCCGGTTTTAGCACAACAGTTTCATTGTTGCTTCCTTTTCCCCCCTCTTTTTCACTTGATATTTTGAAAGTTTCAGAAGTAATTTTGAAAGAAAAAAAATCTCATGTAGTGGTTTATTCATTAAGTTTACACATAGATTTTTTTTTTGTGGTTTCTTTTCAAGATTTAACTTTGCAAAATTATCAGTTTGATTTTTTGGGAAAAGTGCCTTACAGTCCTTACTGTATTTATTGGTTATGAAGCCACTCGAATATCACACCATTCTGTTGAACACCCCCTCCCCCCCAGTCTAATTTTCTTTTCGTAAAGGGAAAGAAAATGGTAATAGTGGAGAAACGATTTGTTGATGTGTGGCCCATATTTAATTTTCCCAGCCTCGTTGAAGTATGCCACCCTTTTCATTGTTATTGAGAATGTGGACAGATTACTGGTTCTGCTGTTGTATGAAACTGAAGAAAAACATGGTACCTTGGAAATCAGGCAGGCTGTATGTGCAGTGAAACTTCTTAGTAAAGATCGTTTGAAAAAAAGATACCTTCCCTCAAAAGATTTTGTTTCTGTGGGATATTTTTGTAATGTTTGTGCTTGCTTCAACTCCCAGCTACGACTCTCTTCAAAGCCCCCTTATGTTTTAGGGATTTCTGAAGGTCTTTATGGAGAGGTTCCACTGTGCTTCCTGAGCTTGGGGTCTTTGTCCTGAGAACTGTGTCTTCTTCATTTTCATGTGTGATAGCTATTCAATTAGGATTTGATGGAATTGGTAGGGTGTTTTTTTTGTTGTTGTTGTTGAGTGGCCTGGTATTGGATTGGCTTAAGGTTATGATTTTTATATTGTATCCCATTGTCTGCCTGTAAGTATTTGTACAATACTTGTTGGATAAGATATATGTATACCTTTCCTGTATGTGATTGCTGGTTCAAGTACTTCTTGTCATAAGATACACTGTCTGTACTTGTCTGTTGGTATGAACAGGTCATTGCTTTTATGGTTTTGTTTTGGTGAGCTTGTTGTTGTTTTGTTGTGCTGTTTTCCCATCTGTTACCTGTTTCAAGGCTAGAAATTCTTAGGTAATTTTAAGCTGTCCTGGGGACAGAATACAGAAATCTATTTGCCCCCCCCCCCCCCCTCCCCCCAATTTCTACTTGCCCTACTTAAGTAAGAAAGACGCCTAATGAAAGTAACTGTCAGCATTACAATGACAGGCCGGCAAACATAATTCAGTTCTGCTCACATGTGAGGAAGGCGTCAGAGAGAGAAATGAGATGTAAAACACTTTGCTTACAAAGGTACCTTTTCCAGTGTCTTGAGAGTGCGTAAGAAAACAGAATAGAATTGTTTCCACCATTCAAACATTTCTGTGTTTCGCTCTCTGTCTCTTCTCTCAATATCTCCCTCTTTACCACACACATTCCAAAATAAATGAACTTCCTATCTACCTTTATTTAAAACAAGCATGAAGGGAGTAGATCTATCCTTAGTGACCAAGCACAAATCCTGCATGCTGCTGACATGTTTCCTCAATCCTGTATAAACCATGCTTTGCCCCAGCAGGACACCACTCCACACAGATTCTGTTTTGAGAAAAATTGAAGGGGGTCAGAGAGAGTGGGAGGTGTGTGTGTGTGTGTGTGTGTGTGTGTGTGTGTGTGTGTGTGTGTGTGTGTGTGTGTATGTCACAATGTGTGTGTGTAGAGGAGTGGCTTGGTGATCATGAAGGTGTGAAAGTGAAATGGGAAAGAGGGAAGCCTGATCAATCTGCATGAAGTCTGTTTCTCAGCCATCCTTTCACTGACACACACACACACACACACACACACACACACACACACACACACACACACACACACACACACACACACACACAGAAAGTTTCCGCATGTCTTCCAGAAGATTTAGTTGTTGTGTACTATCAGACACGTGGGCATTTCAAGCCTTGTCTTTGTACTACATGATTCAAAACAACTCTCTCTCTCTCTCTCTCTCTCTCTCTCTCTCTCTCTCTCTCTCTCTCTCTCTCTCTCTCTCTCTCTCTCTTCTCTCTCTCTCTCTCTCTTTTAGCAGTGGGTTCTTGCTCTCAGATTTATGCTGTGACTAATGATGACTGACAATTCACATAATGCCAAAGTAACTTCTAATTGGAACAGAGATCAATGACATTTAAAAAATTTGAAATTGCACTCACACATGAATAAACAAATGTTTATGACGTTGAAGTAACAGCCCTGATGTGGCCCTTTGCGGTCGGCTGGGCTATAAGCAACATTATCTTATCTTATCTTATCGTTGAAGTAATGCAGTCATGAAGAAATATATAATCTTGCATATTATAACAAGTGAAGGAAACGTCTACAGTAATTACAGGTTATTGTCACCTCATATACATATATCTACATACACTTGCATCTAAGATATAAAAGTTACAAGTGATGTGAAAGTCAGAGAGCATGGCAGATTATTGGCTGAAAATGTTTTTAGTGTGTAGCATTTTTTTCTTTCTTTCTTTCTTTTCTTTTTTTTTCTTTTTCTGTTTTTTTAATAAAAAAGAAAGCAGAGCTTCAGATTGCCGGTGCACTCGTGATGAAATTTGTAAATGGCGTACCACATATCGAGGGTTCTTTGGCAAGCTGTCGTGCACCTGTTGCCATAATCAGCGGAATCTGTCCTCCTTCCTCTCATGCAATTCTTGTGGAGGATCAGCAGTGAAAAATCGTGCCTGTCTATGCAGGCACAGATCGTGCTGAGATGTGAATGATCAGCTTTTGATCTGGCGAAACAAGCAGCAAATGTTTAGGATATGAGGAAAAATGGGGTAGTGTCCATTCGCATTGTCGGTTCGATACTGTGTTCATTGTTACTGTGTAATTTGCAGTGACAGTAATGCTGCTGAAGGTGAACCAGAGGCTGGAAGTGTCACAAACTGGTCAGCAGAGTGTGAACAAGGTTTTTGTTTTTCTTTTTCAGCGCATCAAACAAAACAGTTGGCAATAAGGTGACAAATCTTCCTTCAGGAAGCAATACAGGAAGCTGATGCACACAAACACATGCTGCCCCCACCCACCTTGACAAACTCACCACTTCCCACCCCACCTTCTCCACCACACACACACACACACCACACACACACACACACACACACACACACACACACACACACACACACACGTGTGCACAGTGTACATCTTGGCAACAAAGTACAATTAGAGCAAATTCATGGTGCTTACTGTGGTTATAGCTACATGAAAGCTCAGAGATACTGACTTAAACTAAAGCTTGACTCTTGCTTTTGTGATTTTGTACTCCACCCCATTTTAAACTGCAAGGGGACATGTGTCCTATGATGATTCAAAAAAGATCTGAAGCTCTTAGGTAGCACTATTTTCTGTTTGACTCAAATCCAGCTATTGTCTGCAGACAAATGCATCTGCCTGGATGGAATGTTTGAAGAACAGAAGGTCAAAAAAAAAAAATACAGGGGAGAAAGTAGTGGCATAAAAAAATAAATTTCATATTCTTTCTTCCTTTCAAATTGTTCTTTTGCTTTGTATGCTACATCCTTCATAGTCAGAGGAGCCTGTAATCCAATGGATAGAACGTTTGCCTGGGAGCTGACAGTTGTGAATGCAAATCACATCTGGGGTCGCATTTTTTTTCGGCTTGAAAACCGTCCCAGTCTTTTCAGCAGTAAACGGGTACCTGATTCAGCTTAGGGAAAATGAAAGGCGGCAGAAGGAGAGGGATGGCTTTTTCTTCCATCAGACCGTGTCCCAGACACAGTGAACCTCTGACAGTTTACTGCCCCTACATCCTGAAGGCTATGGGAACGTCAGCATTTTTTTTTTTCACCCTGCTCATGAGTTATCGGTATGCAGCTCTTGAAGAATTCTCCCACTCTTTGCCCTTGTATCCCAGCAGTCTATTAGAGGGATGCAGGCAGATTTCATGGTAGACTAGCCATGGTGGTGCAGTGTTTCTTGTGTTAGGTTGCTGGCTTGGAGGTAATTAAATGTTCTGCTGGCTGAGGAGCCAGTTCGTAGGCCTGAAGTTCGTTCAGATTTTGACCATTCAACTTGATGAGGAAGGCCAACAACAAGCATTGACTAGAATGACAAAGTGTCATCAAAGGACTGCTGTAATGCTGACATCAAGGTCATAGACATGTTATTGCATC
>CM031597.1:67254032-67424728 GCA_018398815.1 Conus ventricosus | reverse complement strand
TCTCTCCCCTCTCTCTCTCTCTCCCCTCTCTCTCTCTCTCTCTCTCTCTCTTTTGCAGTGGGTTTTGCTCTCAGATTTATGCTGTGACAAAGAGACTGAAAATTCACTATGCCAAAGTAACTTCTAATGGAAAAAGAGATCAATGACTTTTAAAAAATTTTTAAAAAATTGCACTCACACATGAATAAACAAAGTTTATGAGTTGAAGTAACACCCCTGATGGGGCCCTTTGGGGGCGGTGGGCTTAAGCAACATTTTTTATTTATTTATGGTTTAAAGATTGCAGTATGAAAATTAAAATTTTGCTTTTAAAAATGAAGGAAACGTTACAGTAATTAAAGGTTATTGTCACCTCATTTACATAATCTACATACACTTGATTAGATTAAAAGTTAAAGTGATGTGAAAGTCAGAGAGATGGCAGATTATTGGCTAAAAAATTTTTTTGTGTGTAGCATTTTTTTCTTTTTTTCTTTCTTTTTTTTTTTTTTTTTTTTTTTTTTTAATAAAAAAGAAAGCAGAGCTTCAGATTGCCGGTGCCTCGTGTGAAAATTTGTTAAATGGCGTACCATACGGGGGTTCTTTGGCAAGCGGTTGCCCTGTTGCCAAATCGCGGAATCGTCCCCCTTCCTTCATGCAATCTTGTGGAGGACAGCAGTGAAAAATGTCCCTGTCTATGCGGCACAGATCGTGTGAGATGTGTGATCGTTTTGATCTGGCGAACCAACAGAAAACGTTTAGGATATGAGGAAAAAGGGGGGGGTAGTGTCCCTTCGCATTTGTCGGTTCGTACTGGTTCTTTGTTCTGTGTAATTTGCAGGCAGTAGCTGCTGAAGGGGGGAACCAGAGGCTGGAAGTGTCCAAAAAGGGGCACAGAGTGGAAAAGGTTTTTGTTTTTTTTTTTTCAGCGCATCAAAAATAACGTTTGGGAAAAAGGTGACAAATCTTCCTTTAGGAAGCAATACAGGAAATGATGCCACAAACACATGCTGCCCCCCCCCACCTTACTACTCACCATTCCCACCCCCCTTCTCCACCCCACAACACACCCACACACAAACACCACACACACACCACACCCCACCACACACCCCAGTGTGCCAGTTGATACATTTTTGGCATTGTCTCTTGGGAGAAAGTACAAATTTTAGCAATTTATGGTGCTTTCTGTGGTTTAGTAAATGAAAGCTAGAGATTTGACTTAAACTAAGGCTTGATCTTGCTTTTTTGATTTTGTACTCCCCCATTTTTTAAATGCAAGGGGACTGGTCCCTTTTTGATTCAAAAAAGATTGAAGCTCTTAGGTAGCATATTTTCTGTTTGACTCAAATCAGTATTGTCTGCAGACAAATGCATCTTCCTGGATGGAATATTTGAAGAACAGAAGGTCAAAAAAAAAAATACAAGGGGAGGAAAAGTAGGTGGCATAAAAAAAATAAATTTCATATTTTTTCCTTCCTTTTCCATTGTTTTCTGTTGCTTGGTATGCTACATCCTTCATAGTCAGAGGAGCATTGTTGTCCAATGGATAGAACGTTTGCCTGGGGAGCTGACCAGATGTGAATTCAAATCACTTCTCGGGGTCGCAGTTTTTTCGGGCTTGAAAACGTCCCTGTCTATCCAGCCGAAGAAAACGGGTAACTGATTCAGTTAGGGAAAATGAAAGGCGGCACAGAAGGAGAGGGAAATGGACCCAGCTGAGGACAGAAAGGAAGGAGGGAGGGATGGACTTTGTCTTCATTCAGGACCGTGTCCCAGACACAGTGAACCTCTGACAGTTTCACTGCCCCTACATATGAAGGCCCTTATGGGAAACGTCAGCATTTTTTTTTTTTCACCCCCTTGCTTCATGAGTTATCGGTATGCAGCTCTTGAAGAATTCTCCCACTCTTTGCCCTTGTATCCCAGCAGTCTATTAGATGGATTGCAGGCAGATTTCTTGGTTACTATTAAGACTAGCCATGGTGGTCAGGGTTCTTGTGTTAGGTTGCTGGCTGGAGGTATTAATGTTGTTCTGCTGGCTGGAGGAGCCAGTTCGTAGGGCCTGAAGTTCTGTTCAGATTTTGACCATTCAACTGATGAGGAAGGCCAACAACAAGCATTGCTCGAATGACACAAGTGTCAATCAAGGGACTGCAGTAATGTGAATCAACAAGACGAGAAATTCATCACCATACCGCAGAACCCCCACCATGCAATACGTGAACAAAAACAAGCATGCTTGAACTAATTTGTCTGGTAAGCCTCATGTATGCTATTAAGCTCGAATGAGATCTGAACAACATTTGGACTGATGGTTGTCATGTGCATAATATATTAGATTGATAGCGAAAAAACTTTTGGCCAAGTGCTCGGTATTTCGTCGTCCGTATCTGATCTCTCTTGTTTGTCTATGAGAGAATGTGAATGGAGTTAACAACTGTGTGGGACACTGAGAGGTTCAGCAACTTGCAAACAGCAAAGCATTTGTATAGAATTTCACTGGTTTCAGTCTTCAGGCAATTAAAAAACAAACCCTTTTGTTTAAGTATCCAATCTGTTCAACTTGTACAGGACGCAGAACGCCCAGTGCATACCATTCAAAGGGAAACCTGAAAAAGAGACGAAGAAATCACGTGACTGAAGAGCTATAGAATCGTGTTGTCTACCAATTTGCTCTATGTGTGGTGGCCATTTGAAGTTAGAATAGATGATTGACACCAAATCATTAACCGTGAATCAAAATAGTATTGAAAAAGAACCTTGCAGGAAGAACAGTCTTACCTGCTTGGAAAGTGAAATCAGTGTCTGCAGTAAAAAAGGAAAATAATGTGATGCCTTAGGTCTACAAATACACGTAGGAATTTGGGATTGTGCATCACTGTGTTCAGTGATGGTTCCCTATAGCCCCAGCCAACAAAAGGGCCATATCCGGATGTAACCGTGTGGAATTCAATTCTGTAAATAGATGTTATGAAAAGAGTAAGAAATAACACATACAAAACTCATTTAAAGAGGTTTTCTTAAAACATGCTAAAAACTGCTTTAAACTCTTTCTTACATAAAATCAGATGAAAAATGTACACTTAGATATTAATAAAGAAAAAAAACCAACTCTTTCAGCCTCGTAAATGAAATGCATTGGATTATAAGAACCATATCAGTGTCATTGGATACAAAGTTTGCATTGTTCGCCTGATATATTAGATTGTAGGAACGTGACCATTAGCAGAGCTGAAAAGCTGCGGTGGTTTGTGTGGTGGATTGTGTGCACTCAGACAACCCTGCTTTGAGCTTGTGTAGACACTGACTGTGATCAGGTCATATACCAAGCTGGCTTAACAGTTACACAGCTGGGGGTGAAAAATCTGATTTGAGCAAGTTTAGGGTGTGGCTGTTTCAAAATAGGGACATGTTCGGGTTGGAATTTAATTAAGGGGAAAGCAGTGTAAGGTATTTGCCTGGAAGTTTTGAGTTAAACAAACACGAACAAACAGTGTATGATTTCAGCCAGTGCTGGTAGAACTTGGGCATATATTTACCATTTTATTGACAGAATTTTTAGGAAGAAAATACAAGTGTAGTGTATGCCTTTCACAAATAGATTCCATACACGGACCGCCGCCCGAAGACCTAGCCGCATTACAGTGATTGTTCCATGTTCACATTTGACCATATGACTGTTTATTTTCTGTCCCTTTTGCTACTCCAGTTTGATGTTCACTGGTTTTCTTGATGTTTAGAACAACAACGCTTGAACCAAAAAATATGAACATAAGCGGAAAATAAGTAAGAATCCAAAAAAATGATGAAGGGAACCACAATAAAAAAACCCAGTGTATGACATATCTGTATGATGTTACTGAAAACAAAGCAGCCAAACATAAAAACATAGTTGGATATTCCTTTGGAGTTCCTCATTCAAGCCGGTATGCACTAATGCAAGTATTTATGGTGTGTTCATTGATGATGATTTCTTGCATGCACATGCTTACATTAATCCCTGGGCTTGATGCCTTGTGTTCTTTTGCTCGTCTGATATAATTTGTACACATTGCAAACCCACTTTATGCTCGAAGAGGTACCTTGTAAACTTGAAGTGTTTTGTAAAACTTGCATATATCCAGGTGTTTCTCATTAGTACCTTAAAACTGGTTTTCTGTGTTGCTTTCAACAATGTAAGTTTTGTAGAGGCATGCTTTTCAGGCATATGTATTTGTAAGTAGTTTTATTGTGATGGTTGCAATCCCTGTGTGCCATCTGCGGTTGGATGGGCTAAACACTTTATCATTTGGCAACTGTTTTGTTCACTGAAGCTGAAGCAATTTGATCCAGCTTTTTTCTTGGTGGTGCTGCTGTTGCTGGTCGGTCCATGCTTTATTAACATTGCTGTCATATATTAAGATCTAGATGTATGTTTCTGTCTGTTGCTGTCTGCTGTCAAATTGTGCATATGTTCAGAATAACTGTGTGTGTAAGGCAATAACTGTATTGAACTGCAAAAGTTTTGATCACAGGTGGACGGTAGATACTGTTGCAGTAGATGGGCTTTTCGTTTTCACCGGGGGGGGGGGGGGGGGGGGGGGGGGGGGGGGGGGGGACACAGGGAAAAAAAAAACCCACCAGAAACAAATCCATTTGCCAGTATGTGATTTATGAAAATTAAAACTAGACACATGAAGAGGCGGTGTGCGAGGAGATCACAAAACTAAAGTTCATCTTCGTATCACAGGAATATTGTTATTGTCTTGCATTTCCTGTCTTGCAGTGTGTTATTCAGTTGATTTTCACAAACAGAATTACTCTGAATAGAATACAGGCTGTTCTCTCTGGAGACAGCCCATCATCACGCTATAGCATCACTTTTTATTTTTCTCACATGTTTTATTTTATTTTATAATTTTTAGAATTTTTTTTTTTTTTTTTTTGGTGACGATAGTTTCATTTGTTGCGGAGTTAGAGTAGATGTGTTTTTCTGAAGAAATTTGGCAGGTTCTTTGATGAGCGTTTGGTCAGACTGAAGCTACTTCAGCTAGTGCAGATCATGTTTGCAGCTTATTGTGGTTTGGGAAAAGCCGTAAGATTGATGACGTCATGAAAAGTTTTGCAAATGAAATCAAAGGAATAATGAATGTATGTAGCTAAATGAATGAATGAATGAAAGAAGTGAAAAGACACATGCATAAATAGTAATTAAACAAAGAACTTAACTAACAAACTAAAAGTGTAAAATCTACAATAGAAAAAAAATTAACTCGTCATCATAGTTCAAAACTTGTAAAAATTAGTTTTAACAAGTGAGCTCTGAAAGACTTGTAAATGAAGAGAGTAGTTTTATAGTTGTATGAGGAATCAGGTATAGGTCATTTTTCTTGGGATTTTGTGCTCTTTACATGTCATTTCAGGAGTCTATGACTTATGTAGGACGTGTGTTAGCACCCAGTAAACACAAACAGCATAGGCAAGTTGATATTAGAAAAGGAAAGAAGAAAGCAAGCAAGAGATATAGGTTAGCAGATGATGTGTGAAGACATTTGTTCCAGGTTCATTATGTTCAGAAGATTTCTTTTGTCACTGGAAAATGAACAGAACAAAACAGAATGCAAAACCACACACACATGCGCACAGACTGCGCACATGCATTGCACACACACACCACACACACACACACACACACACACACACAACACACACACACACACACACACACACACACTCACTCACACATTATTGCTCCTGTCTCCTGATCATAATTGAATTGTGATATGAGGCATAAAAAATAAAAGGGGCTTTTCTTGTTTACATTTCTATCATATAATTGTAGCAAACTTTTGCCTCACTTTTTATGTTGTTTTAAAAATAAATCCAAAAATTGATTTGGTACACCTTACGCCAGTTCATTGCATGCACTGTCAAGGTCTGCACAAAGGAACATGTATGCAGAAAAATTTGTTTCAGGAGGGATTTATTGAGAAAACAAAGTCCTTTTGATCAATTGATGTTCAGATAGATTTAAGGGAAAATGATGTAACTTATTATAAGAGAGCAGACATTCAGTGTCCTTATCTTATTGACAGTATACATATGTTTTAGTTGACAGTATACACATATTTGAGTCTTTTACTTTATTTCCTATATTCACATCCTATAGAGGTCTGAAAAAGAATGGTTTGGATGACGTAATGGCACACAGACATGGGGTTAGGTCAATTTGAAAATGAATACTTATGAAAGCAAACTTTCATGATTCATGTGTGTGCGTTATCTTGGACAGCTAATGTTCTAATAAGTAATTTTATTAAAAACAAAATCTTAGTTTCCTCTTTGACAGAAATATAAGCAGATGTTGGATATTTCTTAATTTACATTCATTAGTAATCTCGATAATATCTTGGTTCTATTGAGGAGAAAATGCTTCCAAGAAGTTTGAAATGAGGTATCTTTTTACAGCCCATTGAATTTCAAACCAGCTAGTGTAATTACTGTTCACAGCAACACGAGCATGAATTGACTGTGGGATATTCTTATCCGCCTTTTGAGATCTGTACCAATGGAAAGAGGTTTTCTTAGTATGGAATCCTTTTTTTGTTGTTGTAATCAACATTAATGTTTTTAATAATAGTCTTGGAGCTGTCATGCATTTCTGTGCACTAAGTAGACAGTATTTGTTTTTCCATGGTTATAAAAAATGTCCATCCAGGCTTTCATTATTTAAATGCGCAGTAAGGCTTTTCTCTGGGCGCCATCAGTGCACATGTTGAAGTTGTTTTGTGGGATGTGTTAAGCATGCCACTTTCTTTTATTGATTGTTATTGAATATTATTATGTTTTTCCAATAAAGGAGGATTTATACATTGGCAAAGCAAGAGCAAGGAAAAAAATCCTGTCATCATGATGTTGATTTTAGCAGAGTAAGAGGAGTAGGAGGGGATGGTGGAGGGGGAGGGGGTGTTGCTTGTTGAAAAGGGGGGGGGGGGGGGGGGGGGAGAAATGAAGAGATGGGTGGGGAGAGGATTGCTTTGGTATTAGGGGCTGGGATACAGACGAAGAAGAGTGTGTTAAAAGTTTAAGAGCATATGCATACCATTAATTTTGAGTCCTCTGAACAGACCTGTTTGTTATGCTTGTCTAGACTCACTTAGATCTTCTGGTTGAGAGTCTCCATAACAGAGATCCATCTGTCTGATTCTATGGTATTCTCACCACTGTGAAAGAAAGTCAGTTCATTGAGCCAGGGCAGAATAGGGAAAGGGGGAAAGGAAGTCCCTGACTTACTTGACTTATTCCGTTGGGCTCTAGTGGGCATAGGTCATCCACGAGCCTTTTCCATCTTGCCTGTCCCGGGCGGGGGACTTCGCTGGCCCCCGGAATGCCCGTCGGGGTTGTTTTCGCCTCTGTTGATCTTCTCCAGGTGGTGCGTGGTCGGCCTTCTTGCGTCTTCCCTGTGGGTTCCATCGCAAGGAAATGGCGGGACAACGCTGGATGTGGTTTTCTGAGGGTATGGCCAAGCCAGCCCCATTCCTGCGCTTAATTTGATCTTCAATGGGCTCTTGTCGGTTTCTTCTCCACAAGTCTTAATTTGTGACCATGTCCTGCCCCCTGATGCGATAAAGTACCTAAAGCATTGTTCAAAAAAGGTCTGCAGGCGGTTGTGTCGATAAATTGGGGGTGCGCCACGTTTCACAGGCATAGAGAAGCACAGACTTCACATTTGTGTTGAAGATGGGGATCTTGGTTTTTGTAGAGATGGTGTGTGGGGGTCCAGACAGGTCGGAGCATCTTGAAAGCTGGGGAAATGCCTTGCCTATTCTTGTTTGGATGTCTTTGTCTGTGCCCCCGCCCTTTTGCGACAATGCTGCGAGGTATGTGAAGCTGTTGACGTTCTTTTAGGTCTTCTCTGTTGAGTACAATTTGTTGTCTTTGGGCCCTCATTGACCCTCATCACCCTGGTTTTTGCTTATGATTTTTCAGTCTGTTCGTGCGGGCAGTACTGTCCGGGGCAGCGGTTTTCTCTGATGTGGCTGGGGAGGTGGGACAGGAGGGGCAAATCATCGGCAAAGTCAATGTCTTCCAGCTGGGAGGTCGGGGTCCTGGATCCCTCGTTGATGGTCTTGTATCGTTCTTCCATGATCCAGTCGATGGCAATCAGGAACAGGAAGGGTTTGAGAGTAGGCAGCCCTGGCGAACGCCGCTCAAGATGTCAATGGTTCCGTCAGGGATCCACCGTGTACCACTTGGCATGTTGATGGTTCATATGCTGCTCGGATGAGGTTTATGAATTATCTGGTACGCCATGGTGGGAAAGAAGCTTCCAGAGGGTTGGTCTGTCGATGCTATCAAAGGCCTTCTCGAAGTCGACGAAGGTGACTTTACGGGTCGGGTTCCATTCAGTGACTGCTCGATGATGACGGGAGCAGCTATTGGTCTGTGCATGATCTTTCACTGCGGAATCCAGCCTTTTCTTTTTCAGCCTTTGTCGATGTTGTCCTTCAGCCGCTCGAGGATGATTCTGTTGAAGACCTTCCCGGGGATGCTGAGCAGTGTAATGCCTCTCCAGTTCTTGCACTCCTTTAGGTTTCCTTTTTAGGGAGCTTAATAAGGTATCTGTGCTTCCAGTCTAGGGGTTGTTCTTCGGTCTCCAAAACTTTCTTGAGGTTCATGAAGCATATTGATGGTTGCTTCGCTGCAGTTTTGATTGCTTCTGGTGGGATATTGTTGGGGCCTTTGGTGCTTTGTTGTTCTTGAGGTGTCGGATGGCCTTCCGGATCTCTTCCTTGGTAGGGGGGTTGGTGTTGATGTCTAGTGGTGTCTCGGAGGGTGGTATGTTGGTGGATCTGGTGGTGGGGCCGGTAGAGGAGGCTCTGGAAGTGTTCTTTCCAGCGGTGCAATGGGCATCTGGGTTGGTGAGTGTGTTCCCGTCCTTGTCCTTCACTGGTGCCTCTGTCACTCGTCGACCCTGTAATTTCCCGTGTTATGTCATACAGTCCTTCATGTTTTCTGTCTGGCTGCTTTTTCTGCTTCTTCTGCCAGGTTCTCTGCAAGTTTCTCTTGTCCTGTCTTATGCTTTCTTCATTCTTTGTTTGTTCTGTGTGAGTTTCTGTGCTCTGCTTACTTGCTCTGGTCTTGTTATGTTGACTGTTGCTTTCTATCTTTTCTCTCTTTCATTTCCTCAGTGTCTTGCTGACATCCGGGGTTGGGGAAACTCTTGTCTTCTTTCCCAGAATCTTTCACATGTTTCGCTAAGCACTTTTCTTTGATTGTTCCGGAGCTGTTCTACTGATGACTCTTCATCGACAAGGGATGCTAATGTGTCAAATCTGTTGGAAAGTTCCACATTGAAGCTGTCTTTTGTCTGCAGGTCTTTTTAGCATGTCCATGTTGAATCTGTTCCCTGGCTTGTTGGTCTTCCTGGCATGTCTCTTCAGCTTGAACTTGAACTTCCCACAACAAGGTGATGGTCCCACCAACATCTGCCCCTTCATTGCTCTGACATCCAGTAGTGACCTCCTAAAGCTGTTTGTGATACAAATGTGGTCAAACTGATTTTTGTGTGGTGTCCGGTGAAACCCAGGTAGCTTTGTGGATGGTCTTGTGAGGGAACAAACTACGCAACTGTCAATCCCCTTGAAGACACAGAAGTCACAGAACAGCTCTCCCTTTTCATTCATGTCTCCAATGCCTTTCTTTCCCATGCTTTGTTCCCCATCACTTTTTGTCATTTCCCATCTTGGCATTGATGTCACCCATTTAAGATCAGTAGATCTCCTTTCTTCTTCTGGTTGATGGTGGATTGTAGTTTCTCGTAGAAGTCTTCTTTCAACTGCTTGTCTGCATCATTGGTGGGTGCGTAGCATTGCACAATGAGTGTTTTCCGCACCCTTTTGGGGTAGAATCTTGCGGTGATGATACGTGGTGACACAGCGGTCCACTCCTTTAGTGCTGCCGCTGCCTGTCTGGGGGGCATAAGCCCGACCCCCTGGGTGTGTGGAGCTCTTCTTTCTTCATGCCTGAGTAGATCAAGGTCTCCCCAGTGCCCAAACCGCATCAATCCTGATTGGATCCATTGGTTCACACAAGCCTAACACAGCAAGATTGTACTGCTGCATCTCGCTGCAACCTGTGCAGTTTTTCGCCTCGTAATGGTCCGAACGTTCCATGTGCCGATCCGAGTGTTGTCTTGGGTGACAGAAGAGTCCTCGGCGAAGCAGCTTCCTTTCGGCTTTCACTGCGGGCGCTTATACGCAATTGGCTAGATTGTTTCCCCTCCCAGGACATGCAAAGTAGAAAAAGTTTATCGTGGACGTTTCTGTAACTGGCTTTTTTTACAGGCCGGGCAGTTAACCCTGTGCAAACCTATTATCTTAGGAGAGTGGTCCAAATTTGTTGGCTTCTCCCCTGACCTGTCCCGTATGGTTGCACCTATCTGGCATAGCTCTCGGGATCGTAAAAGCACACAAGCCCACCCCTACGAAAAATAAAGGACCATGGTGAAGAAGGAAGTGCCACAAACAAATAAATAATGATTAAAAAAAAAAAGGTAAAGAATTTTTCACAGTAAAGAAAGTCTTAGAGCTTGTGTTGCTTGATGATGCTGGAAAGAGGGCAGGGGAGGGTCCAGTTGTGCCATCAATCTGATGGTTTACTGATCAGTATAGCTGTTTTTTTGGTGGTTGTTTTTGTTTGGTAAGGAAAAGTGGAGTTCTGTAACGAGGGAGTTAGATGGCGATGAAAAAGGGGTTCAGGTGGACTTTTTTTGACCACATTATGTGGGAAACCATTAGTTTTGGTCTTTTGAACAGATTTATTATTGATTTCTGGTTAGGGCAGTATTTCATATGCCTGATTGGAGAACTATTCCCATCAGAAATGAACAGAACAGTTAGCTGCATATGTCAAGGGCGACATTCGTTATATGGGGGGGAGCTGTCAGTGGAGCTGACATTGGTTGTGGTTGTTAGTCACATTCAGATTTAACATCCACGCCACGTGTGGCGGTATGGCAGGCAGCCTTTGTTGGTCCATTGGTGATACCCAACAGAGACATGTAACAGTCAAGATGTCATACAGATGTGTGCACTACTACATGTCACCTGTACTATTGTGGTATTTTCACCACCTTGTGGAGAAATTCCAGAATCCGACGCCTCTCAGGCAGCCAGGGAGGGCAGAATAATAAGTTTATAAAGAAAGAAGTAAGGGGGGTGGGGGAGTAAATAAGAAGCCGTTGTAAAACTATCGACATCTTTGAGCCAAGGCTTGAGGGTGTGAAAAAGGTGCAAGGGAGGTCGAAAGGTAAGCAGTCGGAGATATTGACCATGTGGCAGCTGAGAGTTCTGATGTCAAACAGACATGCAACAGTGCTACAGCTGGGAGGGAGTCGAAGGAAGGGAGAGGAGGTGGTGAGAGGGAGGGTAGAATTGTAGAGACGAGTGGCTAGATGACTCCAAATTAATATATTTACCTGTGCACAATTGCAAGATATAGCATTTTCATGTGCAGTCACAGAGCATGGACTGGAACAAAACACATGTGTTCTGGGTGTTAATTGGATCTTTTGTTGAGAATGGTGTACAGGGTATAGCTTGACTCCCTTCACTGGGAGAAGACGGGAAAAGCCTCTTTTATATATTATATATTATGCATTTGTCAGTTAGGTAACTAACTGTGTGGGTGACAATGCAAGCTCTACAGAAATGCAGGCTGTGTTTTCTGTTCCGTGTGAGGCTGTGGTTAGTATCCAGTTCTACTGTTAGTCTGTTAGGTCAACATTGTCAAGGAATTAAGTTTTCAGATCCCCAGTTTAGAGAATACTGTGGGTGAAGAATCCAGATTCAGTATTCACGATCAAAGCAACATCCTTAGAATGGAGTTTGCTTTAGTTAGGCAGCGAGCAGAAGTAGCATGGCACCCAGAAGCATGAAACCTGATTGAGTGGCTTGTCATCAGTCTGCTAGATAGTTGCATTGAAGAGAAGGTTCCTCTGATGACATTTCTGTGCCTAATGCATTTGTGCTTTGAGTTGATTATTCAGTGAATTTTGAGAGAAGACCAAATTGCGTAATATAGCCCCATAAAACTGTCAAAAGTTCATATTTTGTTGCTGTGTCCTAATAAAGTAAATATTGC
Source organism: Conus ventricosus (assembly GCA_018398815.1). Taxonomy (NCBI): domain Eukaryota; kingdom Metazoa; phylum Mollusca; class Gastropoda; order Neogastropoda; family Conidae; genus Conus; species Conus ventricosus. The sequence continues at coordinate 67,412,623 of CM031597.1, read as the reverse complement.
ATCTAAACTAAAACAAAATGTATGTCTAATTGAATTCTATACTTTACATGTATTCTCTTAGAGGCTGAGGATGTCTGGTGGGCGTTAGGAGTGGGAGTTAGAGGGAAAATTTGTAAACGTATCACAAAGACTTGAAAATATGTTCTTTCATAGCATCAGGATGTTTCCTGTGTTTCAGTCAGTCATTTTCTTCTTCTTGTGATTCAATCCCCTAAAAAATAGCGCTATGTGGACTGATTCACGTTGCCTCAAGCGATCGATTCATTCAGGGGTCATAACACATTTTGCCTTGCTGCAAGCAGTCGATTCATCCAGGGATTTATGTACTCTCTGGTGCAATGTTTAATCCATCCACAGTCACGTGGCAACAGCCTGATACAGCGCTGCAGTGTGCAGTGCAGTGCAGGTTACTTCCATCTTGGAGGTTGTATTTTCACCTGCGTCTTTCAGTTGGCTGGTTTGCCTGTCAATGAGGTCAGTGGAAACTACTGGTCGTTGAAGAAACTTGGTGGGAATGGAACGAGGCCCAAGGACCAGCCCGGGACTTTCGGTGGGGGTCCATGGTTTGGATCCAGGCCAAAAGGGGACTCCAAGGTCCATTTAGCAAGATTGTCACAAATGTTCTTGCGCACTGTGAGGTTGCTGTCAGTGGATTCATAACCACTATCTAGGAAGTGATGCATGTTCATGAATAATGAAAACAATTTAGGGTTGTGAATGTGGACAGTTGTATTTCGTTTTTTATATCCTACTGTCAAAAAAGTTGTATGTGAAATAACATATACACAGGCAGTCATGTTCAGGCATGATGCAACCACATACATGCCACCTGTTCACATACATAATGCACAAATGCACATGTGTGTACACACAGACACAGACACGCTTACTCACTCACACACGCACACACACACATGCACACATACGCTCACACATGCACACATGGAACACACCACGCACACGGACACACGTATGCACGCACGCACACACGCATGCAAACAAAAAGCTATAGCAGTGACAAAGACCATGTTAACTAAGATCCAAGCCCTGACCAAACAGGCAGAGTTAATGTGTAGTCTGCTAGGTCTCTCCAGGAGATCCTCTTCCCTAATTTTTTTCCCTTTTTATTCATTCACATATGATTTGATGTAGTGGTATCCTCTGCCCACTGTGGTCTAATGGTTTAGCAGATGTGTAACGAATATGGACTAGTCCGCACCCAGTGACGCCTCTTTGATGAAATTGAAACTGAAAGGTAGGAAGAGCTCTTTCAGTCACATGCACACTTGAGTGTAGTTTGTGTGTGTGTGTGTGTGTGTGTGTGTGTGCGTGCGTGCGTGCGTGCGTGTGCATTTTCTCATAGAGCTGTTCCTTCATGATGAATATGATCTCAGTTTCACAAGCATGAGCATGTACCCACCCTAGCCTACACAGGTTTATGAGAATAATTAGATCAATTTGATGAAGAGCTTCATTTAAAAAAAAAAAAAAATTCAGCGATCAGATGGATGACCAAACCTGCTCACCGATGGTGTTATGTTCACTTCAATGGTGCAATGAAACTTGTAGATCTATGCAAACGGTGAAAGCGGTGTTGTCTATATGTAATGGTGTCAGGTTGGAGCCACTAGTGGCGAGGATAAAGGAGAAGCCCTCAACTGTGGTGTGCCCCATTGTTGATGCCATCAATGACTTCACTCTGGAATATTCTCTCAATGGGGGCTACAATGTAGGGGGGTTCACCTGGAGTGGGCATTTCACCTGGGAGGACGTCCCAGCCAGGGACAAGGAGGGCCGTAAATACACAGACCCTGTGAGGTACCTACCTGATCTGCACTGTTCTGTCGCTGTGCTGAATTTGTAGGTGATGGAGGTAGTGCACACACATGCACACACACATGCATACACGTGGGCACACACACACACACCCACACACCCACACACAAACACACTCACACACATGTATGCACACACGCATGTGCAAACTCACACACACACACACACACAACACACACACACACACACACACACACACACACACACACACACACACTGTTATACATACATAAGCACACAGACAAACAGGCACGCACACACAGGCACGCACGCACACACACACACACCACACACACACACACACACACACACACACACACACACACACACACACACACACCACACACACACACACACACCCCACTCTCACTCACTCACACAGACATGCACACGCACACGCACGCACACACACACACACACACACACACACACACACACCACACACACACACACACACACAACACACACACACACACAACTCTCTCTTTCAGTAGTGGTCGGCTGGGCTATAAGCAATATTACCACTACCTCTCTCTCTCTCTCTCTCTCTCTCTCTCTCTCTCTCTCTCTCTCTCTCTCTCTCTGTCTCTAAAACACTAAATTACTGAACACATACGTCCTCAAGACACACATACACATGCACACAACATGTAAACACTCACACACACTCATGTACTGCACAGCACCGCACAGTTTCATATTGTAGTGAATGCGAGCACACATATGCACATACTCGCTTTTATTTACACACACACTCATACACAGTCATTTATACATTCTGGTATAGCATACCATCTGAGGACTCAGTGTTACAGTCTGTTGCATTTTCAGAGAAGAAAATTTCCCACCATAGTGAAACGCATCCATAGATGACCTGTTGACCTGGCCAGATTTTCAAACTTCTTTACAGACTGTCATTCCAGTCTGTACATATTGTCATTCCTATCTCTGTATTTTGCCTTCCTTACTAAATGAAAATAGTGCATTCTTCTATCTTCTTCTGCTGCGTACGCAGGCTGATACTCCTGTGGACACCCCTGTATAGAAAGGCAAGGATTAATTCTATCTACCCAACAAAGGGAGTGGAGTTTTGTGTGTATGACCGTTTTTTCTTATGCTGCCATTAGTGCATTCTTTTATGATTCATCAGTCTGCCTCAAGGAACATTCTTTTTCTGTGAAACAAAATCCTGTATTTTCTGTGTTCTGCTCCTGAAGAGAAAAGCATATAACGGGACCTTGCAGTGCTTCATTTTCACTTTGAAATCATTTCAAGACATGAGACAATCTAAAAGATCGTATGGTTAATGGAAGGAAGTCCTCAGTAGGATAGGGAAGCAAGTACACACACACACACACACACACACACACACACACACACACACACACACACACACACGCTCGAACACACACACTCACAGACACACAGACATGTGCACACACACAACATGCACACACACACACTCACACTTATTTGTAAGGTAATGTTGAAAAGATATTTCTGGTGTGTGTGTGTGTGTGTGTGTGTGTGTGTGCGTGCGTTCGCGCGCCATATGTGTGTGTGTGTGTGTGTGTGTGTGTGTGTGTGTGTGTGTGTGTGTGTGTGTGGTTTCAATTTGACTTGAGAACAATCTTGCAAATGCCACATATGATCAAGGTATTTGATCTTTTTCTTTTTGTTAATTTTAAAAATAATTATTGTCTCCTTGTTCATCATGTGTTAATTGAGCCGTGCTGGTCCACATCATAATTGATGTAAACAGTTGTTATTTTGAAGATTAGTGGACCAGTTATCTTTTCTGTTCTCGTTTTGCAATGCTGGCACTGTGTTTATTGTTGTCACTTATGTTTGATATTGCTTATGTTCTATTAGTTTTTATCTTATGGTTTGAGATTGGCAAGATAGTGATTCTGTTTTAACCTCAGTTTTGCTTCTGCCCCTTTTGTGTAGTCATAATAGGAATATAACTGTCATGCAACATAGGTTGTGTTTTACAGGGTTGCGTTAACTGGCAATTACCAGTAAATTACTGGTTATAAAGAGGGAATACTGGAATTTTTTTAGCTGCAGTCCCAGGGACTGGTTTTATTTTGCTGGGACTGGTTACAGATTTATGGGGCAAAAAAAGAAAATCAATAAATTAAAAGGCTGAAAAAGAAAAGAAAAAGTTGATCGTTCATACAAATTATGTGGCCCAGGCTTTCCTAGCAGCACTTTACTTGCCTTATCTTTCAACTAGCCCTCTCCCTCTCCACCACCTCCGGCCTCTTCGCACACATGCAGATTGTCACTTAGGCTAGCCATCGGCAATAACCGCTGCAGGCTATAGAGCAGAATAGCGAATGTCCCATAATAAAAGCTCTACAGACGCGCTGTACAGACGCGCTTTACTGCCTGTTACTCGCAACTTCTCCCAGACGTCTGTCTGGGTCGTCGCTTGCGATGCTAGGCTAAGTCGCGTCATTACAATTTTCAAACTGGATGCAGCAGAGCCAGTACTTATTCACGCGCCTATTCATTGAATGATCAGTGGGATCACAATGGCAGAAAAGAACCAGCAGTCAATGTTTTCATTTTTTTCACGAAGTCGAAGAAGTGATTCAGACAGGCAGCCGGAAAGAAGCGCAAGTTTAGGCAGTTCAGACCGACCACAGACTTGGAGTGACAGTACTCCAATCAGCTCCACCAGCACAGATTGGTCTAGCACCAGCAGTAGCAAGAAAATGAAATGTAAGCATGATAAATTCAGAGAATCATGGCTGAAAGATTTCAGATGGCTGGAGGTTGATGCAAATGATGAAATGACAATTTGCAATGCTACTGGAATTTTTTCACAGGGACTGGTTTTGCTCAGAGGCGCTGAAAAACGGTCGGGGTAGGAGACGAGGGGACTGGTTTTGAAAAATCCTAGCGCGAACCTTGTTTTAGTGTGTGTGTAAACATATATGTGTGTACTGTGCTTGACCTCTTTTGACAGAAACATTGTAAATGACAATGAGAGTAACAATGATTTATAATGTACAGTATTAATATTGTATGACCTTGGACTTGATAGTTGGTTCTCTTCTGTCTTTGATTATCACTCACATGAGGTTCTGTTCAGAGTAAATCGCATCCCCGCCCCATTCAACCCCTCCTCCTTTCAACCCCTCCTCCTCTGAAAATTTTGTGCTAGAAAAATTTCCTATTTTCTTTTACTCTTTTTTGTCACTGTCCTTTTTTTTTTTTTTTATCTTCCTTTATATTTGTTGTTTTTGTTTTGTTTTGTTTTTTCCTTGTGCTGTTTTTCCTGCTTTTATTCTGGAAGGTCTCTATACTTATTTCTTGTGGTTGTTCGCAACATACTGTATCATACAGCAGTGGATTAAAAAAGTGAATGTCAATTGTAATTGAAATTTAAATGTATGTGCCTTACTTTGTTATAACTTTTTTTGTTTTGATTTGTATTGAAAAGTTATATACTGATTGCTTTTGACTGTTGGGCTATTTATCTGTTTATTTCTTTATTCATACATGTATGTATTTACATCATATTCAGACAAATTTTGTAGTTTGTACATATGCGATATTGTTATTGTGTTACTAGTACAAAGTTTTGATACTGAGGTGTACTTTATGTGTGTGTATGAGTGCATGTGTGTGTGTGTGTGTGTGTGTGTGTGTGAGAGAGAGAGAGAGAGTGAGAGTGAGAGGAGAGAGAGAGACCGAAACAGGGAGAGAGCATGCATGTGAACAAGTATGCATTTATGCATGTCTGCAGGTTTGCGGACGTGTTTTAAATGCTTATAGTTTAAAAACGTTAATTATTCTGATCGGTTGTGCCTGGCGATAGCAGGCCCATACATATGAGTTAATTTATTTTTTGTGAGTGTATAATGGAGCCTGATGATGCTTGTGTGATTAGTTTGTGTGCATGAGATTGTGTAGAAGTGAGTGAGCTTCATAAACAAACGTTAAGTTTGATTAAACTTTTATCAACTGTGCCACTAATGAAATGTTGTATGTCTCAAATAAGGCATGTAATATAGTGAGCAGGTTTTGACATTTTAACCCCTAGAATAAACAGTAGTTGTCCTGTAGGCTTTTTGATGTGTTTGTTGTGGGTTTAACATTGTTGTTTTTTTAATTGGTGTTTGTCTTTTGTTGAGAAAACAACCAACAATTATTGTATATTTTACTAAAATACATGTTGATTGTTTGTGTGGTTTTTGTTGGTACCTTTCTTTCTCTACTGTATCTGCCTTAATATATATGAGTCTTCATGGTCCATTGGGCTATTAGCAATGAACATCGAAATTGGAAATTTCTGCTTGATTATAGATGTCACGCTTGTCAGTTTGCCTCCGAGTTCCTGTTTCTGTGTGCCTCTCTCTACTGTCTCTGAATCTCACTCTTCTCTCATCTTATGCATGCAGGGAAGTTTCCTAGCTAGTTGCTCTGTCCCCTTCCTCCCTTCTCTCACTCTTCCAACAAATATTTCACCAAATATGAATATGGTGATGCATGAATTTGTTCTTGAATGTTTTGTGTTTTATTTTGTTAATAGACTGATGTTTTATTGATCCATGGCTGTGTTGGGGCAGATCACCCACCATGGCAGGAGGATTGTTTGCAGCAGACCGCAAATATTTCTTCGAGATTGGTGCTATGACCCTGGCATGGATGTGTGGGAGGAGAGAACTTGGAGATCTCTTTCAGGGTCTGTCCATTCTTTGCATTTTTTGGATTGTATGCCTGTCTCATGTTCATGTGCTTCATCAGTCCATTCTGTGCATTTGTTGGATTGTATGCCTGTGGTATGTTTATATGCTTCATCAGTCCATTCTGTGCATTTGTTGGATTGTATGCCTGTGGTATGTTTCATATGCTTCATCAGTCCATTCTGTGCATTTGTTGGATTGTATGCTGTCTTATGTTCATGTGCTTCATCAGTCCATTCTGTGCATTTGTTGGATTGTATGCCTGTGGTATGTTCATATGCTTCATCAGTCCATTCTGTGCATTTGTTGGATTGTATGCCTGTCTTATGTTCATATGCTTCATCAGTCCATTCTGTGCATTTGTTGGAATTGTATGCCTGTGGTATGTTCATATGCTTCATCAGTCCATTCTGTGCATTTGTTGGATTGTATGCCTGTGGTATGTTCATATGCTTCATCAGTCCATTCTGTGCATTTGTTGGATTGTATGCCTGTGGTATGTTCAATGCTTCATCAGTCCATCTGTGCATTTGTTGGATTGTATGCCTGTGGTTATGTTTCATATGCTTCATCAGTCCATTCTGTGCATTTGTTGGATTGTATGCCTGTGGTATGTTCATATGCTTCATCAGTCCATTCTGTGCATTTGTTGGATTGTATGCCTGTGTATGTTCTATGCTCATCAGTCATTAATAATATAATAATAATAATAATGGGGATTTATATAGCGCCTTCCACGCACAAGGCGCTTTACAAAGGCAGAAAAATGCAATTGCTAAATGTAAAGAAAATGCATTGAAAAAAACGGCTCAGAAATAAAAAAACAAAGGCTCTCTCTCATTCTCTCCCACGCGCACACACACTCTCACGCACAGACACACAATACACAACAGCCGCAACAAGCACAAATACTAAGCAATCCACAAAATAACAAAAGTCAATCAACTATCTGGTAATGACTGTCTTCTTAGTATTGTTTGAAAAGGTAGGTTTTCAGGAGGTTTTGAAGGAAGAAAAGGTTTGGAGAATGTCTTAAGTCATAGGGGAGTTTATTCCAGAGTTTGGGAGCGGTATGAGAAAGCTCGTTCGCCATGCTGTTTACGATGGGGGCGGGTAACTGGGAAAGCGAAGGTCCTAGTGTCGGTGGAGGAGGGAGCGTACGTGATGGGACATATACTTGAAGGAGATCAGATAGATTGGCAGGGGCTCGCCAGTGAAAATCTTGAAGCAGAGACAACAAACATTTGTTTTATTCTTTCTTCAAGGGGAGCCAGTGCAACTTTTTCAGGTAGGGCTGCAGGGTTGGGTCCTAGGAGATTTGCAAATGAGACGGGCTGCAGAGTTCTGTACACATTGGAGGGGTTGGATGACAGTTGAGGGACAGCCAAGGAGAACACAGTTGCAGTAATCTAGCCTTGAAAGGATGTATGATGAAACGAGAGTTTTTGTGGCGTCTTCAGTGAGATAGGGTCGAATAGCAGCAATTCGTTTAAGTTCCATGTAGGCTAACTGACAAGTTTTTGTGACATGCTGTTTCATCGAGAGGTCACTATCAAGGAGAACACCAAGGTCACGAACAGTGTTTGAAAATTCATAGTGCTGGAACCTAATGTCAAGAAGAAGAAGGGAGCGGATCAGGGCCATGATGTGACCGCTTTAAAAAACGGATGGCTTCAGTCTTTCACAGTTTAATTTAAGCTTATTTGCTGACATCCAGGTCTCAATATCAGAAGTACAAGATTGAAGAGTAGAAACAAGGGGTGAGTAGTCATCGATGACAGAGGAATGGAGCAGCTGAGTATCATCCGCAAACATTTCGTGTGAAACGGAATGGCCGTGGATGACATTAGACAATGAGTGGTGTACAAAATAAAGAGGACAGGTCCCAGCACGGATCCCTGAGGCACTCCAAATTGGGGTTAGATTCATCAGAACGGTGGTCACCTACTTGAATGAACTGTTTCCTATCTAGAAGATAAGAACGAAACCAATTTATAGCTGTTTCCCTGATGCCACATGTGTATTTCAAACGAGAGAGAAGGATTTCATGGTCTATGGTGTCAAAGGCTGCCGAAAGATCTAGCAAAAGAAGGACAGAAATTTTGTTTTCGTCTAAGGAATTTGAATATCATTGAGAATGCGAAGGATGGTGGTCTCCGTGCTGTGCCCAGGGCGATAGGCTGACTGATGTGGTGTGAGGAGGTTGTTTGAGGCCAGATGGTCAGAGAGCTGTTGAAGAATGACTTTCTCAAGAATTTTGGATAGGAAAGGAAGATTTGAGATGGGTCTGTAATTTTTAAGAACGTTGGATCAAGACTGCTTTTCTTGAGTAGAGGTTTAACAGGGCGGTCTTTAAGTCAGTGGGAACTGTGCCAGAAGACAGAGACTCGTTAAGAATTTTGGTGATGGTAGGAAGGAGAGAGTCAAGGTGTTCAAAGAGGAGTGGGGTGGAATGGGGTCAAGGTCACAGGATGTTTTCGCAGACTGTGTGATGATTTTACGAACAGTCTGCTCGACACTGGCAGGAACTCACAGAGTGTGGTACCGTTAAAAACACAGACTGATCTGAAATATCTGAGGATGGGGAGAAAAGCGTTTCGAATTGTCTGAATTTTATGGCGAAAAACTGAGAAAACAGACCAGGAAGCTGTGACGGCTCATGAGTGGACGGCATTACAACACTGCAGCTTACCCAACATGCTAGTGACAGTTCTAAACAGTTCTTACACGAGGATGCTGCTGCAACTTTAGAAGAATAAAATGCGGTTTTGGCTTGATGGACAAACTGTACGACTTTCTGTTTGGCAGCATCGTAAATTTGCTTGTGTATTGTCAGTCTAGATGATACCCAGCGCCGCTCGGCTCGACGTCGCTCGCGTTTCAATATTCGCAGCTCAGGTGCAATTGAGTTGTACACGGAGCCGGGCGACGCCAGTGTACCGTCGCTGACATACAGGCGCATGCTTATCCAAAACTTTTCTAAGACCATTCTGTGCATTTGTTGGATTGTATGCCTGTGGTATGTTCATGTGCTTCATCAGTCCATTCTGTTGCATTTGTTGGATTGTATGCCTGTTTATCTTTATATGCTTAATCACATTTCTGCAGTTAGTAATGATTAAAAAAAGAAAAGAAAATGTAATAATCTTCCTTCTGCTGCTCTTCTTACAAGACACCATTGACACTGTCATTGTCATTGCTTTTTTTTTTCTACAGGTGTTTGTTCATAGGTTAAATGGGGCAGTCTGTTCCAATCCAAGAAAACTATGTAGCTCCGAACAGTGGCTTTGATACTTTGTTGTTGCCCATTTGGTTTTTCTCTGTCTTGCGAAATCCTTAGCATAATTCTTAATTGAAGGAACTGTTAGTTTGCATCGCTGGCTATCTGACTTTAGTAGTCTCTAGTTTCTTTGTTTAACAGGGCAGTCAATGAAAATTCACAAAGATAGTTGTGTGACATCACCATACCTTGCAGTATACTGCCAGCTGATGCTTACCTGGTTAGAACTGCAATTTAATACTGTTTCAGTTGGCTGCGATATCGGTTTTGGTTATTTCTGCAACCAAATTTCACTTACTCATTTCCAAAGTAGTAGTTAATTGAATATTGTTGCAGCACTAATGAGATGTTCGCTGACAGATTGAGAGCGTGAATTTAGGTCAACCCTTGACAGGTGAGCGAGCTGTTATATGGTTACTTCCCTGAATAGTTCCCAGAGCCCGTGGAGGACTTGTTTTTCTTCCACAAGCTTGGGAGTCATCAGGGAGTCATGTAGCTCAACATTCTGGATTGCAGACTGAAAGATTGCGCAATTTAGAACAAAGACAAGGATTGCCAAGATTGTGTTACCTGATGATCTTGGTTCATGATCTGAAGGTTTGTCATGTTAAGGACAGCCTTAGTGTTGTCTGCCTGCCCATTTGCAAAGCAGACTATCCATTTCGTTTTGACTGAGAGGTTCTTGTTAAATTTGTATTGTGTTTGTGTTTATCATGTCTTTGATATGGTATTTTTGTGAAATAATGAAGTAAAGAATTCTCCTAATAAAGACATTTTTTTCTGAAACTGTTTTGTTTGTTTGTCCATGCATTCTTAAAGAAAGGCTTCTTTTCTCTAAAACCATATTTTTCTTTTTGTGTGTGTGTGAATATTTTGTTTTTGTCTATACAATTCTTACCTCCCAATGAATAACGTTCCCTGTGGAACATCTTTAATCTTTTGTCTGTTGTGTATTGACCTTATGAAGACAGTTCATTTAAAGAATTTTTTCCTGCACATTTTTGTCTTATTCTGTGCTAGATTTTCTACCAAACAAAAACTCCAGCCCCACTAGTTGCTGTGGCAAAATGGTGAGCGTCACGGATTCCTGCTGGGAGGTTGTGGGTTCGATTCTAACAAGAACCATTTATATTTGTAAGATTGTTCATGTCATGGACAGGCTTTTACCCAGAGTACAGCTTGATTCTGGCATGGTTGGAAAGACTGGAACCAAACAGTTGAGTTTCATCCACTTATGGATGCTTTTCTGAGAGTGTTGCTCAAATCGCATGACCAACACTGCAGGTGTCTGTATCTGTCAGGCCTGATTGATGACTATGAAAGTAAGAGTAGAGAACAGCCTGTCATTCAGTCTCAGACCAGACTGGACCTCCTCAGCATCATCATCATCTCGTCCTCATAGGTCAGCATTAAAAAGTCTTAAGATTCTGTGGCCTTCCTGCCTGCTCTCATGGTGACCTCAGTTTCAGTTTCTTCTTCACATGTATACCCTTGGTGAGTTATGTCGAGGTCACTGGTAATCGGCAAGTTCATTGGGAATGTCATAGAACGGATGCAGTGGGGCCAGCTGGAAGGGAATGCACTCATGCTGATGTGCAATGGAACAGTTACTGTTGTCAGTAGGGAGCTTAGTAGGTGGTATGTGCGGGTGCTGCATCAGAACAGGCGCCACTGAACACCACCAAAGTGACTTGACAGTAGTATTGTGTCTTCCTCTGGTGAGTCGCCTCTTGACGACTTGATATGATTCTTCCTGTGGATTGCTGGTGCTGAGACTGCGATAGGACTAGCCAGGATGTGACTGTTGATGGGGATGGAATGAACGGCATGGTGTAGGGCCATGGAAGTGGCAGTGGAAATGAGATAGCCGACAACAACAACCAAAAGAAAAACAAACAAACAAAGCCACCTCCCTTACACCTCCATTCCCTTAAAGACCAGTTTTTAAGGATTTCTGGACATCTTTGTGAAGAGATTCCACTGTATGAAATGCTCATGTTGTCTTCTGTGGTGTACAGGTGTGGATGTGCGGGGCTCTTTAGAATTCATCCCCTGTTCCCGTGTTGGCCACATCTTCCGTTCCAGTCATCCTTATACGTTCCCTGGTAAGACCCTGTTCATGGGAATCAAGGTGCTGGTTCTGGCCGACAGGTGCTGTCTAGCGTGCCTTGGGTTTTTCTGTGTTTGTTTATGAATTCAGTTTATACAGTAGGTGTAAAAGAAGGAAAGGGTACTGATTATAGAGATGTCCAGCTATAACTCTCCTGATTTGTTATTGTGGAAAAAGCTGAATTTTTATTATGTCTATTTTAAGGAAACAATTTCAATGTTTTTTTTAACGTTACTTTATGTTAAAAGCTGAATCATTTATCCATGTTTTTTTTTTTAAGGAAACAAGTTTCAATTTTTGTTCAGTTACTTTATGTTCCAGTTACTTGTGACATGGAAAAAAATGAATCATTTATTCATGTCTTTTTTAAAGGAAACAATTTTTCCAAGTTTTTTTTTAACATCACTTTATGTTGCAGTTATGCAGAAAATTAGTCGGTGAGAGGGAAAGTTGGCTACAAGTTGAATATACAGTGATTTCACTGTCATGATTGATGTGATATTTTACAGTGTGTATGAAATGAAAACTGTTGAATGGTATTGAGAGAAAATGTTTTAAGAAAAAATATAGATTGTCCACTGCAAGGGAAAGGGGAAGGAAAAGGTTCCTTCTTCTTACCCTGTGATAAAATCCCCAACATTTTTCTGTTTTGAAACGGGAAAGTAGGTGCTGCATAAGTAACATTTGTTTCCAGCCATTTCGTATGTGTTTTTTGTTGTTGTTTTTATAAATTTTATGATAACATTTTCTGATATACAGTATTATGCATATACTATCTTCAGATCATTGATCTGTCAAATACCCCACAGACAGTAACTTACCATATTATTGGATACTTTGGGTGCCCGTTAGTGAGTGTAGCAAAATCTCTGAGAAGGTGCTCCCGGGTAAGAAATGGGCTCTTAGACACAACTTTTGAGTGGCTGACTTGGGAGGCATTGGACTGGTCCTCTCGTTTTTCTGTACCACATTTTTTTTGGTTTTGTTTTGTTTTTAAGGGAAATGAAATAAAATGAAGAGATTTTTCTTGTTTGTTTAATTGGAAACATTTCATGGTCTATTATGGAATAATATGCAGCCGTTCAGATAACACTGGTTTTGGAAACTCCGTTTTAAGTACACTGGCCCTCAGAAATGAGAGTTGATCCCCTTATCTTGTCATCAGGGAACAAAGACACACATGGCATCAACTCCATGAGCTGGCTGAAGTGTGGATGGATGAATACAAAAGGCTGTTCTACAACGCACAGGCGTGATCTGCTGGTGAGTTGTCAGTGCTTCACAGATTGTCTAACTACCGTCTTTCTGTTGTAACAGTAGCTTGGTTTTTTGGAATTGTGTAGCATTATGGTAAAAACACCAGATTAAAAAAAAAAAAAGAATAGGCAAGAGCTGTCTTGTAGAGTTATAAAACAGAAAAAAAACATATTAAAGAATGAGATGCAGGGATTTTATTGTGATAGTTAATATGAGAGGACATGGAGAGGTTGGGGTGGGTGGTGAAAACAAACTTTTGGGAATGAGTTATTTACACCTGTTGAAGTCATATTAAGACCGTATTATTTCAGCATGCTTTGATTTATTTTGCCTTGAAGACTGATACCTAAAAGGAAATGTTTTTGTTGTAACCTGTTTTGCCCTGTGAACATGTTGCCATTGTATTGTTTTCAAAAAGGGAAAGGAGGTGTACAGTCAAGAGACATCTTATCCCAGTGTCCATTCCATCCTGGTTGTTTACTGATACAATGAAAAAAGGAGTGAAAAGTTTCACACACATTGTACATCAGTACAACTTCAATGAAAATAAACAGAAAAACATATGTATTGTGTGTGTGTGAGTGTGTTCTTGCAGGCTGTGATTGTTTTGTGATCTGTTCTTTGCTTTTCGGTTTACTTTCAGAGCAAAACAAAAGTTTGTTCTCACGTGTCAACCTGTACATAGATTTGCTGCTGTCATTTACGAAATGTGCATCATTGCAGGGGCAAGATTATGGTGACATCTCCGAGAGAGTTGAGCTCAGGAAGCGCCTCAAGTGTCACAGCTTTAAGTGGTACCTAGACAATGTCTATCCTGAAAAGTTTATCCCTGATGAGAAAGTCCATGCTTGGGGAATGGTAAGGAATCAGTGCGTTTTAATGGAATAGAGCAAGCTGTTGAGATATTTCATTTGATAATGATGAACGCTAGATGATAACTGTTTTGGTCCAAATATCGTGGTACTTGTTAGGTATTTCAGGGTTAGAGTAACACTGTGATGGCTGTTTGTCTGCCTTTGTCTTTCGGATCCAAGAAAGAATATTGTGTGATTTTTTTTCTACCATTGTGTCCCTATTCCAAGACATAATGTGACATTTCCTTGCCTTCTGCCTGTCTATGAAAGGATGTTTTTTTTCCCCCCAATTATTATATGATATTTCTCATTTTCTCCATGACAGATCACTGTTGATATTCATTAACATTGGTTTTAGTCCCAAGTCGCTCATTTCGTAATGTTTCTCTGTTTTTGTCTGTAAGTTTTAGGTCATTATGGGGTAATATTACTCTGCCTCTTAAATTCAAGACAGACTATCATGTAATGTTTTCCTGCCTTGGTCTCTGACTTTTGAGACAGTTCACTTTGTTGATATTTCTCTGCCTCTGTTCCCAGTTTCAAGACAGCTTATCGTATGATATTTCTCAGCCTTTCCCCCCAAGTTCCAGGACAGATTATTTTTTCAGTTTTTATACCTTTGTTTTCCTACTCTGAGACAGACTTTTATGAGGTATTTAGGTTTCATCGTTTCCCAGTTTTAAGACAGATTATTCAGGCATGTCATTTGTTTCTCTTTTCTGCTCATTTCCTTTTTCGTGTTGCTGGAAATTTTCAGAACCACCACTTACTGATTTTTTTCCCATGAATAATATGAAATCTGAATGAAAACTTTGTTGAAAGTATATTTGAAAGCAGCAAGTGTGTTATTATTTAATATAAGACAGGTGCTCTGAGCACAGGTTGTTGTTGTTTTTCCCACCTTCAATTGAATTTTACCTTCCCCCCCATTGCAGTTGTATTTTTTGCCCCCCTTTTTCCTCTTCAGAAACATGGCAGGTCTAATATTTGTGAGATATTTCTCTCCCTTTATTTTCCAGTTCCAGAACAGGTTATTGTGAGCTGTTTCTCTTCCTTCGTTTCCCATTTCTAATGCGGACGATCACGAGGTGCTTCTCTGTCATTGCTTTCATGTTCCAAGACACTTATTGTCAGATATTTTTCTCCTGTCAGTTCCCAACTCCAAGACTGGTGATTGTAATATCTGTCATTGTTTCCCAATTCCAGGGCAGATTAGACTGTGATATTTTCATTTGTCTCAGAGTTTCAAGACAGATTATCTTGTGAAGTGTCATTGCTTTTGTCTTGCTTTTACAATGCAGATTACTTTACAATAATTCTCTGCCTTTGTCTGCCAGCTTCTCTCTGTCTTTGTCTGTTAGTTCCAAGAGCCTTTGTCTCCCATGGCCAATAATTCAAGATTATGAGTAGGCATTGATGTTTAGAGGGAATGACACACACAACTGACGGGAAGTAATGTCAGCTTTAAACTGCTTTTTATGATATAATGTGTCAAACCACAAAATTAATATTGTTGAGTGCCTGACTACCCATTTAAACAAAGGATATATTTGAAAAGAAAGTTTTATAGAAGTTGGCAAGTCCTAGTTGCTCCAACTTTTGTCTAAAAATCGTGTAATGGATGTAGTTTGAGATGCATGTGTCTGTGTGTGTGATGTCATGTGTCTGTGTGTGTGATGTCATGTGTCTGTGTGTGATGTCATGTGTCTGTGTACGTGTGTGGGTGTCATGTGTCGGTGTTGTTGATGTTTATGACTGACCGTTTTCGCCACTCACCTGTCCTGTGAAGATTTCAACATCGATCCTAACCTGAACGTTGACTCATGACATCATGGTCATCTAAGTCATTGTCACTGAACATCCAATTGATTTCAAACAGGTCCATATAGTTTACCCCGAATTTGAGTCCTTGGTGATCTAGCATCCTAACCATGTTAAATGGAGCGTCCTCTATAGCTGTCACATATTGTTTTTACCAGTCAGACTTGAAACAAGTTACAAAAAAAATGTTGTAAAACCTTTGTGGCTTGTTTTGAAGTGGGCTGCAAACTGTGCTTGCAGGAGCTTAAGCTCCTGGCTCACACAACTGTGTCCTTACATTCACTCTTCCAGAAATAATCTGAATGGAAGGGACTAATAACAGTTAAAGGAAATGGCAGATATGGGGGCACTGGTGGTTAAAAGGTTAGCTCCTTCTGTTTCTCTCTATGAACACAACAGAGGAGTTGGTATTGTGCAGGCAAAAACTGATGAAATTCCTCACACATCACTATCTTTGAAAGGATGAACAATCCCTATGATGTGTATCATTTGATGAATTTCTCATTATGATATTTACTTATTGATTTCAGGGTTTATACAACATTACACAAACATTGTGGATTCCATGAAGACCTTGTTTGCAATTTTCCATGTAAAATTTTTTTTTGGTAAGAAATTGAAATTTTTTTAAATATGATGATAATAAGATAGACATTTGGGTGAGTTTCTGAGGTTCAGGAGTTGACCTGCTTTTGGATGTCGATCTTTGAGTGAAATCTGTCCATAGTTCTGGTTTTAGTGTGCCATCAGCCCTGATATGGCCCCCATTGTCACCTGTGGGTAGAAACAACAGCATTGCAGTTCATGTTGTTTGTACCCCAGCTGACCTAGGGGAGGAGAGGATGGGGGCTGCCAGAACATGGCTGATCCTAGATATTGAGAAATACATCATGTAGACACTTGACTGTTCTTTCCCCACACATCCCTCCCCTTTACCCCTTCCCTCCCCACCTCATTTTGGTGGGATGTCAATGTTCCCATGTGTGACCTGTTTGGGTGTGTCTGTCAGGTGCGCAATCCAGCCAGCAACCAATGCCTGGACACACTGCAGAAAGATGAAAAAATAGAATTTGACATCGGCCTCTACAGCTGCCAGAATGGTGCCAGTGCTAATCAGGTCAGCCCTCACGTCTGCTTGGTTTTATGTGTGATGTGTAAAGGCTGCAGAAATGATAACATTTCTGATTCTGTGCCATTTCTTTTTCTTTGTCTTATTTTCAGTTGCTCTTTGGTGAATTCTGTCATGGGATGTAACAAAGTCATGGCTTTGTTTCTTGTTCTTTTTAATTCTCTTTGGTTCTCTCATTCTTATGTTATATTTATTTATTTATTTTTAGGAGGAGGGGGAAGGATAGGTGGTGTTTATTTGTTAAGGGTAAAAACATTCGCAGCAAAAATGAAGAGCATGAATTCAGGTCATGTTGTCATGACACAAAAATGCCTGATGAATATGTTACTTCCACTCATTTTCTTCTTTCATGTGAAGACCACCATCATCATATTGATGGATTTGATAGTGTATAAACTGAAGGGAGTTTCTGCATTGAGCTGGGTATTGATGAAAGCGGCTGCTGGATATGATAATCTGTTTCAGTGAGGTAAGGTAGGGGAAGGATGTTGGGGGGAGGTGAAGAAAAGTGAATGGGATTGGGGGTGGTGAAGGGGAATGGAGGATGTGTGTGATTTTCAAATCCTGAAGTTGTCCACTGTGAGCAAATATATTGCTTCAGGTGGAAGCTAATTCCACTCACTCAAAGAATGTGGACAGAACAAGTTCTTCCTATAGCTGGACATGCCTGCAGGAAGGAGGCAGGCTAATTTGTGGGACTGGCAGGGGTTGTTCTTAAAGATGGGTTTGAGGGTTGGCTTGAGGGCTGGGA
Organism: Conus ventricosus; assembly: GCA_018398815.1. Taxonomy (NCBI): domain Eukaryota; kingdom Metazoa; phylum Mollusca; class Gastropoda; order Neogastropoda; family Conidae; genus Conus; species Conus ventricosus. Next base: position 67,394,885 of record CM031597.1, on the reverse strand, counting down.
GGATCATGCTGCCAGCCTTGTAGAGCGCCTCCGGTTTCAGTGGGATCCTGTGTAGCGAGTGTGCATGACTTTTACACTCAGTGTTTCATGGTGGACATTCACCATTCAGTGGACAGCACAGTGCTGTATTTTTTCAATTTTTCTGGTGTCTGTGGCTGTGTAGGGGACCCAGACTGTTCCAGTACCAGTCGCTTTAGGCCTTTGTTGGCTATTTCCTCGATATTCACCGAGCTGACGTTCATATTGCACGAAGAAATCCAAGAGTCTTGGTGGCTTTGTTGGTTGTGTTGGAGATGAAATTGTGGCATCTGAGATCTTTTGGGATGGTCACATTTTCAGTGTTTTTCTTGCCATTCCTTTCATACTGACATTGCCAGACAAGAGATTCCAGGCGTCTCCTGTCGTGATCTGCAGTACCAACTTCCATGAAAGTGTCATTGCCAGGTGGGCATGTGGTCATTGATCAGATGACACCCTGCACTGTGAATCACCCCAGAGGGACTTCCTGGCCCCTTCTGTTGCAGTCCTAGCACCAGCGTTGGAGGGAGTGTGAAGGTGAGGTTGCGTGAGGCAAACAAACAGAGGAAGTGCTCAGTGATAGTTTTTCTGTCAAGACCTGCAGGACACAATGCATTAGGCTCCTAGCCCATGTTGATGACTATGATTTCTTAGTCGTCTGGCCAGCTGGTCTAGACACTGCTGCTACATTCCTCTGATGACAGTCTGTCTCACTCTGACAACACCGAAGAGTGACAGGAACGTTTGATTTGCAGTCTGGGAGAATTTCATTTGGTCTACTCAGCATGTATTGTTATAGCTTATTAGATGACATAAAACTCACTATTTGAGAAGTTTTTTTCCCCAAAGATGGAGTATGGCTGCCTTAATGGCAGGATAAAAAATGGTCATGCACACAAAACTCCACTCCCTTTGTTGGGTAGATGGGATTAAAACTTGTCTGTTCATATAGGGAGTGTCAGCCTGCGTACGCAGAAGAAAAAGAAGAAGAAAGGTTTTTTTTATTTGGCTGAAGTTCTGTAAGCTTAACATATGTCGGATGTGATGTTCAGTAGGAAAGTAACTATCTGAAATTAGAATCATTGGTCATTTAGCCCTTCACACTCTGACTGTCATGAATCATGCTAACCAGGTGATGTCGCTGAGCCTTTCCGATGAGCTACGGAGAGAGGAGTCGTGTTTAGAGAGCTCGGGACACGAAGGAAGCACCATCAAGCTGCGGCAGTGTCACATGCAGAGGCCCACCATGAAGTGGAAACATGACAAGGTGACCCATAGTTTACATGACACTGAAGGAAGGGGCTATGTCAGCAGGGTAAGGATGGGAATGGGGTGGGGGGGGGGGGGGGGGGGCAGACTGTTAACATCAACAACAAGAAACGGAGTGGCAACAACAAGAAATGGAGTGGAGTCATATTGTTGGCAGTCCAGCCAGACATGGAGGTCTTATACAAGCTGAAGGCAAATCGTGTACAAGTTAAAGTCTCAGTTAAAGATCTAAGACAGTTCCATGTAAGAAAAGACCAGTTTGAGGCAGTCTGATCACAGTCCACGTCAGTCATGTCTAATGAACACAGTTAGTTTCCTTTAACTATTTCACTGACTATCTATAATTTCTGATAACTACTGATCTGCCTAAATATATTCCGTCATTGAGGATGACTCTGATGTCTTGTTTTTGAACTGATTGTTTGGAAAGGGTGAAGCATGAAGATGCTGTCTTTGAGTCGGTAGCTTTATATGTAGCATGCACCATTTGAAATTTAAAATGAAACAAAAACGCACTTTTTGGCGTCATATACTGTACCATGTCAGACAATAGCATTCACGGCAGTTAGTCAGCTCTGCCAGGCCGAAGTTTTTGTGTGGCTAATGCAGTAATAAGACAGTCACGTGATGCCCACCCGCTTCCGCCGTAGGAAGAAGCCAGTGTCAACCTCCCGTACCTTCATTCTCTCTTGGCCTGCCGTCCAAGCAAGATAAGTCTTGTGCTCTGTCTCGCCTTCTCTTTGCCGTTGTGTTAAGATAGCTTTGTGTTTGCTTATTTGTTGTGGCTTGCTCGCTTCACCCTTTTACTCTTGAGCCGGTGGGGCTTTGGTTTGGTGCGCTTTATTAACCTATTTACCACGCCATCCTCGCCTTTGTGCCTTTGTCTCGGCACTCGCGACTTCGCCTTCCGTTCTTTCGATCTTCGAAAGTACGACCTCTTGATCTGCCCACTGGTGCGCATTTATTTGTACCAAATTTATCACTGGTAAACGATCTCCTCATCTACTAACTGGTGCACATTTATTAGTACCTCCTTAGCATTATTACAAGGTACACCAGGGGTATTTACTCTTGTGCGCCATTGCGCGTCACTCTTGACGATCGATCCCTTCCCGGTCAATCGATCCGCCATCTTCGATTGTGCCACGCCGGTTGCCGTCTCCGCCATGTTGCCTGACCTCACACACCTTGTTCGGCGGGTACTCGGCTTCCCCGGGCTCATTTTCCTGTACCTTATTATCATTATTACAGGTATAGAGATTGTCTTGCGATCTCTTAATCTACCAACTTGTGCACACTTAGTAGTACCCCATTAGTAACATTGGTTATTCGATCACATGTTTCTCGCGTTTGTGCTTTCTTCTCGGCACTCGCGTTTTCATCTTCATTTACCGCACTCCCAGTGCCCCTCATGAGGGGGTTCGAGCTCTTTTCTATCCCTCGATCCACCTCTTTGTCTCCTCTTTGCGATCGTGCGTTCCGTGATTGTCTCGCCACCAGTGCCCAACATGGTGAAGGACATTAATGGGTCGAGCCGCTCCTCTGTTCGGGAGTCGCTCCCTTGGCCCGGAGGACCCGCGTGTCGATTCCAGGGGACAATCCGCTTGCACCTATGATGAGCGTACGGCCGTGTGGAGGAGGGTTCCGCGCAGGGGACGCGCGACCATCGTTACGATACCTCTCTGCCCGTCCGGCGGACACACGATCGTTGCGTTCGGAAGCGAACAGGCAATCGGCCTTTATTGCCAACGGTTTTTCTTTCTACACTGTAGAAATCCAAAGGCAAGGCTCCCCTGAAAGGACCTGCCCGTTCAAAATCTTCCCGCTCCCTGGCCAGATCGCCTGTTTGCCTTCGTTCGCACACAGAGACTCTCCTATCAGGCTGCGTCCTGCGACCCTAGGCCCCCGGGGAACCTTACCGAGGCGCGGACCGGCACGGGTGACGACTCGCGGCTGGAATCACCGCCCGTCACTCGATCAGATGAGACTCGTGGCGTTAGCTTGCCCCCCACTACCGTCACGCTGTCCCATCACGCTCTCCCCAACCGTGTCCGAGTGCAGCCACCACTCGGACACGAGGAGCGTCATCACTCCGGTGGAGGAGTTGTGGGCAGTCTTTGGTGGGTCTCCCCCACTGACCACAACTCCGGGTCAGGGACGCAGGCATCGACTAGGTCGGATCTGCGCCCTCACCCCCGACGGTCGAACCACCTCGATCGACTGTCGCACTTTCCCCTAGGGGTACAGGACGTTGGGGAGCGGACTTCTTTCGCTCCCCTATTGGGCAACGTCCGCAGTCCCGTTCCTCCGGGGGAGGATCGACCAGCGGGACTAGGGGTAACCTTTGGTCCCCTGAGGTGGTCTCGTCACTGCAGCCTTCCCAGTCCGCTTCCACGCGGCCAGGGGCTCGGCTACCATGCCACCCACCGGCCACCCTGCCATGCAGGGGGCCGGCATGGACCGCACCCGGGAGACGCAGGAGGCAGTGCTCTCCCCGGGCGGGTACGAGAGAGCTCGCCTTCTCGCTACCCACCCCATGGTGCCCCAGGTTACCCGGGTCCCCGAGGAAACCCTGCCCCAGGGCTGCCACAGCCCTGCGTACTCCCCGGGGACCGGTGGCTCCATGCCCCAGAGGGAACCAGTGGCTTAGGGCTGACACCCATTCTGACTCCATCTCCGGTCGCATGTGGCATCCGGCTTCTTTCAGCTGGATCGACCTGGGTCCCCCTCCCTCTCGGGCGCTGTCCGATCGGCGATCCCCTAGTCTGCCTGCCGAGTATGGAGCCACCAGGGACCCGTCCTCGTATTCCCCCACTACCCAACGAGGGCGGGACTCCCACGCACCCCTGTCCTGGCCCCCTGAAGGTGGATCTGAACATCCCTTTCAGGAACACTGACCCACAGCCTGAGGACGGGGTTGAGGCTCCCTCCCCCAGTCTGGTGACTTTTCCACCTTGGAAAGCTGGCGCCCAGATCTTGTTGTTAAGGAATCCCCTCCCTCTGACAACATTTTCTCCTTTGCCGTTACGCCGGGTTCCCCCCTGCCCAGCTATCACGGCCAAGGATAGTCGCCCCCCAGACCCTCATCCCCTTGTGGGACAGATCGGCATCTTTCGCCAGGGGTGCACAGGCTGTCCCTCCGCCGGGGATTGACTTCTTGTCAGCCCCTAACGCAGCTCCAGTAGGAGTTTTCCTCAAGGACTAACGGCACTGCCTCTGTGTCTTCAGACGCTGACGACACTGAGACAGACTCTAGCTTGTTTAGCGACCCCCTGATGCGCTTTCTTATTCACAAGATATCGCATCACCTTTCGGCTGCGGCGGACAGCGCAGCCAGGAGTCACTTTAACTGCCTGTTGGCAGTGAGAGATGCTGTACTATCACAGGCCAATCTCTCAGGCTGTGCTGTCACGGTCCAACCCCTCCCAGGCGCTCAAGTCGGCCTTGCGGTGCATCCCTGGGCAGGACCAGTCGCTGTTCGGCTGCTATTCGACTGCGATACCAGGAGACTGACTCCCGCTCAAACCCTATCCCAGGCAGTCACCTGCCCACACCGCACGGCCCGCCAAACGCCCTAATATCCCCTCTCTGCCAGCAGACACGGTCCCGGAGGTAACTGGGGGAGTCGCCCATGGGGACTCCATCCTTATACTCCTATTTCAAGACGCTACCTACGTCTCGTCTGCAAGATCGGGGTTCCAGTAGAACTGGAAGCAGTCTGTACTTGCACTGAAATCTGCTCGCAATGGGTTCCGACAAACGGCCCTAGCCTAGCAGACGACGCTCGCATTGAAGTATTGATTTTTCTCAAGGTCTCGTCCCAGTTTCCCATAGTCTCGTTTCGCGTCAAGACGCGATACTTGCTTCCGCCATTTTCCCGTCGGTGCTCAGGCAATCGATATGTCAGGAAAGTGTGCATTTCAGGACCTGGGGTCAAGGTAAGCAGTACTGGTTGCTAAGGACCCCCAAACATCATTACGTTCTATGTTCAGTGTGCAAAAGATCGCCTCATTTGGCATCTATGGGCTCGAAAACAACACACTCATGCTGACTATGGCCACACAAGCGCATGGCTCAGTATCTTTTTACACGCGCGTTCGTGTTCCAGTCTTTTCAAGCTGATGGGTAGGGAGAGTGACACTAGTTCAACCTCTACACTACCCATCCAACTCGGCTCCCACTCAGGCCCTGGCCCAATCCCACACCTCCAAACTACTACACCTTTGTTCCTCTCTGGGGTTCGTCACCAACCCCTCCAAATGCGAGCTCTCGCCCAGTCAGCGATTCACCTCTCTGGGCATGAGCTTCGACACCACCTCCATTGTAGTCTCCCCGACCCCGGAGAGTTCCGCTCGCCTAGTGGACCTCATCTCCCACCTTCGACTCTCTCCCCTTACTTCGGCAAGGACACTTTCGTCCCTTCTGGGGATGAAAGGAGTCCCTGTCTCCTTTCATTCCCCTAGGCAGAGTTCCCAAGCGACAGCTTCAGAGGAGTTCCGCCGTCGTTGGTCCCAGACCAACGACAGCTGGAACCAGACCATTCCCTAGGGCCTTTGTTCGTTTGGGCCACGGAGGAGTGGCTCAGCCCATCCACCCTGGCCCCGGAGTTCCCATCTCCCTCCCTTCCCAGGCCCTGGAACTTTACACAGACGCCTCCAACTCGGGCTGGGGGGCCCATTTGGAGAGCAGTCACGCCTCGGGGGTTTGGGATCCTCTGACTGCTCGTCTCACATCAACATCTTGGAACTGGAGGCGGTCAGGCTCGCCCTCCTCCACTTCCAGTCCATAGTCTCCCACCGATTCGTTCTCCTTTCACGGACAACACTTCGGTAGCTTGTTACATCAACAAAGGGGGGGGGGGCACACTCCATCGGCCTCTCCTCCGTACAGAGGCCCTCCTCCACTGGTGTCACACGCAGGGGGTCACCCTTCGCGCGAGACACATAGCAGGGACACACAATATCCTGGCAGACACTCTCAGCCTCTCCAAGTCTGTCCTCCACACGGAATGGACCCTCAGCAGGCATACCCTAACAACCGTGTGGGAACATTGGTTCAGACCCATGATCGACCTGTTTGCCACACGGTTCAACTATCGTCTGCCAGTGTATGTGTCTCCGGTCCCGGACCCCCGGGCTTCCTCCATCGACGCCCTATCCCTTCCCTGGTCCGGCCTCATAGCTTACGCCTTCCCTCCCTTCCCGATCCTCACAAGGTGATCAGGAAGGCGAGACTCGAGAGACCCAGGCTCATTCTCATAGCCCCGTGGTGGCCCACTCAGTCCTGGTTACGGACCTCAAGTCCCTCACTCACGCACCCCCTCTTCGGTTGAACACCAGGTGGGACATGCTCAGGCAACCCCGTTCGGGTCGCCCTCACGCCAATCCCCAGATGCTTCGCCTCCACGCCTGGCTTCTGTGCCAGCCCGGTTGCGAGCAGCTAAATCCACCTCTCGAACGGACAGGTCCCAGTCCGTCCTCAATATCCTCTCTATCGCTGGGGCCTCTCAGGAACTCCGAGACCTAGCCATGTCCTCTCGCAGAGTTAGCACAGAGTCCCTTTACATTTACAGATGGAGGAAATGGGTCTCATGGTGCGAAGACAATTCTGTCTCTCACAATCGCCCCTCCAATATCCAGATAGGAAATTTCCTGTCCCACCTTAACCTCTCTACTAGCTCCATCCAGGGCTACAGGTCGGCCATCTGCACGACCATCCGCCAAATGGGCGGACCTTCCTTCAGAATGACTTCCTTCTCAGAGAGATCTCCAGAGGGGCTGCTCTTCGTGAGGCCCAATCCCCTAGACGTGTTCCCCTTTGGGACCTCTTCACTTACTTGACGTCCTCAGGAAACCCCCCTTTGAGCCAGTCTCCTCCATTCCCTTCGACCTTCTGTCTATGAAGACTACCTTCCTCCTCGCCCTCGCTTCCGCCAGAAGGCGAGGCGAGATCCATGCCCTTAGCGGGGACCCCAGAGACATGCCTTCCACAGAGACGGCTCCGTCTCTCTTAAGTTCCTTCCCGAATCTCTTAAGTTCCTTCCCGAATTCCTAGCTAAGAACCAGGAACCCGGTAGGGCCTCTCCTTACCTCGTCATCCGCCAGCTGGCGGATACACTAGGGGGAGACACCTCTTCGGACATAGCCCTTTGCCCCTCTCGAGGTCTAACACACTACTGGGAACGCTCGCGGGCCCAGGCGCGTTTCGCAAAGACGTCTCCTTATTCCATCAACCCCAGTAACACGGAAGACATCTCAGCTGGCACTGTCTCTAGGTGGCTCTCCAAGACGGTCAGAACGGCCTATTCCCAGGCATTCAAGGGCCTCCCCGTCTTGTCCCCCCGGGCTCATGAGCTCAGAGCGCTCGCCGCTTCGGCAGCGTTCCAGCACTCTGTTCCCATGCGCCACCTCCAGGAGGCAGCCTTCTGGCGTTCGGAAAATCCCTTCATAAAATTTTATTTAAGGGACATCCGCATGACCAGGGCTGATGGTTCTAATGGGATATCCTTTGTGGCGGCTAATGCATCGATATCGGGTAACCCCAGGAACCACTAGGGCACTCGCCCTCCTCCTTTTCCTATGAATTCTGCTATTGTCTGACATGGTACAGTATATGACGCCAAAATGGGGAGTTTGTATTATACTCCCTGTTTGGCTAGTATACTTACCATGTCAGACTCTAATGCCCGCCCTGCCTTCCCCACTAGCGCCAAGGTTCTGGGGTTACCTTGCGCGCAGGCCTCGATGAATGAGGTACGGGAGGTTGACACTGGCTTCTTCCTACGGCGGAAGCGGGTGGGCATCACGTGACTGTCTTATTACTGCATTAGCCACAAAAACTTCGGCCTGGCAGAGCTGACTAACTGCCGTGAATGCTATTGTCTGACATGGTAAGTATACTAGCCAAACAGGGAGTATAATACAAACTCCCCATTTTTAAGTTTGTCTGGAGGTCTAGAAAATTAATGTAGGTGTTGGGTACATGTTATACACCAAAAATGTGGTAGTTAGGAGGTTCAAGAAATGAGATCACATCAAGTGGAACCTCTCAGAAAAAGCTCTTTATGGAGACTGCGGTGGTATTCTTATATCTTATATCATAGATTTATGAACACTGTATAAGAACAGTTTTATTCTGAGTGGTCGATAACATGGTACATATCATGAACCTTTTTGACATGGTTGTTTTTTTTTTTTTTTTTTGCTGTCCCAACCTCTGCGCTACCTCAGAGGCAGTGCACCCACGCCGCTCATTCCGACACCCCGTCCACAGCCATAGCCCGGCTGGCCCCACCGCAGCCCCCGGCACCAGCAATCCACAGGGAGCAGTCAATGTCAAGTCGTCATGAGGCAACCCACCGGAGGAGACACTGCACTGCTGCCGAGTCACTTCGGTGGTGTTCAGTGGCGCCTGTTCTGATCTAACATACGCAGGACACCACCTACTAAGCCCCCTACTGACGACAATAATTGCTTAGTCGCGGAGCCGGCGTGAGTGAGCTCTCCCTCCGGAGGGCGCCACCACGTCCGTCCAACGACAGCCCCCATGGACTCGCCGATACCGGTGACCCCGACGGAAGCAAACCAAGGCCACAGACGCGGAGAGGACATCGAAACTGAGGTCACCATGAGAGCAGGGCATGAAGGGCCACAGAATTTGAGACATTTTTTTTTTTAATGCTGATCAATGGGAATGAGGATGATTAAGATGATGCTACGGATTTCCATTTCGGTCTGAGACTACATGACAGGGCTGTACTCTACGCTTCCTTTCATAATATATCCTGGCGTCAACCAGGCCCGAGAGATACAGGCACCTGCAGTGTTGGTCAGGAAATTTGAGCAACACTCTCAGAAACGCATCCATTAAGTGGATGAAACTCGACTGTGTGGTCCCAGTCTTCCCAACTGAGTCCGCAGCAAACTCAACTCTGGGTAGGAGCCGGTCGGGGCAGAAAAACCCACATGACTCTGATGGGATTCAAACCCACGACCTCCCAGCCGGGAGTCCGCGACGCTAACCACTTCGCCACAGCGGCTGGTCTTTTTGACATGTTGGTCTGTTCAGATCAAGAAACACTGTTGATTTAAAGTCTGTAATATGATTTGTGTTGACACTGTTTACTTGAAAACAAAAAGAACAGTTTTGAAGGAAATTTTTGTCATGTTTTGCTCATCGGACTGTTGTGAGCTCCTGTTATTTGTACAGAGCAGTGAACTGTGACACATATTTGATTGATTTGGAGGAACTAAAAGAAAGTGATGTAGAAGTATAAAGAAGTATAATTTGCTGTAATGTGTGTGAAATGAAATGTCAGGGAAAATCTGACAGGCATCATGGTAAGTGCAGGATCATGAGCTGTGAACCATCTGATATTGTCTGGAGCATCTCCATTGTAAAGGAAATACAATAACGGTTAAAAACTTCCTGAATTCAAAATTTTGATCCAGACATTGGATTTGAGGGTGGTCGTTGTGTTGAGAGAGTGAGATAAGAAATTGAGTCTAGAATGTCTGCACGATGCTTGAGCATGCCAGGAATTACGTGTATTAGAAGACAGGGCTGCTTTGCTAGAGTTTGGTTGACCAGGTAAAAAAAGATTGCTGTAGGTATAAAAAAAAAGCAACCCTCCCTTTCCCTTTCTTCCCCCTCCCCCGTCTTCCTCACTAGTTTCAGAATGTTTACAACTAATGTTTTGCATAAAGCCATTTTGAGCCGCCTTTTTCATACACTGTCACTAATGAACAAAGATCATGTTTGGTTTTGGCTTGCAGGAGAAAAACAAGATCATACATGAGAGCTCAGGCCTGTGTCTGGACGTTGCAGACCAGCAGAACAATGGAAATCCTCGCCTCAAAGCCTGCAGAGATGTGGCTTCTCAGATCTGGACCTTGAACATTATTTGGATTAGTCTAGTCACTGTGTGTGTGTGTGTGTGTGTGTGTGTGTATGTGTATGTGTATGTGTGTGTGTGTGGATGTGGATGTAAAGTCTAAGATGTCTCTGATCTGAAGAAAATGTTACTATGACACATCATTGGTGATCGACATAGCTGGAGTTATTACATCTTTCTTACTACTGTTGTTAAGGGTCTTTACACTGTTGAAAAAGAGGTCTTGCTGCTGTGCCTTTGTTAACTTCTACTGCCGTGCCTTTTTCTGGTTTTCTTTCTTTTTCTTTGTTCTTTAAGAGTAATATGTCACAGTATCAGACTTCTGACCTGCTACAAAACCAGAAACTTTTTTGTTTTCTTCAAGCAGTCCACTGGACATTTCTGGTCATGAAACTGCTGGTGGAATGGTGGAAATGATCTTTTTTTTTTTCTTTTTCTGACTGACATTTGAAGTGACTGTCTTCAGGTATAATTATACATTGGTGATACTCAGTGACTGGACGTCACAGGATTGCTGTTCATCGGTCCACAAAAAGCGTTTCAAGCCTGTGCAGTCAGAACTTTCTCTTGTATTGCTTTTATTCCATAAGGCATAAGAGATGTAACTGTATGTGTGTGTTTTGCATATGTATTTGTGCACAAACGTGTACATAGACAGACGCAAACACAATTTATGTGTGCGTATATCTGTATGTCAGTGTCTGTCTGTACGTTGTGTGTGTGTGTGAGAGAGAGAGAGAGAGAGAGAGAGAAGAGAGAGAGAGAGAGAGAGAGAGAGAGAGAGAGAGGAGAGGAGAGGGAGGGAGGGAGGGAGGGAGGGAGGGAGGTGCACTTGCAGCGGTAGTCTTTGTTATAGTTTATGTTTTTGAGTTTCTGTAAAAGGACAGAATTCATGTATTTGTTAAACCACAGTGATAAAATGCACATTGAAAACATCTTGATACACAAAGCCTTAATTATCTATTGTGCCATTTTCCTTTCTTAATGTGCATCAGGGTTGGATTTGGGGATACGTCATGACCCAATGGATTTTAGTTGAATTTAGATTGTAGCGCAAAACCTGTTGGTTGGAAGTCTAGTTCACAGGAAATTGAATCACAACAAAAAGATGCCAGCAATCATGAGCCGTCTGATTGACTGAACAGCCAAGACATTCAGCCTATCATGACCCATGACATGCCATTCCTGACTCGCATAGCCATATCCCAAGTTTCTAGCTGCTGTGTGACTACATTTTTTCTTCATTAATATTACAGGAATGGACCCAACCCTGTGTCTGCTTATTAACTGTATAATCAGACTTTTAAGTAAATGTTATTTATAAACCTGTTTATGTGTCTCATTGGTCGATGTAAAAAGAAAGGTTTTCTTTCTGGTGAAATGTACCCAAACTGGATAAATAGAGAATAACAAACTTCCCTGTGTTGTATGTGATATGTATGTCTTTGTGGTATGAACCATGTACAAAATTAATGGGCAACTGTTATAACCTGCAGATAAATTATAAATCGCTAAAAAATAATCCAACTGTGCTACAGGACAGTTCACGGTCACTGCTTATTGATATTCAAAATAGTTGACTGGAATTTTAACTCTACATATTTTCTTGTTTTAAGAGTATGCGTGTGTGTGAGCAGAGGTTCCGCTAGACTATAGACTTTGCCGGTACTTGGTACCGACAACAACAAAAATTTCCGGTACAAGTCTTAAATCAGCCGGTACCGCGCTTGGCTGCCTGCCATGCACTACACACTCAACCGCGATTCTGGGTCACGCGAACGGCATAGCGACGGCACGCACGGATAGCATAACAGCTGTCATGACAGCCTTCGCAACGACTCACGAAGCGACGGAGAGTAACATGCAAAAAAATCATAAATGAAAACAAAAAGCAAAACAAAACAAAACCAAACCAAACCAACCAACCAAAACGTAACTTGAAAGAAAAACAAACAAACAAACAAACAAACAAAAAAAACGGTAAACATGTACTTTAGAGTGCGAAATTCATGGGCTGTTTGTACGCACTTTTTCGGGTGTTTTCGGTTCTTCTCGATGCAAAGAGACGTAAGACACCCTCACCTGCCCACTTTGACCTGTCCTGCCCCACTTGTGGGTGCAAATAATTTATTTCACTTCACAAGTAGGGATTATGCATGCACATCCAATGCGCCATGTTGGTTGCTGATCACATGGGCACAACGTCATCACTACTGGGGTTCTTGTCTATAAATAGTAACCGCAGGAAAACAAGTGTTGCACTGACACACGTGGTTGAAGGCCATGCGGTTACTATTTATAGACAAGAACCCCAGTAGTGATGACGTTGTGCCCATGTGATCAGCAACCAACATGGCGCATTGGATGTGCATGCATATCCCTACTTGTGAAGTGAAATAAATTATTTGCACCCACAAGTGGGGCAGGACAGGTCAAAGTGGGCAGGTGAGGGTGTCTTACGTCTCTTTGCATCGAGAAGAACCGAAAACACCCGAAAAAGTGCGTACAAACAGCCCCATGAATTTCGCACTCTAAAGTACATGTTTACCCAAACTTCTCACTTACCTATCCACACGTGCGAAAGAATTCCGTCAATCCACACGTGCGAAAGAATTCCGTCAGTGTTTCGTCATCGAACCATGCAGTTACTCAAAGTGATGTTGAAAACAGCGACAGTCAATTGAAAACTGGGTCGGGGATTACCGCAAGTTCAATCCAGGGTCAGACTGTCAGCATGACACGCACACACGAAACTTTGGCTACACGCTAGGGAACCTGGGGTTCTCAAAGAAAAATGGAACCGTCCATTTTGACGCGAGTGCTGTAGTAATCAGCGCTGTCCATTGAAAAAAAAAGGGGGGCAAAGGTCCTGGGACTGAAAGGAAGGGGGAAGAGGAGTGATGTCAGATGTATTGTTGTCGGCATGGCATGGCTTATTTCCTGCCTGCCATCCCCGCTCACCCGCTGACAGGCGGAGAGACAGACAGTGCAGGGATAGAGGAGAGTCAAAGCGCTCAGATGTTCTGCCGTACACGGTACCGGCGGCTTTTATTTTTTTCGGTACAAGGCAAATATTTACCGGTAAAAACCGGCATATGCCGGTCTAACGGAACCTCTGTGTGAGGGCGTTTGCGTTGCATAAGTGCATGTGAGAAAGGAGAGAAATGCTTGACTCCACCTGTGTAAAGATTGTGTTGGTGAGAATGTCTAATGTCAGTTTTATAAATTCAGCTGCTCATCAGTTCAAAATCTACTCCTCCCAAAAGGTTCATACTGACAGTAAGATTATGTATTGAGCAAAAATGACTATATCTGTTTGATAAGAGAGAAAAAAAGCAGAAGTCAATTGACAAGTGGTTTTTTTGTTTGTTTGTTTGTTTTGTTTCCCCTTGAGCTCCATCCCTGTTTGCAGACAAGAAAGAAAACTGTTACAATTCCTTTTCAGGTGATGCACCATTTGATCTAAAAAAAAACAAACCAACCCCAGCTGTTTCAGTACAGTATTGAAATGTGTGGAGTGACAGATTGAAATGTGTGGAGTGACAAATTGAAAGGTGTGGAGTGACAAATTGAAAGGTGTGGAGTGACAAATTGAAAGGTGTGGAGTGACAAATTGAAAGGTGTGGAGTGACAAATTGAAAGGTGTGGAATGAAGAAAAGAGTGACAGGGCATTCATTTCAGCATTGAAATGTACAGATAGAAGTTAAGGGTGAGGAGGTAATCAGTTCTATATAGAAATCTGTGGAGAGGGTATGAGAGTGGGAGGCAATGCTATTGAGTTTCATATTGCTGAATACGGTGAGAACAACAGCAAGTCAGTTTGACATTGAACTGCATTGAGAGAAGAAAGAAAGACAAATGGTTCAGTTCAATGCTGACAGTATGGAGAGAAGAAAAGAAAGACAAATGGTTCAGTTCAATGCTGACAGTATAGAGAGAAGAAAAGAAAGACAAATGGTTCAGTTCAATGCTGACAGTATAGAGAGAAGAAAAGAAAGACAAATGGTTCAGTTCAATGCTGACAGTATAGAGAGAAGAAAAGAAAGACAAATGGTTCAGTTCAATGCTGACAGTATAGAGAGAAGAAAAGAAAGACAAATGGTTCAGTTCAATGCTGACAGTATAGAGAGAAGATAAGGACAGATGAAAATTCAGTGCGCCATGAACAGTGAAGAGAGAAGATAAGTGTAACAGGTAGTTTATTTCAGTATTGAACTATTTAGCAGGGCTTAAAACGTTCCGCGTCTGGGCGGAATTCCGCGATTTCGGTTTGTCAAAAAAAAAGAAAAACCCCGACAGGAGCAAGGTATCCGTGATCGGCTTGCAAGTGTTCATAGCAACTGCGCGCAAGTTATGGCCCCTGATTATTCTTGGAAGAAGTTTCCGGTCGGACTTCCAGAAAAAACAAAATGGCGGAGCGCGCAGACATTGTTCATGCGGGTCGATCTTTTGACGAATCTGCAATTAAAAACAAGTGGAAATGGGAGTGGACGCTTCAGAAAGTTGACGAAGAAGTCATTGGAGACTTTCTTCGCAAAGTTATTGCACCACTGGTTTAGCTTGGTGCAAACTGCTTAAGGGAAGTGTTACGGTGGTCGCGGGAAGAAAGCTCTTGATCACATTCGTTCAGCGAAGCACGTGTCAAACGTCAAGGCGCTGAGTAGAACTACAAGAAAGGTCACTGAAGACACTTTAGCAGCAGTAAAACGTGCCAGGATAGAACATTGCAATCCTGTGGGGTAAAAAGAGGGTGATATAGAAAATGTGGAGAGTGCAAGCCAGGCGGGAGGTAGCAAGGAAAAAGAGAGGGTTCAAACTAATCAAAGTCAAGTTGTCAGCAAGAAGGTGGATGAGAATGAAATAAAAATTGTAGAGTGTGAAAGCCAGACTGGAGAAAGCTAGGAAACAGCAGACAAAGATAGGGTTGAAATTCAAGTAAGCAAGAAGGTGGATGGCAAAGACAGTGCAGACAATGCAAGCAGCAAGAAGAAACAGAGTTCCTTGAGCACTATGTTTCTTTAATGCCTCCACCACCCAAACACCCAAACGACAAAGCTGTGTGTGTGTGTGTGTGTGTGTGTGTGTGTGTGTGTGTGTGTGTGTGTGTGTGTGTCCTTGTGAAATCCTGTATTTCAGTGTTTATTATAATTTTGGAACTTCAAAATTTGACTTTCAGTATGTGCTGATTCCACAAGTTTCTCATTTATCAAAATTTGGATATTGTGACTTTCAAATGTGCTGATTCAACAAGTTGATCTCTGTTATATGAGACTGAACTTTAAAGTGTTTGATGCAGTTACTGACTTTGTGTGCACCAACTTCAAACTTGATATTGTGTGATCATTTAAACCTGAAAAGTGAAACTTATTGAGCAACCCCAGAAGTGAGATTTCATCCAAAGACTATAGTTGGTGAACACCTGTAAAACACTCAAGTTAAAGGGGGAGTGTTCATTTTATTATGTGTTTAACCCCTTCTCCCCTTGTCCCAAATATATCTTCCTGTAATAATTATGTGTTTACAGCAATTTTTATGCACTAAATAACTCTTGAAATTATGTCCAGAAAGCGCGAAATGGCATAGATTTACACTCAGTTCAAAAAAAAATTTCCCGGGGGAGCATGCCCCCCGACCCCACTAGTTTCAGTGGATTTTTCCTCCTCCTGTTTTAAGCCCTGATTTAGGGAGATGGGTGACAGCAATTTCAGTACAGACTATATAGAGACAAGATAAGAATGACCAACAAGAATTCAGTGCAGTATTGAACAGTAAAGAGAGAAGATGAGTGTTACAGGTAGTTTATTTCAGTTTTGAATTGTGTAGGGGGAAGGGTGACAACCTGGAAATTCAGTTCAGTATCGAACTTTATTGAGAGAAGATAAGAGTGACTGACAGTTCATTTCAGTATGAACTGCGTACATTTCAATATGAACTGCATAGAGAGAATAGTTAATTGGTATCGAGTTCAGTTCTGAAATATTTAGAATAAACATAAACAGTGACAGGCTGTTCACTAGATATTGAAATCTGTAGGGAGAAGAAGATACAGTGACAGGCAGATCAAGAATAAATGAAATTTGTAAGAGGAGATAACTGTGACAAGCCATTCAGTTCAGTGTTGAAATGTGAGATAAGATAATGTTGCTTATAGCCCAGCCGACCGCAGAGGGCCACATCAGGGCTGTGTTGAAATGTGAAGATAGAGAAGGTAAGAGTGACAGCAGTTCATTAAATACTGAACTGTAGTAGAGAGAAGAAGACTGGTGGCAGTTAGTTCACATAAATGTGTGGAGGAAGATTTGAGTGAGATTTGAGAATAGAAATACTGGAGAGAAGCTATGAGTGACAGGCAGTTATTGTAATATTGAACTGTGAGGAGAGAAGCTATGAGTGACAGGCAGTTCAGTTCAATGTGAACTGTGAGGAGAGAAGATATGAGTGACAGGCAGTTCAGTTCAATGTTGAACTGTGAGAAGAGGAGAGAAGATACGAGTGACAGGCAGTTCAGTTCAATATTGAACTGTGAGGAGAGAAGATATGAGTGACAGACCATTCACTTCAATGTTGACATATTTAGACAAAAGATGAGAGTGAGAGGCAGTTTGCTTCATAACTGAACTGTGTAGAGGGAAGAGAGGGATGATTGTCAATTTACTTCAGTGTAGGAGGGTACGTAGAGATGGCATGAGTGAATGGCCTTTTAGTTCAGTGTTGAAATGTGCTGATCACAGTGTCAGGCAGTTCACTAAATATGGTGATGTGTAGACAGAAGAAGATAGAGTGACAGATAATTCACTCAGATACTGATGTTGAAAGAAATAAATTTAACAGGCAGTTCAGTTCAGTATTGAAATGTGTAGAGAGAAGATGTGAATGATGGGCTGTTCAGTTCAATACTGAACTGTTTAGAGGTATGATATGAGTGACTTGCAGTTCGGTTTGTCATTGAACTTGGCAGAGAGAAGATATGAGTGGAAGGCATTCAGCAGTTCAGTATAAATTTGCATAGAGAGTAGGCTGTGTGGTGCTTTGGATCAGAATTGAAATGTGTAGAAATGTGTCGACAGTAGTGATAGGCCACCCCCCTTCCACCCCAGCTACCCCTAATATTCTTTATTCCTCTGCTATTTATGCCACCACTTCCCATTTCTATCCCTTATCTGGTCTTTTCTCTCCGGTTTCATTACAGAGGCTGTGGAGACTAGGGCTGTTGGTGGATGTTTCTTCTTTTTTCTCTTCTTTCTAACTTTTCCTTCTGCACAGGGAGTTGGATGGTTGTATTGAAGTGGAGGGAAATGACCAAATCGGTTCCATCCTTACGTTAAAACCAGAGTTTGTTACACAAAGAAGGTCTTCTATCAGGAAAGAAAAACTTTCTTCATGTTTTTCCTGATTCTTACCAGGGTATTTTATGTCCTGGAACGCCCTACTATCCATAATGAATCAGGTTTAGCATCCAACTGTGGCTTGTGCACATAACCTACAGTCACAGTCTGTGTCTGCGTCCACACAGCTCAAAGCATGGACAGTGCTGTTTTGGTTTTAATGTAGCACATACAGAGCATGTCTGGGGTCTCGTGATCAGGTGTGGCCATTCCAAGTGAGGCGTTCAAGCGCTTTGTTTTGTGTACAATGAAATTAATGCACCACATATTTTATGTATGGATGAAATTTACTTTTTTCTTCAAGGTGTGCTCCCATTATGTCAAGAGCTTTGAGACAGTTTGGCACAACAGTCTTTCTGTATAACAGACTGATACAGCCGGCTTTGATTCTGTTTTGTCAGTGTTTATGTCTTTTGTTGGCTCATATTCTGTGTCAGTTTGATGTGTCTAATTCAGGGGTCTCAAACATACTTTGTCATCCAGTCATTTTCTGGGGGGAGGGGGGGTGGGGTGGGGGATGATTGTCTGGGACGAAATTCTGAACTTGAAAGATGGTGCTGTTGTGTGAACCTGGGGTTCATAGAACACTTTGGACATTCAATTTTGGAGCTGTTTCACAATATCAGTGTGAAGCTGTGTTTTTGTCGGGATATGGATATTTATGAAATGAAATGAAATAAAGAGAAGTAATTGATGTTTCTGCATGCACAAAATGTGGATCTTGGAAAGGATCTGAAAAAAAGAGAAAAAATTCTTTAATCTATGTGTGTTTAAAGTAACTGTGAATGCAAGTGTTTGGCTGTTCATGGTGATATAGTAAGTGTTCATTATCCCTGAAAATCATTTGTAATTCATCGGGGCAAAAGTCATCATGATGCTTTTATATAATATGCTCTAAAAGGCTGCTAACCTAACTTTTTATCAGTTTTAGATCTCTTAAATCTGTAAAAAGAGAGTTGTACCTGCTAAGGATCATCTGAATGTATAGTTAGCTCATCTTTCTATGATAAACCATTAGGAAATCAACATCTTTTATTTTTCATTGAGCACTGGGATATGTATGACAAGCCATGGAAATATTTGACTGGAGATTTCATGAAGACCTCATTGTGTGGAAATCTACATGATGCAATTTTGAAGTTTCAAAAGAAGATAAGAATTTTTTATTTACTCTTACTTAAATCTTAGTCTTTTAACTTCAGCAAGTTGATTTTTGTTTTGTTTTTAACATGGTTACAGCACTGATGTGGCATTTGTGGTGGGCCAGATGTAAATGTTAGGACTTGACGCCAGTGTGGATTTTTCAAAATGATATATCTCCGACCGAAAGATTTCAGATGGTGTGAAGATACTTTGTGTGAAGAAACTTGTGGTCATGTAGTACATAGAAAGAGGCTGTTGTAAAGTGCTTAGTCATGTAAGACTCCGAAATTGACCAGTTTGACTTGTATTAACTTCGGTGGTAATGGGACCATTTCCATAAAAGTGTTAAGAAATGACTGTAGTAAATAAATATGCTAGGAGTGCAGAAATCACCCATTAGTGGTTAGCTTCAAGGCGTTTGGGAGTTTGTTCAGTTAGGTATTTAAATCATTTCATACCACTGTGCAGCTGTCTGATTTCATAATATGAAAGCAAACATTTTTTTAAAACTTGTATGGTAACTGAGACTGCATCAACATGCACTTATTTGTGCAACCACAGCCTAACTGACCAGTGTGTGAATGTTGTTTTTTGTTTTTGTTTTTTTCAGTTTTGATACACCCATTGTTGTTGTCAGCAGCATTCTAATAGCCTCCCACAGAAAAGAAAACAAAGAGATAGCAAACACAAACGGAAAATGATCCCCCCCCCCCCCCCCCCCCCCCCACACACACACACCCAAAGTTCTCCACATACAACTGGAGAACTGAAGTGGGGTTTCCTTTTTCTTCGTTTCTGTGTTAGTTTGTTATGAGCTCACCTGCTGGATCTACTTAAAATCAGTGGTCGCATGCTGTTGGTCACACTTGCCTCCTTTCTCCTCTCATACAGGCTTGACCTGCTTACCCAGAGTAGCTCTCCTTGAGGAGCAGGTCAGTCTCCATGAGGTTACCCATCGGAGGAGGTCAAAATGTTTGTAGAAAAATTAATTGATACGAAATTAGGAAATTGATGTAATTTTTCTACCTGAAAATAAGAAAAGCAAAAACAAAAACGCCCTAAAACGAACAAAGATGGGGTCAAGGGGGTGTGTGTGTGTGTGTGTGTGTGTGTGTGTGTGTGTAATCATGATGCACATTGTGAGTACTAACTTCAGTGCTGTAGCAGGTTAATCTGTGTTATTTTATTTACACATAATTTGAGACATCGTTTGACACATCATCCAGTTTTGTTTAGCATAATTTATGTCTTTCCCAGTGCTTATCAGACATTGAACTGACTGTTATTATGTGTTGCAGAATTTTTTTTTAACATCCAGTTCTTTCTAAAATGAATTGTGAATGGTTTGCTTTTGCATTTTCAATGGAATAGCTTTATAAAGATCTGTCTGGTTTGTTGCTGTATCGATTTTTTTTTCTGAAACTGGATGAAGATTATTTGAGTACACACATGCACGTGCACAGACAAGAAGACAAGACAGACAGACACCGCACGCACGCACAGCACGCACGCACCACACGCACGCACGCACCACGCACACACAACACATGGCAATCTACTGTTTTGCTTTTTTCATTTGATTGTTATTATAGGCATGCAATGAAGTCACAATATGCAGTTCTTACAACTTCTGTACACACACATACCTCCCCCCCACCAGTCTTAATCTATCTTTCACTAACCTTTCTTCATAAACACATTTGAGACGGGTGCCTTTGATCTTTATTCAGCACTTGGTTTTTGGTATCTGCTTTTCAGTTAAAACAATCTTTCTTCAGCAATTGATTTTATATCTGCTCTATTAGTTGAAACAAACTGACTTTTTTGGTTTAATTTTGCTTTTGTTGTTGTTGATATACATCTACATTAATTTGTGCTTAGCACTATGCTATGCTCATTCATATGTGTGTGCATGCCTGAGCATGCATATGTATGTGTACAGTTCTCATGGTTGGTTGTGCCTGCTCAGCTGAGTAAATGGAGAAGTGTCTGAAGTTGATTCACTTCTTTGATTACAACAGACTTTGTTGCCATTTGTTCGACCAAACACGTTTCCTTTCTGTTTAGTTTCATGATTTCCTTTTAAACAAATATGATTATTTTCATGGTAGGTTTTAAGTCTTTATTGGGTTAGAGAATTTTATGATACATGTATAAAGCATGAAGAGCACTCAGTGGAGGAGGGTGCCATTTCAGGCCCACATTATTTCAAACATAAGCATATATCTGTTAAAGTGGTATGTTATTGTTGGGGTGACTTTCAAAGTTTAAATTACCCTTTTTTTATTGGATGGATGGCAGCATAAGGGCCATGTTTTGCTATCATTATTTAAAAACTGAAACAGAAAAAAAGTGATCGTGTTTTTTGGTCTGATAAGTGGTCTGGATAGAGAGCTTTGTGGACCGGAACACATTCCTTTCTTATTTATTTAATCATCAGTTCTACGCCATCTGTTTGTTTCATTTTCTGATCAACAAAACATTTTGTCACTGGAAATAAGGAATGAAAAACTTGAGTCATCAGGTGATAAAAAGAATATTTTTCCTCATGGAGATCACACAGACATTGTGCATTTGCTGCTTGGAGATGAATTGATCAAGCTATGCTTGATTTTTTTTTTCTTTTTTTTTTTCCCAAATAAATAATCATAAGAGGAGTCAAGCAAGGTAAATAAAAAACAAAACAAAAAAGTATCGAGTCCAAATTGTCAGACTAAATTTCAAGAATTGGTCTATAACGGTTAGTACATTAGTGCGAGAGGGGATGTAGAATGGTCTGTTTAAGCACTCCTAGGTCAGATATTTTCATTATATGTATTCACCAGTTTGAACAGCAAGTGCCTACATAGAGCTTTAACTTGGAAGTGTCATGGAACAGGGGAAAATTTCCACATTCTGGGTGACAAATGTTACACAGGGGAGTGTACCTTGGCCTGACAAGAAGGGCTGGGGTATGATCCAGATAGTTTCAGGATGCTTCTGATGTCTGTACACAGGAGAGTGTACCTTGGCCTGACAAGAAGGGCTGGGGTGTGATCCAGATAGTTTCAGGATGCTTCTGATGTCTGTACACAGGAGAGTGTACCTTGGCCTGACAAGAAGGGCTGGGGTATGATCCAGATAGTTTCAGGATGCTTCTGATGTCTGATTAACCACTGTTCAGTACGCAGAATCGTCTGTAAAATTGTCCTCTGAAAGAATGGCGAGTGCACAGCTGTCATCCTGCTGGAGTCAAATTCAGGAACCAGGGATAAAAGGGGTGGACGGAGTGAGGAAGGGGCAGTTCAGCTTGTGACTGAAAGCATTTCCAAGGCCTCATGTTTCAGTTGACAAATGTGAAGGTTACAAGGAAAAGGTGTGTTCCGTACAGGTAATTGCCAGCTTCCGCATTATATCATTGGGGCTTTATTATGTAATAGTTTATTATCCCATTAAAAATGTCCCCCTCCCCCCTCTCCCCCCTCAGTGCCCCATTTTAAAATAAAGTTTTGAAAATCTGGATTTTGTTCTCTGAATTTGGGATTTGGGGTATGATTTTTAAGTCAGGAAAATTAAGGAGAGGTGGCAACTATGTAAGCATCGTTTTCTTCCTAGCTATGACAGGAACAAAAAGGGAGTGTTGATGGAATGCTGGCTGCATATGTTTAATGGGTTTAGTGATAGCAAAGTGCCTAACATTTTGATGGTGCTGATCTGAACATGTTCAAGACATAATCATGGACAGGGTAAGTCTAAAAATGATAGTGGTATTTCTAACACACATTTCATGGCAGCTGATGTGAACATGTTTCAGACATCATCATACAGGGTAAGGGTAAAGTGATGGTTAAACGTCAGCAAATGTTTGACGGGATTTGACCTGAACATGATTTGGACATTATCATAAAGAGTGAAAGGTTAAAGTGATGGTCAAACGTCTGACATACTTTTGATGGGATGTGATCCGAACATGTCTCCAATATAATAACAAAGTACAAATCTTGGGTGTGTCTAACCAGTAATGATTCAAAAATAGCAGTCAAGCTTAGGACCATTCCTGGATGAAGATGATGTGAAAGCTTTTCGTAGAAACAATGACTTGCTTCTCGTGAAGATCAGACCTGGTTGCTGGAGAAAACTACTTGCGGAGTGTGCAACAGGCTTTCTCAGCTGAAAAAAAAAAATTAAACTGCCAAGTATTCTTAGACCAAAGTGGAACTCTATAGCATCATGCAACTTTGTGATCATCTTCCTCATCCGCATGTAGAATAGAAGCTGTCTAAGAGAAGGTAATAGTGTTTAGGAGTTGTATGGAGACTGCAGTAGTACAGTGTGCATGTAATTGCTGCCGTTTTTTCAATTTGTACTTAAAATCATGATCAGGTGATCATTCACCCCCCCCCCCCCCTCATCCTCCTTCCATGTTTGTTTTGTTGTTTCTCCTGAACACTTTCAGTGACATGTTTACTAGTTTTTGCCATTTTTAAGGCTATTGATGGGGAAGTGTTCACAGAGTGATGGATCTGGTTCTATGATGATGTCGCTTACATCATCGAGTCCTCAGCAAAACGAAAGGCATGCTTCATGGTGGTGCTCAGTGAAGTCAGATCATTGAGAGGGACTCGCTTTTAAGGACGCAAATTCTCTATGTGTGCAGCATCTGACAACCTCCTGATGAACTTCCTTCATATTCTTTACATTGTGGTTCAGGTGTGTGAACAATTTTGGATGTCTGTGGCGTGCTCAGGTTGCTGTGTGATTTGGTTGTAACTTTCAGTGTGTGCAAGTATACACGCCTGTTTTCTTTCCTTTTTTTATTTTTTTTTAAAGGCTTACCGGTGTAGCTTTCCTTGTCAGTCTCTTATTTCTGGTCACCATTCTTGCCAAGTTGAAAGGCGAAGCAAGTAATTTTGTGTTCTGAATGACTGGCAGTTTACTTTGGAATTGGCAGTGTACCTGGGAATGAAGGGTTCTGGTTTCCTGTACTTAATGAAATATGTATTGACATGAAAGTCCAACCTTCGTTGAATTCTGTGCTAGTTATTTCCTTTTTTTTTTTGGTTAGATTCTTTGACTTTGCTTGTTTCGTTTGTTTTGTTGTCCAGTCTTTCAGCTCATGTGGCCATTCACTGGGGCCGGTTTAATCAATGAACAACCACACCAAATGGACCATGTTTACGCTAGGAAAACATGATACTCAGAATGATTTTTGTCAAATCATGCTAGTGTTTATTCAGCTGCATTTCACTAGCATATGGTGGTTGATTGAAGGATGGTTCTGTCCCTTACTGTGAACTGTCAGACAACTGTGGTGAGCTGACCTGAACCCTAAGAAATTGCATGTTTGTGAGGTTCAGTTTCAGCTTGCCAAACACTTCAAGAATGACACCCCCCCCCCCCCCCCCCCCCCCACAAACAGCTGTCATTACGGCGGAAAAAGTTCTGTAATGAAAATACCAACAATGAAATGTAGCAAAAGTTTTGCACAATCATTTGACATCAATCGTAATCCATTTGCAAGTACTACAGACATCGTTGAAGCAGAGAAAATTGCTGAATTGATCTTGTGGGCACTAGTCATACCGAGATTCACACCTTGCACACATAAGCTGTGGTGTCTGCTACACTGTTAGGAGAGAATGGATTTTCGGTGACAGGAGGAGCACACACACGTGGCAGTGATTGAAAGTTTTTTGTGTTTTTTTCACCAATAAATAGAGTTCTTTTGCATCACAAAGAGCTTTAATGCAGACATTCCTGTTTGATGTTGAAAGCACCATCACCTTAATTTCGTTCTTGCCCAAGGGGTTCTGTGAGCGTCTCCTGTGCCCAACAGTTACTAGCATTGTCCGTCATGTCAGCTGGCAGAGTGTGTGAGGGAACAAAGACTGGTCTATTGTGTGGGCCACAATTTTTGGAGGGGCTTTGTGTGGTCACCTGCTGCCAAAAATACTTGAATGCAAGGACTGCGAAGGCCAGTGACTGCCAAGTTCAATGACTTGGTCTTTCGCCTTTCAAGCTTGCTGCATGCCACCGAACAGCCATGGTCAGTGGACATCATGGTCGTTGCACAGCTGCTGAACCATCCGTTCATTAAACAGGTCCCCTTTGTTCTGGAAAGTCTTTATACATTCTTCTCTTATATGATTATAGCATTTTAGTTTTTTTTGTAAATTGTCATCTAATGACGAGGCTGTGGCTATGTATAGACTGTCCAGAGCGGACATTTGCTGTCCATTCTGCAATGTCTGTTAGACCCTTATGGGCTTTTTAAGTTTTTGTTTTG
The DNA here is from genome assembly GCA_018398815.1 of Conus ventricosus. Lineage (NCBI taxonomy): Eukaryota > Metazoa > Mollusca > Gastropoda > Neogastropoda > Conidae > Conus > Conus ventricosus. The sequence goes on along the minus strand of CM031597.1, from coordinate 67,369,911 downwards.
TTTTTGTAAATGCATTTTTAATTGCTGTTCTTTTACTTGTTTATGTAAATTGTGGGTGATAAAGAGGAATGCCTGGTGTCCTCAGTTATGCTTTGCTTTATCAACCTATCAAATGTTCTTTTCTTGCGTGGAGCATTTGCTGATAAATGAAATGTTATCAAAATTTATAATATGAGAAACACATTTATATGGGCCTGTTTTGCCTTTTGAAGAGAGCGGTATTGTCTTGATCCAAAGATCATGGGCTCAGTGTCCACTAGAGCAGTCCGAGTCGAGTAGATTTTCTCTTTGGAGTCGACGTCGGTGCATACTCCTCCTCTTCCAAGTCCTCTTTAGATCAGACTGTAAACTGAGGTCTCACATGTGAAAGCAATGCTTAGAAACACAGAATAGACAAACAAACAAAATAAACTTTCATGATTGTCAAATCCCATTCTCTTCTTTGTAGAAGAAAAGGCCATCATGTGCTGATGTGATGGATCCATACCTGTCAAGCTATTCTAGGCTCTTGTCATAAGATTTTTATCATCTGACCATAAGTTTTAACCAAAAACCATAAGAAACCCATGAATATAGAAAATTGTAACATTAAGAAAACAAACCATGCCAAACATGCATACACTGTAACACACACACACATACAAACACACTGTTTCACTTTGGAAATGACGAACCACATCGAAACGACCTGACGCCGACACTTTCACTGATTTTCTGCATGCTTTGCAGTATGCATATTCCTTCCCCTCCTCGGAACTTGTGATTAACTTTTGAAACTCCTTTTCTGTCTCCCACTCAGTTGGTAGCGACCGAAGTAGAGCTTCGGTTTTTTAGCCAGAGGTTTTGAAGCCATGCTGTCGAACGTTATAGCTCGAGTACAACTTTGACACGTAAGTGAAGGAAGTGTTGGTAGAATGCTTTGCGCATGCGTCTAGACTATAACTTCCACTGATTGCACAATGCAGTTACCGCGCGATTAAACAAAAGCTCCAGACGAACCATCGCAACAGATTTTTTTTTTGTGGAAAATACGTAAGGTTTTTGCCGTACGCCGTAAGGCTTGAAAAATGTCGAAAATCCGTAAGAATTACGGAAAAAACGTAAGACTTGACAGGTATGTGGATCACACACATACATACAACAAAACCAAAACAATACAGGAAAAAAAATCACACTGGTGTGGTGTTTAGACATTATCCCTGGAAAATAGCGAGTAGCTACCATTATTGGCTGGATTATAAATGTCCATGTGTAACTTAAATAAAATCTTATGGATGCTGAACCTCAGAGTTCTAACCATGAGGTGAAAAAGAATGTTTCTGTATATGCACAGATGGGAAAAAATTTTAAATGGCGTGTAATTACTGGGTTGAAGTATTCAAAGTTGTCCGTTTGTTGATGGGTGGTTCACATTAATTTTTTTTTCCTGTACGATGTTTATTTCTTTGGTGATGAGGATGAGGGATGTGCTGTGTGGGAACAATGTATATCCACAGCGAAATATCAGCCCTGCTCTATGGTGCTGTTCCTGTCTTGATTTCGATTCCATTTAAAGTATGGCTGGGAGACTGGTGTTTACTTCATTTCGTATTTCTCTCATGATATGGAGTTCGTCCAGAACTTCTTCATTAAGTTCAGAATGTTGAAACTCATTGAAGGATTGCTTTCTCACTTCATCTATCCCCCTTCTTCTCTTCCCCTTTACACATGCTCTCCCCTGCTTAAAAATATGGAGATTTTCCGCAAGATTTCATTGATAAGAAAAAGAAGAAAAAAAGGATAAAAAAACTTTGCGGAAAGAAAAGCCAAAGATCTTCCAGACCAGCAGTTAAGACTACTTTATTGGCCTTCCTCCCCCTGCCTGTAGATACTCCCCTGGACTTCGCAATCACTTTCATACACTCTAGTGAATGGTGATGACTTTTCTCATGGCCATGACTGCTTAGTCTCAGCAGCTGTCCTGTGAAGGATCACCAGCTGGACTGCTGGTTGTTGATCTTTTTAACAAAATAATCCCATGACTGACAAAAACAAGAATTTATTATCATGTATATGAATAAGAAGTCTCCATGATCATTAAAACCAGCATCTTGTAAGTCTGCTGCTCTTTTAAGGGCAGGCTGTATGGTCAGACATGTAGTGGTGGTGATTTTTTGAACATGTTTAAATAATAATTGTATATCAGATGGAGGACTTGAGCAATTCTGAATATCAAAGCCAGGAATGGGTTAATGTCTTTTTGTCGAAACACAGATATTTTTGTGCAACACAAGACAAATCTCTGATTTGTCATTAGTGTGGCTGAACTGTTACAAGTGGAAATGCCACCCTCTTACATAAAAAAGTCTGTGGTCTGTTCAACTTTTGTGTCATCAGCTGTGTAATGTATGCAGCCTGACAAGGTTGACAAGAATGAAAACATAATGGGAAAATTCATGTCGAGCTGTGTTTGTGTGGGGGAATACATATCTTTCAGCTTATCATTTCCTCTTTGTACTTCCTATGCTCATTACCATTTGGCGGATTTGTGTCAGTGGTAAGTTTGGTCATTTTCTTTGGTGGTAGCATGAAATAAAAGGGTAAAAAAATGACAAATGATTGGTTGCAATTGGAATGTTTTTTTGAATGACTTGAGTGGAAAATTTGTTGTTTGAAATTGCGTGCAAGAGGTGTGGGTGTGTAGTGAGGCATGTAGGAAGTTTATCTTCTGCGCATTAAGAATGATTTGATCATTTGTTAAGGCCAGTGGTAAATACAAAATGGATGCAGTATTCACCTCTATAGGCGAAAGCGGGAAGGTGATTATGATTTTTACCTTCCAGACAATACATCTTTGGTGTATTGATCTTGAGAATATGACCTGCTATTTTACACCATGACAGTTTTTGTCAATATTCATTTATTTTTTGCAAGTTTCTGAGAAGTATGATCCAGCTTTAAATTTTCTTTGAATAAAGCTCAAGAAATCAAATTGGCTAAAGGCTTATAAATCTATAGGTTCTGCTCTTGTCCATTTGCCGTCATGGACACTCACCGACACAGAAACAAGACATCTCTCTGTGCTGTAATACCTTTAAGATAATGCAGTGCCCCCCACTGCAACCATTTTGCAGGCCAGGTAAAAGTGAATCGTAAATTTGGGAATTGGTAAGATCTTCAACATTGCAGATGACTTGCTTGTATGTAAAGAAGACAGGGGTACAAAGGGATGGGCAAACTAGAAACCAATGCATGTGACTAGGAAAGAAACAAGTCTGCCTAGTCAGGTGATCCAAAACTATCTGTCTGATGTGTCGCAGCAAGTTCAACCTTGACTATCGTTGTCATGAACAAGTACAAGAAAATATCAGGGTAATTGTCATAGAACCCAGGATGGGTCTTCGGGGTCGTCTCTGGGTTCTCGAGTCGAACTCTTCTTCTTTTTTCTCTTCTTCACCCACCTCTGGGTTAAAATTCAGTTTGTCGTCTTAAACCCCCCTCTGGCTTCAAACTTTTTTCCCTTCTCTTCCAGCTTGTCTTTAACTCAAAACCTTGCTGTCTTTTTTATCTCCCCCCAGTTTTTCCGACCCTTTTCTCTGCCTGCCACCCCTCTCCTCTCTCTCTCTCTTCTGTGCCTTCTCTCTCTCTTCTCCTGGTGTTGTTCTCTGACACGTTGTTTCCCTCATTTTATATGGGGAGGGAAACAAAGGTTCCCCCTTTAGGGCCTCCCTTTGTCCTGCTGCCCCTAAAACCCCCTTTTCCAAAAGTCCTGAATTCTCCACTCGCTACATTCCACACAATCCATTTACACCACCCTACCAATTGATTAGCAAACACCACTTAGCCCAGAGGACATCGAAAAATCCCGCCGATTCGTGGTCAGTTAAACACAGAATTTATTTAAGGGGGGTACACAACCCCCAAAGAAATTCGCCGCCTGACGATAAAACCCAAAACACAGTGCCCCACGGCAATACCATTGAACAAATAAAGGGCCCCTCCTTAAATGATTTTTTACACAAGAACCCTCACTGCCGAGTTTTTAGCGCTCCTTGGGGGCCCCCCGGGTCGTATGGTTAAAACCCTTCCCCTTTCGCCCCCGGCAGGTCCGAATCTCTCCTGGGTTTTTTTGTCATCTGCCATTTCGGCCTGTGCGGGGGGAAAGGTACCCGGGTTTAAATTGGTCAATTCCCTATTTGTATACCACACAATGTCCTTTGTCCCCAAAGCGTCTAATCCCTTTTTGAGAGGTTTACGCTCCTTGACATTTTCATTGATAAAAAAAAAAAAAAAAAGGGAGAGAAAAAAACTTTGTGGAAAAAAAAAACCCAAAGGGTCTTCCAGACCAGCAGTTTATTGGCCTTCCTCCCCTCCCTATAGATACCCCCTGGATTCGCAATACTTTAAACACTCAGAAGGGTGATGACTTTGCTTTGGCCGTGATGTTAGTCTAGGCTTTCGTAAAGGATCCCACTGGAGGGGGGTTGTTGATTTTTTTTAAACAAAATAAACCCTGGACAAAAACAAAATTTTTTTATCTTATAGGAAAAAAAGTTTCCTGGAAATTAAAAAACCGCATTTTGTAAGTCTCTTTTTTTTTAAAAGGGGGCTGTATGGTCAGACATTGGGGTCATGATTTTAAAACTGTTTAATAAAATTTGTATTCAGAGGAGGACTTGAGCAATTCTGAATATCAAAGGAAGGGGTTAATGTTTTTTTTGTCTATACACGATATTTTGTGCAACAAGCAAATCTCTGATTTGTCATTAGTGGGGCTGAACTGTTAAAAGGGAAATGCACCCCTTCTTAAAAAAGTCTGTGGTCTGTTTAAAATTTGGTCATCAGCTGGTAATGTTTTCAGCCTGAAGGTTGAAAGAAAGAAAAAATAGGGAAAATTTATGTCGACTGTTTTGTGTGGGGGGAATACATATCTTTCAGCTTTCATTTCCTCTTTTACTTCCCTTTCTCTTACCTTTGGGGGTTTTTTGTCTGGTAAGTTTTGGGCATTTTCTTTGGTGGTAGCAGAAATAAAAGGGTAAAAAAATGACAAATGTTGGTTTCAATTGGAATGTTTTTTTGAAAGACTTGAGTGGAAATTTTTTTGTTTGAAATTGCTGCAAAAGGGGTTGGGGGGTATGAGGCATGTAGGAAATTTTTTCTGCCTTAAAATGATTTGTCATTTGTTAAAGGGCCCGTGGGAAATTTCAAAAATGGATCAGTATTAAACCCCTATAGGCGAAGCGGGAAAATGATTATGATTTTACCCTTTCCCGACAAAAAACATCTTTGGTGTTTTGTCTTGAGAATAGACCCCTTTTTTTCCCATACGTTTTGTCAATATTATTTTTTTTTGCAAATTTCTGAGAAATATGATCCAGCTTTTAATTTTCTTTAATAAAGCTCAAGAAATCAAAAATTTGGGAAGGCTTATAAAACTTGGGTTTGCTCTTGTCCCCTTTGCCGCATGGGCCCACCGACACAAAACAACTCTCCTTCTGTAAACCCTTTAAAATAAAGCAGTGCCCCCCCTGAACCTTTTGCAGGCCGGTAAAAGGAATCGTAAATTTGGGAATTGGTAAATTTCAAACATTTCAGATGATTGCTTTATTAAAGAAGACAGGGGTACAAAGGGTGGGCAAAATAAAACCCAAGCATGTGATAGGAAGAAAACAAGTTGCCCAGTCAGGTGATCCAAAAAATATCTGTTGATTTCGCAGCAAGTCTTACAACCCCTTTGGGACAAGTATCGTTTTTCATGAACATCAACAGTACAGTTGAGACAAAGTAAATTTAACAGCCTTGACTAAAAAACTAAAATCTAATTTATATTTTGTACTTGCCCCCCAGATGAAACTTTCGGATAAGCACAAACAAAATTTAACGAAAAATTTTTTGGGAGAAGAAACCAAAAGCAGAAAAAAAAAGCAGCCGTCCATCCCCTTTTTTTGCAAAACTGACTACCCAACCCCCCGTGGGATTGGGGGGTGTGCCTATGGAGGGGGACGCTGAATTCAGCGTCCCTCCCAGTCACCGGGGCATGTGTAAAGGCATAAGGTGACATGGTCCTCCTTGGGGGGTTTGGGGCCCAGGGAACAACCCTGCCCCTTAAAAAAAAAGATTTTTAAAGAAACCAATCCCAGAGATCCACCAGGGCGACGCAATGGGGCACCCGGGAACGGGAGATGAGGACGAACCAAACCCGGGGGAGTGGGCCCCCCCGATGGGGATTTGCGAACCGAAACAGAAGATGAGGGTGGGGTGCTGGAACGTCCAGATTTTCCGACTGGCAAGATCCCCAACTAGTAAAAGGTTTGACAACACACCCGGCCTTTTGGGAGTCGCGAGGTCAGTGGACCCGGCACGGAAAGGGAGATGGCGTGGACAACCATTTTTTCTTCTTGGAAGATCAAAAACCAAACACTCTGAGGGGTGCACTTCTCCTCAACAGAAAAAAAAAAAGAAATTTAGAAGGAAAAAACCTTTTGGCCCAAGACTTTTAAAGGAAAGATTCCACCCCAAATACCCCAATGACAGTTCTATTTGCTAGCACAACCCGAAGATGCAGATATAAAGCCGGGACCCCTTTTCGATCCTCCAAGCAGCAGGGGAAGTTTTTGTCCCCTGACATGGTGCTTCCCGGCGATTTGAATGCAAGATGGGCGTAAACACCGGAGGGAGATGTTAGGGGCAAACATGAATTGGTACCTAAACAAAAAGGGAGAAAGACTACAGACTTCGTGGGGAAAAACCCTGTTGATTGGAGGCACCTTTTCAAACAGGATATTACAAAAAACCGGGACATCACCAGACGGGCCCAAACCAAAAACCAGATAGATCCCCCTTCTGTCAATGGGGAGAGGGAGCCCCCTTCAAGATTCGGGGCCCCAAGGAGGTGTTGCCATGTTTCACACCCTTTTTTTGGCCACCTTTTCCCCTGAAACTGCCGAACACGAGGAAGACAGGCCGCAGCAGAGAATAGATTGCCCGCTGAATGAGACCTCCCCAAAAAGTTTTGCTGGGGAAATAAAAAAACAGTTTCCCAAGGCGCTAGGGGAAAAAAAAGGTTAACAATAGCAGTTAACCCCGGGCCTTGCGGGAAGCAGGAGAAAAAGGACTGGTTCCGCCGAAAAAAAAAGGAAGAGGGAGGGGGGAAAGGGAACCTGGGAAAAGATAGTGAAAGAAAGCGACAAGCAGAAGATCAACAACCCCAGTGAACGCTTGAAAGGCACACAGAAAAAGATTCAGAATTAAAAAAAAAGGGGTAAAAAAGAGACAAGAGTGACAGAAGGACTACTCGAAAAAGGGAAAGGAGGCAGAGGAAGGCTGGTAAAAATGACCCCAAAAACGCTGTACAAGATAAACACCTAAACAATGGGTTCCAAAACAATGATGTCCCAGTAAAGGACAAAAGGGGAAGGTCTTTGAGGGAGAGGCGAAAAACTACAGCGCGGGAAAAGAAATTTGATCTTTCTGAAAAAACCCAAACCCCCTAGCTAGCGATACCAAGGGGAGGTATAAAACGGGACATCTGCATCGTCCACCGGCCAGAAAAAAATGACAGCACAATCAAAACAAAGAAGAATGAAAAGCCCAGGGGGGAGTGGGTAACGGCAATATGTTGAAAGCAGTATTAATGTGACAGCCCCCATTCTGACGGAGATCTTCAGACAGGTTTGGGAAAAGGGGGGGACCCCCGAAGCGGGAAAATGGTCTTATCTTCAAATTGCCCAAAAGGGAGTCTTGGGGATTTCAACAACTGGGGGGGCTAAAACTTTTTTCTCTCCTAGCAAGGTATTTGCAAGGTGGATGTCAAGGCTGACGGGAAACCCTTGGAAAGGGAAACTCCGTCCACAACAAGCGGCTTTCGCCTGGACGACCCGCTCAGATCTACTTCACTCTGCCCAGGTTTGGAACGAGCAATGAGGGAACACGCCTTTTTACATCAAAATTCATTTACCTGGAGAAAGGGATTTGACGCATCCACCCAGGTCCTTTTGGAAAATCCTAACACACGGGTCCCGCAAAACTTTCCGGGGGATTGGATGCTGTACAGTGACTTCAGCGCACAAGTGTCGCAACACGGACTCACAGACGCCTTCCAAAAAAGGGGAGGGAGTGAAACAGGGGCCCGCATCCTATCGCCCTTTCCCCTTATCCCGGCCAGGACTGGGTTATGAAGAACGCCCCCAGCAGAGAGAGGGGGGAATCGATGGACACGACAATGGTGGCAACAACAACCCCGGAAACTTGGACTTTGCTGAGATTTGCCCCGTGACAACGTACCAAGACATGCAGGGGAAAAAAGATGCCTTGGCAAAAACGCTGGAACCTTGGGTTGAAAGGGAACACCAAGAGACAAAGACATGAGAATGAAGCCCGGTCCAAGACAAAAATCAAACTGAACGGAGACGAAATTTAGGAATTAGCGACTTTCCCCACTTGGGTCCAAGTGTAAATACGGGGGGGGTGGGGATGGGGATCCGGGCCCCATTGCCCAAAAACCAGCCCGGCCTTTGCCTCATCAGGGCCCGGGAAAACAGGGAATATCCGTGAAGACCAGTTCGAATCTTCAAACAAATGTAATAAGCACCTTCTTTAAGGATCAAATCAGGAAGAAGCCAAAACCACACAACAAACTAGGTCTTCCCAAAAAAGATGCCCAAACCATTCAGATCTATTGGCCGAATACCACACCCAATGAAAAACCCACCAAAAAGCGAAACGAACCCAACTCAACGCAAACAAACGAAGGCGTTGGGGGATAGGCCATGTGCTCCGCCGCAACAACCCTTTCCGAATCGCCCTCTGGACTCCTGATGGCGAAAAAGAAAAGGCGCCCCAAGGAAACTTTGGGGGAGAACAGTAGGAGGGAGGAAGGACATGGTTGGACAGGGGGCCCTTGAACGTGTTCAGCGACCGACATCAGTGGCGGGCTTGGTCGGGCTTAGTGCACCAGCACAAAAAGGGCTAGAAGATAGATAGATAGCAACCCGACGACAACATGCTCGTGGCGTTTTTTCCCTCTTCGACAATTGGTCGCACGTCAGCAGTGCCCAGTCATCATTCTTTTCTCATTGACAGCACTGAACAGTCGTTGAAAATGTTGTAGGATACAGAGATAGAGTCGCAGTGGTTGATAATGTTGTAGGTACGGAGAGAGAGTCAGCAGTGGTTGATAATGTTGTAGGATACGGAGAGAGAGTAAGCAGTGGTTGATAATGTTGTGGGATACAGAGAGAGAGTCAGCAGTGGTTGATAATGTTGTAGGATACAGAGAGAGAGTCAGCAGTGGTTGTCATGTTGTAGGATACAGAAAGAGAATAAGCAGTGGTTGATAATGTTGTAGGATAGGGGAGAGAGAGTCAGCAGGGTTGATAATGTTTAGGATACGGAGAGAGAGTCAGCAGGGGTTGATAATGTTGTAGGATACAGAGAGAGAGTCAGCAGTGGTTGATAAGTTGTAGGATACGGAGAGAGAGTAAGCAGTGGTTGATAATGTTGTAGGATACGGAGAGAGAGTAAGCAGTGGTTATAATGTTGTAGGATACAGAGGAGAGTCGCAGGGGTTTGATAATGTAGGATACGGAGAGAGAGTCAGCAGTGGTTGATAAGTTGTATGGATACAGAGAGAGAGTAAGCATTGGTTGATAATGTTGTAGATACGGAGAGAGAGAGTCAGCAGGGTTGATAATGTAGGATACAGAGAGGAGAGTAAGCAGTGGTTGAATAATGTTCCCAGGATACAGAGCAGCAGTGGTTGATAATGTTGTAGGATACACAGAGAGAGTCAGCAGTGGTTGATAATGTTGTAGGATACACAGAGAGAGTAAGCAGTGGTTGATAATGTTGTAGGATACCAGAGAGCAGCAGTGGTTGAAAAATGTTGTAGGATACAGAGAGAGAGTAAGCAGTGGTTGATAATGTAGAATACAGAGAGAGAGAGAGTCACAGTGGTTGATAATGTTGTAGGATACAGAGAGAGAGAGAGAGTCAGCAATGGTTGATAATGTTGTAGGATACAGAAGAGAGTCAGCAGTGGTTGATAATGTTGAAGGATACAGAGAGAGAGAGAGTCGCAGGGTTGATAATGTTGTAGGATACAGAGAGAGAGAGTCAGCAGTGGTTGATAATGTTGTAGGATACAGAGAGAGAGTCAGCAGTGGTTGATAAGGTTGTAGGATACAGGAGGAGTCAGCAGTGTTGATAATGTTGTAGGATACACAGAGAGAGTAAGCAGTGGTTGATAATGTGTAGGATACAGAGAGAGAGTAACGCAGTGGTTGATAATGTTGTAGGATACAGAGAGAGAGTCAGCAGGGGGTTGATAATGTAGGTACAGAAAGAGAGTAAGCAGGGGTTTTTATATTTCATTTTCCCAGTTTCTCCATCTTCAAACTCCCCTCCCCTCTCCCCCCCCCTCAAGTCCAAATCTTTGCCAGACAGTTCAGTTGTTGGCCTGCGCTTGTTTTTTCCCCCACTTTTAGATTGTTCGTCTATGTATTTGTCTGACTTTATCAAGTTTAAAGGCTGTGCCAGTCTTGAATAAAAGTTACTCTGTGTTAGGTTTTCTTATGGGAGCAAAACATACCCCACTTGTTTTCTGTTTATCGTTTACTGTTCCTACCTCATTTCAATTTTCCCATAGTGGTTGATAATGTTGTAGAATACAGAAAAAGAGAAGTCGTCTCTAAGAATGGGAGTGAAATTGGTGAATTACACTTAACAGTAAATGCTGGATGAGTTATTTGTTTTTTTTCATACAACCAAGCTGTTTTACGTGTTCTGTAGATTGTAATGTGAAAAAACCCAAGGATGGGAATAGTTTAGCTGAAAGTGAAACATAACAAAATGGGCGTAAAAAACAAAATGAGACATGAGCTCATTTCATGGAAAACAAAAAATTTTTTTGCAGCAATTTACATTTACATGTCTCAATACTTTCCATACAGAGACACTCTTCCAGACATATAATCTCTCTTGCCTCACAGTCTTGTCTCACAACCTCATACAAGCACACAGTGATATACATTACACATGCGCTCCTGCACCACACACACACACACACACACACACACACCACACACACACACACACTGATGTACACACTCATACATTCAATGTAAACGCCTTGTCGTCACATCAACATCTGATGATTGTGAGACAGTTCATTGCAGACCTGCACAAGTTTCCTTCTTCTCCTCCCCTTCCACTTGGACATGCTTCACAGGAACACTTGCAAACCATCTGCCAGAGTTCGGGAAATTCTGCAACTGTGCAATTGCCCTGAAAATGTCTTTTAGTTCAGAGACAGGTGTTGTAGTGAGCAGAGTGGTGAAGACATGCTTCAGGAACTTTACCACAGCTTTGCTCAGGACTCCAAACCCAACACCTGCACACATATTTGCAAGATTGATTATTGTCACAGGCTACAGAAACCTAGAAAAAAAAAAACCCCGAAAGGATCCCCCCTTTTCCCTCACCCCCACGAACCAAAAGCCACCTCTAAAAAAATGAAGATAAATAAGATAATGTTGCTTATAGCCCAGCCGACCACAAAGGGCCACATAGGGCTGAAAAAAGAAAACTGCTTATCAACTACAAAACAGTTCCTGAAAACCTGGCATTATTTTGAGTGTGGAAGATTGAGAGAGAGAGAGAATGTGTGAGTGGGTTGAGTAACAGCTTCAGTAAAGAAAAGGGTATGTATGTGTGAATGTACACAGGAAAGGGGCATGTTACTGCATACAGGGAGTGTATTGTTGCATACAAATGATGGGTGAAAGTGTGCATGTTCATTCAAGGTGGTGCTTTAGTGCAGGTGTGAACACTTATTGAAAATGGTCTACACTGGCTTATTATGTGGTTGTCCTATCTATATTGAAAAGCAGATAAGGACAGCCTTGAAATCAGCACTTCCTGCGTTTATTTCTGGTGGAAGATACATATAGTACAAGCCATTTATATATAAGATTAGAGAAGTGGTGATATAAGCCAAATACTGTACAACCAGCTTTCATTATGACAGGAGTTAGTAACAAATTAAAGTATTTCAGAGACAGACACAGTCGACAAACAGGTACACACACACACACACACACACACACACACACACAGAGACTGATTTGCAACAAGCGTTCTTTCTTCTTTTTTGCTTTTCCTTTTTTCCCCCTTTTTTTGCTGATCGATGAGGATGAGGATGATGCTATGGAGTTGCAATCTGGTCTGAGACTGCATGACAGGGCTACAATCTGCACTTGCTATGATATATCCCAGCACCAAACACGCTCAAGAGTTACAGACACCTGCAGTGTTAATTGCACAATTTGAACAACACTCTCAGAGACACACCCATCTAAGTTGATGAAACTTGACTGTGTGGTTCCAGTCTTCCCAAATAAGCCCATACCAAACTAAATTCTGAACAGAAGCTGGTTATGGGTTGAAAAATATTGCAAATATAAATGGCTCTGATGTGAATCAAACCCACACCTTCTAGCAGGGAATGTGCGACACTAACCATGATTTACAACAAGCATTAACACTTAGCTGAATGACAGAGAGGGGGGAAAAAGACACCAAAATTTGCAAGATCCATTGAAAAGGGACAAAATTATGAGATTTTGAAGAGGCAATTAATCAGAAGCATGTGGATTTGAGCACCGAGCGATTTGAAAAAGCTTGAAAAAAATTCAGAGGGTCCAGGAGCTAGCATCAGAGCCCTCGGTGGGTTCCAGGGCAATGGTCTTTTTTTCCTTCAGACTTGCAAACTACTGTGAGGTTGACGGTACACTCCAACCATCCTGCATTCTGAATGCCTGCAGTCTTAACAATGTTTCTTGCCCATTCTTCTTTACTCAGCCATCAGAACATATTGAGTCCAGAGATTTCTTATCAAATGAGTCAGGATGTGCTGGCTGAAGCCTTAAACAAACTGAACTGGTATCAAATAATGGACTGGATTGTGAACTTTGAAACCTGATGGTCATAATCTTGCATATCCACTCAAACTTCTTTCTTTTTTTTAAAAAGCAAATTTATGCAAAAACTCGAGAATGGTGATGGAGACTTTTAAATAGTCTGAAATCAGGATGAAAGGAACAATCTCATTTCTGGACTAACAAAGCCAAAAGCAAATTGAAGCGATCATGGCTTGTTGCTGGGTCTTTTTCCTGTTTGAACAAGCATTCCTGTGAATAAAAGCCTCCTGCTGCTGATACTTCAGCTGTCTATGCATATACAGAACTACATAGTCTGGAAATATGATGCTGGATACCTTGAGAACGGACAAGGAGAGAGCTTTTGATGCCAACAGATGAGCCAGCATGGCTGCCAGATTTTTCCGACTGGATGTGCTCAGCTCCTCCATGGTTTTGAACATGTCCCACATGTGGAACTGGATGGCAATCTGCACACACACACCCCACACACACACACACACACCACACACACATACACACACACACACACACACAAGCATTTATACTGAGAGCTAGCCTCAGGCCCTAAGTTGTATAAATCTATATAAAGGTCAGCTGAAAGATTAACACAACTAGACATGACATCATGTATCGATTGTAACACTGAATGTTCACAATAAGCATGTTCACTGCAAGTGCATCTTTACTTTGTTTATTCAATCTTGTGTGCGCTTGGCTCTTTGCCTTCAGGAAAATTCTGACTTTGTCATTCAGCTTCTGACACAGGGGATGCACGCAGCAGTTCACCCACCCCACTACACCCCTTTGTCTTATCTCTTCCTGACTCCTTTTTTCATTTTAATCCTGTTCCATCACAACTGAACAAATCAGAGGCATTAAAGCATTCATGTATGTCTACTACGAAGTGCATTCATGTTGTGTGTTTTGACATAGCTTGCACAACCATTTCCCAAATCAAGTACAGCCAAGACAAAGCCTTAATAACTTTTTTTCATTAATCACAAGACAAACTCTTAATCACTCTTTGAATTAATCACAAAACAAACTCTTAATCACTTTTTGAATTAGTCATTTTGAAACAACAAAAACTCATGTGATCAGGTCTTATGCATTTTTTGGCTTGATCCGAGTCTGATCCGACTTGTATGAATAAGGAAAAACCATCATGACAAGAAAAAAAAGACGCCCCCCTACACAGAGCAAAAGTTCAACTGTGAAGGTAACCCCAAGCAAAGAGCCAGAGCACAGAAGACCCACCATGAATCGTCTTTCGTGGCTGGCCAGCTTTTGCAAGAGGAAACTGTAGAAAGGGTTGTAGGAGGATTCCTGCCTGCAGCACAGCACCGCCACCACCACAATCTCCTGTTGCTGCTGCCCCTTCAGACCCAGCTGAAGAACTTTCTGGAAGGCATCCTCATAGTCCTGCACCACATTCAACAGCTACTTCAGGCTTGGTCAGCTATCCATTAAAAGAAACCAAACCAAACCAAACAAACAAAAAACATTACAACTTGGGGTTAAAATCAGACGACAAATTAAACATGAATGTTGGCTGAGATCTGTACACTTTTGGTAAGCTGATTTAGAATTCAACTGATTAGGGGGCAATATGAAATGCGAAAGAAATCCAGAGATGTCTCACAAGTGGTATTCATTCAGTTGATAATCAAGGTTGCAGGATTAGCCAGTGAAAATATCAGTACTTTTTCAAACTGATGAAGCAGCACTATAAGGAACACCAACCAAACCAGATGTCATTTGTACAAGAGGAAATTTCCATGTGATGGCTTGCTAACTACTCTTGGCAAAAACATAACCCTGAGAAGAAAGAGCTAATGACCCTATGTGTAGGTCATACCCCCAGTGCAGAAACATGAGCTGATGATGCCATTGTGATGTTTCTGATTACATACAGAACATCCATGACAGACTATTTTTCTTTGGTCACAATTTACATTAGGCTGCTCTCATTCATGATCTAATTACCAGCCAAAGTTATCTCTCTTTTTCTCTCTGTGCTCTCTCTCTCCCCACTCGTCTATGTGTCAGTCGGATAGCAGCCATGATATACTTCAGCATTGCATTGCCACATAATGCTTTGATCATGAACACAGCAATGGTCATGCCCTTCTAAATGGAGGCAACTGCGAAGGGACATAATTTGCAGATATACTGGATACGGAAATATTGAGGGGAACTGATTAGGCATGTATTTTTCAAGTAAAATTGGCATCCTTTTTTGTCATTTTGAAAGCTAGGTCTTTTCTAAGACAATAATGTGCACTAAGTTCACAGCATCCAATGCCAGGCCTGGTTTAGATTCTTTCACCCAGCTCCTCCCCATCCCCCACCCCTTTCTGATCAGGTTTTTCAAAACTTTGGCCAGGTTCTGAATTATTAGACCCCCCCCTCCCAAAAACAAACAAACAAAACAACATATGTCATAACCAATCTAAAACCAGTAATCAATCAAACATCATTCACTAAAGGCATCAAAATGCCCTTACCAGTCATCTATAAAATATTTCTGACAATGCGAATATTAAAGTGTGTTATGGTTGAATTTACATCAGTTTACCCTATCCGTGTGCAGTTTATACAAGAGTATGACATAAAGTAACAACACACACACACATACACACACAGGTGAAACAAAACGCAAAGTAATGTTTGTTCACAGTCTCACCTCGCTTGACATAAGAACATAAAATATGGATCGACGGAGATCTGAATTAATCCGCAGCTTTTTTGCCAGATGCACCAGTTTTTGACTGACTGCTCCGACAACCGATGATGCCCCTGAACCTTTTGTGGGTGCTGAAAATGTAAAACATATTTCATGTACAATGTAGAATAAAACTGGATATTATTGAAACACTCCTGCATACATACACAAATAAAGAAGTATAAAAGAGTGCAACAAAAAAGAGGAGAAAAAAAACCCGCATGAAACACTGATCTGTAATATCGTAATCATATGTGAGAAGTGTTCTTTATTTTCTCTTTTACAGACACCAGCAATTGATCAGTAACAAAATCTGTGTATGTTATGTTATCTTTCATCACTTTAATCTTTCGAAGAATTGTAGCTGTTTACCTTTTCATCTGTCATAATAATTTACCTTGGTTTAAAAAAAAAACACGCTCAGATAGGTTGTGTCTATCGTGAACAAAATCTTCATATACTGATCACTTTTCTTTGATACTAGAACTTGTAAATGACTGTAATATTGTCTGCTCAAATTCAACATCATTATTTTGATCTGTGGTCACTGCCTGGTGAATAGTGTGCCTTTGCTTGCTGGCTGGGGAGAAAACAAGAGGAACATTTTGAAATGTATTCAAAATCAGTTACAAAAGTCATTTGGAAGTATGTAAAAAATTAGTTACAAAAGTCATTTGGAAGTATGCTAAAGATTAGTTACAAAGTCATTTGGAAGTATGTTCAAAATTAGTTACAAAAGTCATTTGGAAGTATGCAAGAACTATGATTTTCTTCTAATCACATGAATGACAGAGAGGAAAAACTTTTCCAGAATACACACATGTACACATCTTTCATGCACACAAAATCATACATACACATGTCTAAAACAAACGAAAAAAAAAAAGTGTTCAAATGAATGCGTTTTTTTATGGTGTAAAGACTGGTCAGTTAAAAGGACTTTATCATGTGTCATGATATTACAACACACTTCACATGTTTCTTGATGCTACCACCAAATACACACACACACACACAAAAAACAATAACAAAAACAAAAACCCCAACAACAACAACACTTTCTATGTCTTTCCTTATACAAACCCCATACACTGACAGAAACTGCCTTCTGCCTCATCAACATGGGAACATGGGTCAGACTGAAAAAAGTCTTACTATGTCTTCCAGTGTCACAGCCCAAAACACTGGAAAACATTATTCATATCTTCTGGTTTTATAATTCTGCGCAATGAAAAGGAATATTGACATGTGCTTATTGAAAAGACAGTTGTTGTTTTTTTCATGCATCACAGCAAATTTTCCAGAGAAGTTTTTCATAAGGAAAACTTGCACTCCTAATACATTCTGGAGCATGCTGCACACCTGTTTGCACACCCAACTGTTGCCCTTTCCCAACTCGTTCCTCTTCACTTCATACATTACCTTTGCTGCTGACGCTGTCAGAGTCCAGCCTGCCCTCCCAGGCAGAGCCCACGATCCACCAGCGCCCCTTGTGGTCTGCCTGCAGCAAGTCCCTCAGTCCTATGTTCAGCTGGTTGTCCGCCAGGCTTCCCCCTGAGGTCAACAGGCCACAGTGTCTTGTTTCAGGTCTAAAACATCACTGAGCAGCAAAACAGTGTACCTAACCATACAACGCAACCCACACCTGTGCCGAAAGCGAAAGACGTATTTTTCTTCTTCTTGGGAGCTTCTTTAGGTAAAGGGAACTGGGTTTTGTAACTGTGCAGAGTCAGGATTTGTAAGTGTGAGGTCATGATGTCTGACAGAGACAGAGAGAGAGAGGGAGAGACAGAATGAGAGAGAGAGAGAGACAGGGACAGGGAGAGTGAGAGAGCGGGACAGAGAGAAATTGAAGGCAGGGATGGAGAGAGAGAGAGGGAAAGAGAGAGAGAAAGAGAGAGAGAGAGAGAGAGAGAGAGAGAGAGAGAGAGAGAGAGAGTCATATGGAAAGTCACCGAGTGCTTCTGAGCAAAATGGTTGCTAATTATGCAAGGACAAGAGCACAATCAGCTTTTTTTATATCCACATTTGAAAAAAAGAAAGAAAATAGGTAATCAATGATTTGACAAATAACAATGCAACATATCAACAGCCTTAGAATTAATAAACACATTATATTTTGCAGTCACCCATGCTTCATATGAAAAAAACCCACCTTACATGTTACATCTAGGCTGCTGACTTCTTTATCCTTTTATGAATCAGCTAACTTCTCTATCCGGTATAAGTCACAACAGCAAAAGAAATTTGTCAGAAAATCTTCCAGCCTGGCAACTCACCTCTGACAAATTTTCCAGCCAGCTGCCTTAGACGATCTGTTCTCTCTGTGTCAGCACCAGGCACACGACGGACGTTGTTGTTGCGGACAGCTACCAATACCTCCAGCATGAAGCGCACTCGGGATGGCACCGTCACTCCTGACTCTTCCAGCTCTCCCGCCTTCTGCTGTATGGCGGTGATCTGATTGCCCAGAGCCTCAGGGTCGTCACGCCTCAAATAGAACCCAGCAGCTGAAACAGGAAAATTCCTCTCAAGGTACAGTGACCCCTTACTAAGGCTAATCACATTCACATAGCTAATTTACCCACCTGTTGAGACTAATCACATTCACACAGCTAATTTACCCACCTGTTGAGACTAATCACATTCACATAGTTAACTTACCCACCTGTTGAGACTAATCACATTCACATAGCTAATTTACCAACCTGTCGAACTGATTCACTTTGCTCTCATATGCACATAAATGCTTACAATGATACTTCTCTGTCTGTCTGTCTCCCACTCTAATATAAATCTATGTGTGTTTCTCTGTCTATCTCCCACTCTAATATATATCTATGTGTGAAGACACAGATATAGTTTGTATCTTGTCTCCCTTTCCTCTCTCTCTCTATATATATATATCTATATATGCAGACACAGACATAGTTCATATGTTGTCTCCCTCTCTCTATATATACAGACACAGACATATTTTAATTCATAAACATGTACACATTCATACACATAAACAAATGCACAATCCAATGAAAACATGTCAAAGAAATGTGAAGAAAAAACATTAGTTCCATGTACCAGCATTACAAAAATCCCTTAGTCTCACTCACCTTTCAGAACGAGGAGCAGCAGTTCAATGTCTTTTTCTGTGAAGGAGTCCACAAACTGGGAGATCACTTCAAACAGCAAGGCGTGGTGAGCGACCTGACAGACACAGCAGTGAGCACTCGTATGTATTTGTGCCCATTTCTACATGAACCCAAATCAGCTAACTAAGAAAAGAAAGGAAAATGGAATTCATCACTGTGCATGCTCATCTTGCACCCAATTTGAGGAGATAATTGACTGCTCGTTCTTCATTTTCGTTGTCCTGAGTGTTGTTTATCTTGTCTGAAGAAGACCTGAGAGGTCGGAACACGTTGTGTTTTGTCTTGTGATTCTTTTGTTCATGTTTGGCGTATGTATTATTAAATTTTTAAAAATGAACATTGTTGATAAAAAAACACTTTTTATTCCCCGATTCAAACTACCATTAACGAACAAAACAAGGATGCAGCGACGAACTTGGATGTAAGAGCAGCATTTCTACTGGCACTTTGAATGACAGCTATGGTGTCACTGTCTCCCATGAGGTATAGCGAAGCATATGTACTGTAATTTAAATGACAGCTATGGTGTCACCGACTCCCATGAGGTATAGCGAGGCATATGTATTGTAATTTAAATGACAGCTATGGTGTCACTGTCTCCCATGAGGTATAGCGAGGCATATGTACTGTAATTTAAATGACAGCTATGGTGTCACGCTCCCATGAGGTATAGCGAGGCATATGTATGTAATTTAAATGACAGTTATGGTGTCACTGTCTCCCATGAGGTATAGCGAGGCATATGTATTGTAATTTAAATGACAGCTATGGTGTCACCGACTCCCATGAGGTATAGCGAGGCATATGTATTGTAATTTAAATGACAGCTATGGTGTCACTGTCTCCCATGAGGTATCAGCAAAGCGCATATGTAACGTGTATAATTTAAATGACAGCTATGGTGTCACTGTCTCCCATGAGGTATAGCGAGGCATATGTACTGTAATTTAAATGACAGTTATGGTGTCACTTTCTCCCATGAGGTATAGCAAGCATATGTACCATAACTTAAAAGGACACTCAGTAGAGCACAGATCTCCCTCCACCACAACACATTCCTTCATGACAAGGAGAAGTAAAGCTGCTGACACATGAGCCTTTTCGTCGTACAGTTGAGATGGAACGTTTGAACCTGTGCGGTCCGACCAGTCAGTGTTGAACGGATGGAGTGCTTCACGATAGTTTTAAAACCTTCGAGTTTGATCCCACATGCCGCTTCAAAGGACTGTAAATTGAATACGAAGCTTTTTCTCGAATATTTAGATTCCTATAATTTTATGAGCTGACATTCCAAAGCACATCATGGCCTTGGTACGATTTAATCAAATGTTTGGTCTCCGAATCGGACAGTCTGACCGCCTTGCTGGACACGCCATTTTTCCTTTGTCATGGGTGTTGGCTCAATGCTGAGCGCTGATTGGTTGGAGGATACCAACTGTCCGTTTTGAATAGATCACGGTGTATCTCGAACGGTCGAATTAACTGGATGCCGAAGTCTGTTTCAAATGTACGCTTACTATGACAGACGCTACGTTTGGGATCGGGTTCGACCGGTGCTTCCGAAGCGTACGGGCGGGGAGGCTTGTGTGTCAGCCGCTTAACAATAGGTACAGACTGAAAGCAATATATATGCACAGGTAATCTGGGGAGAGAGCATGAATGTAAAGAATGGGATAGAAAACGTGTAGACTATTCTCACCCTACCTCAAACCAACCCCAGTTAGATTCAAACACGGTGTTACAACAGATGACAGGCCAGTGAAAAGGGCCTCTCACTTAGGGGAAACATTGAAACAACAGAGGAAACATTGAAACAACAGAGGAAACATTGAAACAACAGAGGAAACATTGAAACAACAGAGTCTTGATCGTTGTCTTAGCTGCTGTTCAAGGGCGCGGTACACCTCACTAAAAGAGTGGATGTGTACAAAGGCACAGCACAGATCTTGGTACGATCCCCCATTAGCCTCTTTTTATATGGTTTGAAAGGGGGGGCGGGGTCCGACTCCTTTCTCTCTTTACTGGTCTCGTTTACTTTCTTGCAGCTTTCAAAGTTTTTGGTCAGGCTTTGCCTTCTTAATGGATTCTTGCCAATTTTTCTTCTTTTTTTTTTGTAGGGGGGGAGGGGAGGGGGAAATCACTAGTCGAGAATAGTTCTCAACAGGTGATTCTGGAACAAGCTCCTTAATTCAATCAAATTCGAAAGAAAAGGGGAAGCAACAAGGGGAGCATGAAGGAGACTGAGAGTCAGAATGTTCTTCGCTCTTGCTAGCGCTAGCATAGCTCATGGATATGTGAGACAAGATCGAAAATGGGAGCACACATGTTGAAGCTGGAGAAAGAGAGATCATGTGGACAAAAAGACAGTCTGGTGGAACTGAGGATTAAAATGCACAATCCAACAACCAGCAGCCTGAAATAGGGTAAGGCTTGCCATAAATGATTTAATTAAAAAAGCAAACGAAAAGGAAAAAGCTGAAACATCCAGGAAATGGACAGGAAGACAGAAAAAAAAACTGACAAGAGGTATTTTCTTCAGTATTTGGCCAGGAATATAAGACTGAGACAGCAACTGCTGCAGACTGGTGATGTGGTGACAGTCTCAGAGTCTTCACATCACTTGAACTGTGAAAGCCGGATAAAAAGACTGGCAAAATGGCCATAGTTTGTACATAGTATGACATGATAGCAGGTATGAAGCCACATGTGCAAGCATACAACAGGCACCCACTCACTAACCCACACTATACATGCAATAACTACACACACATTTAACACCAGTTCAGTGCCGAACCTTGAAGTTATACAGGTAGCACAGGAGCAGCACCACATTGTCCATGGTATGCTCCTCTCCTCCATATTTCTCTTGGTGGCGAAGCTCCTCATATTCCTTAACAACATGCTGCAAAACGTAGGCCCCTGAAACATGATTGGTAATTTGTCACATCATCACATGTCACTACACTGAATACATGCATGAAAAGATTTACAGTTATTTTATAAATCTTATCACACAGCACCGTTTAAAATTCTTACATATATCGATTTTACAAGCTCTAGACATGGAAATGTCTTGCACGTACAAGGAAAAACAAAATGTGAGAGACATTTTCCCTGTTATTGACATATCTCCTCCCCACTTCTTTAATTGATGCGATTTACATTTCAAGAAGATGAGAGTGGAGATAAATAGAGTAATAAGAAAGAAAAAATTCCCTTTAAAAGGATGAACATTTTCAAAACGCAGAGCCTGCCTTGTTGTCTTACCTACTTCGGAGCCCACGTTGCCATGAAGTATGGCCACCAGCATGGCCATTTCCGCCACGAGGCGTGCTGGGGTCAGGACAGGGGAGACAACCGCCTCCTTGATAAGAGTGAAGAGCGACTGATTGACCGAAGCACGGCTGTGGTGCATGTATAATTCTTCTATACTCTTGGCAATGCCCTGCATGTTGGACTCACTTGCCCTGCGCACCATAGTTGTCACAGTCTGGATGAGATAAGTCTGCGCACAGGTACACACGATATCTCGTGCGTGCGTGCGTGTGTGTGTGTGCGTGCGTGCGTGCGTGCGTGCGTGCGTGCTGTGCGTGGTGTGTGTGTGTATGTGCATGCATGTGTATATGCTTGAGTGTGAGTGTGAGTGTGTGTGTGTGTGTGTGACAGAGAGAGAGAGAGAGAGAGAGAGAGAGAGAGAGAGAGAAGAGAGAGAAAGAGGAGAGAGAGAGAGAGAGAGAGAGAGAGAGAGAGTAGGAGTGAGGGAGGTGGAGGAGAGAGAGACAGAGAGAGAGAGAGTAGGATGGAGAGACAGAGAGAGAAAGAGAGAGAGACAGAGAGAGAAAGAGAGAGAGAGAGAGAGAGTGAGAGAAAGAGATAGAGGGAAGAGAGGATGAAAGAGAGGGCGGGAAGATTAAGAGAGAGATGGAAAGAGGAAGGGAGAGAGAATAGGATGGAGTAAGGGAGGTGAAGAAGAGAGAGAGAGTAGGATGAAGTGAGGGAGGTGAAGAAGAGAGACGAGAGAGAGTAGGATGGAGAGACAGAGAGAAAGAGAGAGAGAGAGAGTGAGAGAAAGAGATAGAGGGAAGAGAGGGTGAAAGAGAGGGCGGGAAGATTAAGAGAGAGATGGAAAGAGGAAGGGAGAGAGAGAGAATAGGATGGAGTAAGGGAGGTGAAGAAGAGAGAGAGACTCAGAGAGTAGGATAAGTGAGGAGGTGAAGAAGAGAGAGAGAGAGAGAGAGAGAGAGAGAGAGAGAGAAGAGAGAGAGAGAGAGAGAGAGAGAGAGAGAGAGAGAGAGAGAGAGAACAAGCACTTTTATTATCAGAGGCCAGCCAATGACACATAGTCTTTTCAGGGCTGTCAAACTTATAAAGGAGCAAATGTCATATCCTGAACTGTTCAGATAGCCAATTAAAAAAACCCCAACAAAACAAAACGAAACAAAAATCCCTACCAAAGCAAATAATGATATGGTAGCTTTATTATTGACAAACTTATGGCGGATAAAACTAGGCTGTGATGAGAGGGCCAGGTATTCCCCTGCGTTTTTTTTGTTCACACACAAAAAAGAAAACATTTAAATGAAAAAAAAAAGCACACAACCCCCCCCCCCCCCCCCCCCCCACCCACTGTATTAGTGTACAATACAGCTAGTGTCCACCCTGGACAGTGAATACAATTTTCAATACCGAGTCACCAGGACACAACAAGAGAAAGCTGGCAGGCATATCATACAGTCTTTATCAGAAATGAAGAGTAAAAGAGTTTCCAGAATAAAAACAGGAAAAAAAAGGGCCCACAAAGGCAGAGAAACAGCCGATGACTTTAAAAAAAAGAAGAAAAAAAAAAAAGAAGAGAAGACGGAGTCAAAGAGAGTGAAGGGAAAGAGGAAATTACCAGCATAGAACTTCCAGAATGGGGGGGGGGGGGGGGGGGGAACTATTTGTATTGAAAGAGAGAGAGAGAGAGAGAGAGACAGAGACAGAGAGAGAAGAGAGAGAGAGAGAGAGAGAGAGACAGAGAGAGAGACAGAGACAGAGAGAGACAGAGATGAACAAACAGGAAGAGGATCATTAATGAAGGAAAAAAAACAAGCAAAAGGACCAACTCACTAACTTCAAGCTAAGAAGTGTCACAGGAAAGATAAGGAGATGCAGGTTAGTGGGGGAGAATTCAAAGTATTGGAAGGTAGTGAAGTATATAATGAGCATGATCCCATTTAATTCCATTCTTTTCCGAGACGAACATAAATGGAAATATTCATGTCAATATGCTGCATGGACATTTCATTTTCTTGTGGAAAAAAATAATCCACTCAAAAAGTATGCTCAAATATGAATAAACGCATTAAAACACAGTGTTACATAATGCTTATTTATTAAACACAGAAATGATATTTTTTAAAAAAGCAACATGCAAAATAGCAGACATTAAAAAAAGTAATAATAAAAAATGCAAAAGAAAGCAAATGTTGCTATTGTCTAATTTCCTTTTAAATGTCTCTTATTTGTGATCTCTGAAGAAGACACACTTCTCAAAAATAAACTGATCTGTTTCATATTGTGTGTAACTATAACATTGGCACTGTTTCCGTTCTGTGTGTTTTTATCTGTTTTTTGGGGTAATTTTCAGTGCTATTCCAGTCTGTTTCAGTCTCCACTCCAAAAGTAAAGCTGATTTCTTCACAGAAATGTTGATGATCATGCCTTTAAGGAGTCCTTCCACACTTTCAGTGAGGCACTACTACACAGAAATGTGCATGACACAAGTCTTGCCCCACGTTCTAAGTCTTGCCACATAAGCTTATTTTGCAGAGGCACTGTTGAATGGAAGTTGTTGTAATGTAAGAAAAGTCTTGCCACATAACCTATTTCCTAGACAGGAACCTTTTCAGACTGAAAACTATTTTCTCCTTACTCTTCTTACCTTAAAGACATAAAAAGAAAATACCTTCATCTGATAAGGTGAAAAAAAAAGTCCCCAACTTACCTGTTCAGCAAACCTTTCATTTGTTTCTTCAGGCGTTCTATTGATTCCTGTTCACTTCCTGCTAGCAAAGCTGCCCTTTTGGCGGGAGGGATGTATGCTTTGCTTTGTTCTGGGAAACAATGACATGTCAGGCTTATGTACAGAACATCAACTTAATAAAAGCTAAAAACAATGAGAAACTCAAGGTGTTCGCAGAATGGGGAAAGTACAGAAAGAAAACAAAAATCTGGACAAAATACATACTATCAATGCCCACATTTATGATCTAATTTTCAACTTTCCACCACCCACATCTCTCCCCCATCCTCCACACACACAAAAACATACATAGAGATATAATAGATATAGATATATATTTCCTTTTTCTTTTCAAAAATCTCAACTGAAATCACGCAATGTTAACTAAAGAACCATACTCACACATATTCCATTTTTAAAATTATGCTTTTTTGGGATTGCTTAAACTAGTACTGTAGCAATAATTTAGCTAGCATATAGATAACAACAAAGTACTAAAACAATAATAAACTAATGAAAAAATGGTAGTATCATAATGATAATACTGATAATAATGATGATGACTCAAAGCACGCAGACTCAGCTGGTTTGTTTCTTAGAATTAATTTAGTAAACCTGGATTAGACTCTCTCTCACACACACACTCAACAGAGGTGTGTGGGTGTGTGCGTGTGTGTGTGTGCGTGCGTGCGTGTGTGCGTGCGTGCGTGCATGACATGAATAGATGCACACATTTACACGCCTTAAAAGTGCAAGTTGATAAAAAAAATGAAGACTAAGGAAAGAAACATGTACAAACCTATGTTGGAAACCAGATTTCCCTTGCTGTCTATGAGTCGTCCATAGATATCTTCTCTCATGTTGTCTGTCTCATCTTCATTATCTTCTCCCTCCTCATCCTCTGTTCCAAGTTGATCCTCCTCATCTTCCATTTGCTCAGCGTTCTCACTTTCATCATCGTCATCTGCTTCCTCCTCATCTGTTATCGCCTCATCATCATCAGTCCCATCATCACCTTCTTCCTCCTGTTCACTCTCACTGTGCATTTCTTCATCATCTTCTTCTTCATTTTCTTCCTCAACATCGTCACTTTCCTCGTTTTCCGAGTCACTGTCCATCTCATTTTCATCCAACTGAAAGTGAACCCTTTTTGTCTGACGCTTAGAAGAGGGTTCTGAAAACAAAACCAGTTTCACCAAATAAATGAAACATACTGGTGCAGTTTGTGTGTTAAAAGGTAAAAGTTCTTAAACATACTGGCGGCAGGGTTGGCAAACTGTTAGACATTCACTGTATTTAGGGCATGGCATGATGGAAGGCAGGGCCCATCACTCTCTCAGCCATCTTTAACCTTCCCTGAACTGAATCAAATACCCGTTTTTGCTTGCTAAAAAGAGAGGATTCTTACAAAGAAAAATCTGATCCCGCATGTGGGTTCGAACTCGGAACATCAGTTCCGCAGGCAATGCTCTAAACAGCTGATCACTGGCCCCTTATTTTGTATGGAATCATTTCAAAAAAGCATCTCACTGCCAACATTAGTTAACATATTCATACAAACTTCTCAATGAGGAAAATAAATAAACAGCAGGATAAGAAAAAAAAAAAAAAAAGATTAATCTACGATAACGCTAAAAAGTCTGTTGCAGTGTGGCCAGAAAAAAAGATTCAAAGCTGTTGGTAGCAATAACAATCAATGATTACAACAGGATTATGCTGACTGAAGAGTTTATTTTCTGCGATATACTTTTTGTAATTAAAATTAGTAACGACAATAAAAATGACCGTACAAAAATGTATTCAAATTAGTGTATGGTGTTGGTATCCCTACAGTGTAGTATTGGTACATCCTTAGAATGTAGTGTGGGTATCCTGTGTGGTGTGGGTGTCTTTACTGTGAGGTTTTAGTATCCTTAGTGCATGCTGTTGGTATCCTTAGTGTGTAGTTTCGGTTTTTTGTGTGTGTGCTTTGGTATTTTCTGTGTGTGCTTTTGGTATTGTTAGTGTGTGGTGTTGGTATCCATTGTGTATGCTGGTATTCTTGGTGTGGTGTTGGTATCCTTGGTGTGTAGTGTTGGTATCCTTGGTGTGTAGGTTGTGGTCCTTGTGTGTAGGTTGGTATCCTTGTGTGTAGTGTTGGTATCCTTGGTGTGAGTGTTGGTATCCTTGTGTGTAGGTTAGTGTCCTTGGTGTAGGTGTTGGTATCCTTGGTGTGTGGTGTTGGTATCCTTGGTGTGTAGGTTGTGTCCTTAGTGTGTATGGTTGGTATCCTTGGTGTGTAGGTTAGTGTCCTTGTGTGTAATGGTTGTTCCTTGAGTGTGTAATGTTGGTATCCTTGGTGTGTAGTGTTGGTATCCTTGGTGTGTAGGGTTAGTGTCCTTAGTGTGTAGTGCAGGTATCCTTGGTGTGTAGTGCTGGTATCCTTAGCATTCAGTGTTGGTATCCTTGGTGTGTGGTGTTGGTATCCTTGGTGTGTGGTGTTGGTATTCTTGGGGTGTGGTGTTGGTATCCTTGGTGTGTAGTGTTGGTATCCTTGGTGTGTGGTGTTGGTATCCTTGGTGTGTAGTGTTGGTATCCTTAGTATGTAGAGTTGGTATCCTTGGTGTGTGGCGTTGGCATCCTTACTGTGCAGTATTGGTATCCCTTGTGTGGATTTAGTATCTCCAGTGTGATTTTGGTATCATGAGTGTGTGATGTAAAGCATGTATCTCAAGTGTGATTTTGGTTATCATTAGTGTGTGCCATATAGCATTCTGGATGCAAACACCAGCCAGTCCTTACTGGACTCAATGTCATGGCTTTCCTTCTTTGCATTCTTTTCTTGACCTTCTTGAGAGGTTTCTCTCTCTCCTGCTGCAGGCCGTACAGCTCCTCTTCTTGTAAGTCATCATACAGCTTTGAAGAATCCACAGCATCCAGCAGATCTGGACAAGTCAAAGATGTTTTCTTGTTTGTTTGCTGTAGGCTGACCCGTCTTCTTGTTAAATCCTGGTGTCCTCTGTATTCCTTCCTTAACCCATCCCCCTTCCTCCAGTTACCAGAATCACCGTTCTTCTTAAATGTATACATACATAAATATATACATGTAACATGTCTTCATAAGTCACTATTCTCGTTCAAAAGATAAGTGAACTCATAATAAAAGCATTGGTAGAAAATATATCGGACACTAATTTAGGTGTGTATGCTTTGAAAGGAAAGAAATAGTCAGTTGTGTCATTTGAACTACACACTCCTGATAAAGCGAAGATCCTGGAGGACCCATACTTTAAAAAGCAGCAATCGTGTACCACAGCGCACTGAGTATGGGTCCAGGTGGACCTGCAACATCTGTAGTGATAAAGTACACCAAATCAACTCCTGAGGACTCTTTGACGAGCGTGGGTCCATCAGACCTGCAATATTTGAATTTGAATAAACACTATAAAAAAAAAAAACAAAACAGTATATTGTATTGGGGCTGGAGGACACCCAGTGTTCAGACTGTGTTGGACATCTGGTGAAGGTTAAATACGTGTATATGACCAAACAGGAAAGCCTCTTCCACATTACTTTTCAATATTTCTTTCTTGTCATACATGAATTCTGATACAAATTAACAGAAAAGTCTTTGCAATGTGTGTGTGTATGCGTGTGCATGTGTGTGTGTGTGTGTGTGTGTGTGTGTCCGTGCATGCGTGTGTGTGTGCATGTGCGTGCGTGTGTGTGCGTGTGTGTGTGTGCATGCACGTGCACGAAAGTGTGTGTGTGTGCATTCATTTTGAGCTGGAACAACCTCCATTACCAAGATTCTGTCATGAAAAACTTCACTAGTCTGTAAATAGCTGCATGAAAAATTTCATCAATGCAGGGCTTCTTACAATAATATTTTGAGTCGTACATACTTCACATGGTGACTGTTTAGTCAAAACCAAAACCTTTTATTTTGTCTGCATGCATCCAGCTGAATCTGTTGACTGGAAAATAAAACTGCACACGCATGCAAACATGTACCCATCCCCCCCCACCTTGCCATCTCCTTTCCTCCTCCTACCCTTCCTATAATCCACCCATACTTTATCTCTTTCAAATATTCACAGCTGTACAACCCCCCCCCTCCCCCCCACACACGTACATGTGTATACAAAGTACACCAAATCCTTGACATCATAGACTGACAATGTTAGCCTCAGTCTCATCAGGTGAGACGGGCAAGGTATGCAGATAAGGATACAGTCCAGTCCGTCGTCCTGAAAGGACCTGGGTAGCTTGGCTCTTTTTTTCAACCTCAGCTTCTTTTCTAGCTGGGCCAGCTGCTTTCGTTCACGTGCCATTACTGCATCCTGCAAAATATGTGAGTGA
This sequence comes from Conus ventricosus, assembly GCA_018398815.1. Classification (NCBI taxonomy): domain Eukaryota; kingdom Metazoa; phylum Mollusca; class Gastropoda; order Neogastropoda; family Conidae; genus Conus; species Conus ventricosus. The sequence continues at coordinate 67,340,775 of CM031597.1, read as the reverse complement.
CATATACTTTAGATTGACTCAGAGACCACAAAAAAAAAGATATTTTGAGGTGAGAGTATGTGCATGCATGTGTGTGTGTGTGTGTGTGTGTGTGTGTGTGTGCATGTGCGTGTGTGTGTGTGTGAAAACATATGTTCATATGTCTGAATGCATCTTCATGTGTGCGAGTCTGTGTGCATGCATATGAGCACTAGCACAAGGTACATCCAATTTTTCTGATTCTGCAACAAACAAATAAGAACTTCATACAGCACAAGTAACAGTCAATGCATCTTGCATTTCACTATTTGCTTTTTTTCCCTTTAACTGTGATCCTTTGTTTTAAGATCCATTTGCCTTTTAGTTTTATGGGCATTTATTCACAAAAAAATTCATTCCACATGTCAATGTATGTCTTCTCATTCATCTTAAAATCAGTTTGTCTTCACATCATATGACTTCTCAATGTTTTGTAATTATTCCAAAATCAGTTTGCCTTCATATACTTTTATTAAAATCAAAAGCATACACTCTTCTTCAAATCAACAGCAATTTAACACAACCACAAATACAACATTTCACTCATTTCTCTCTTTTTTCAGTCAGCGTGCCTTCATATGATGCAGCCTTCTCACTCATTTCAAACTGATTCACCGATATGACCTTTACAGACATCATGATGTAAAAGTACGTTCACCTCATTCAGATTTATATTTATAAGCTTTAAAATCAGTTCACCTCAACTGGACTTTTGTTTCTAGCAGTGTTTTTCTCAGTCGTTGGCTTGACCTTCGTTCTTCTTTCCTTCACAGGTGTGCTCTTCTTTGTTCCTCTCTTTTCAACACTTTCTGTTTTCTGTCCACGTGCAGTGTGTTCCTTCAGACCCTTTCTCATTGTTGTCACCTTCTTTTTCTGTGTGGTCTCTTCCAGAATCTAGAAAAAAAAGTACCATTCACATATCAAATGCTCATCATTTCCAATTCAACTCTTATGCCTGTTATCAAGCTCAGTATACTGAATACTGATGGCTCAATGATGAATAACACAACATGCATACTGGCATGTAAGACACACAAGAATAGTCTGAAACATATGACTTTGTCTATAAATTGTAGCTAAAAAAAAAAGAAGCACTTTGCTGAGTATAAAAAAGTACTATTCAAATGTTTATCATTCCCATTCAAATCTTGTATCTGTAACCTAGCTAGTATAACAGACGAAGATGACTCAATGGTAAGTAACGCTGAATACATATTGGCATGTAACATATAGAAGAATCACCTGAAAAACATAACTTGGTGTACACATTTTAGATATTAAAAAAAGGGGAAAAAAAGTATTTTTCTAGTAAATGAAAGCACATAAGAAAAGAGCTGGGTGTAATTAATGACCATAAAAGAACAAAAGTTAATGTTACATTATCCAGAAAAAGAAACAGCAGATAGGCTTGTAAATTTTGTATTTGAAAGAGAGGAGAGAGAGAGAGAGAGAGAGAGAGAGAGAGAGAGAGAGAGAGAGAGAGAGAGAGAGAGAGAGTCAGTCAGTAAGACAGACAGACAGACAGGTGAAAAGAGACATGGACAGAGAGTGAGATAAATGGACCAATCATGTCCATCTTTTTCTGAAATCATAACAAAAACAGTCAATGTAGCATCTAATGCACTACCTCAGGTGATGGCTTAATCTTGGAAAACCTCTGCAAATACTTCTGGTTCATTCTTTCTTTTTTCTTTTTTCTGTCTGCTTTCCGGTTTGCCTTCCTTGATATGCAACTGACTTTATCCTGAAACAGAATTTTTTTTTTATTCATCAAAGCTCAAACAGGAAAGTACAAAATAATTATAATGATTAGAATACACAAGGCGCAGGCCTTTTATACATCAATTATAAAAGGCAAACACATCAATTATATAAGGCAAATATGTCAATTATACAAGGAAAATTGAGCAAATCAACAATTTACATGCCTGTATTATTAATCAGTCAATTAGGCTGCAATGAAAAACTCAAAGAAATGGTTAACAATATACAAGCTTAGTCAGAGTCTCGTTCTGTCAGGAATGCTTGCACATGCCATGGAAGGTGCACAGGGCACTAACGCCCATATTAAACATTAATTCTACCTGGAATGGAAGCTTCTGCAGGGCAACTAACATCAAGCTGCCGATGAAACTCGCTGCACTTCACTGGGAGACAGGTCTGAACCTGAGATGAATTATGCAAAAAGAACTGCATCTCTCCTGCCTTCCTAGTCTGGATAAAGCTGTCACGAAACCAGGCTGGAGTGTAAACAATAACCCAAAGACCCTGAGCAAACCTTTTAGCAAAGGTGAAGATTTGGTTCTGACCCATTTCAGCTCTTAGTGAGAGAACCTTCATCTCAATGTTCTACCTCTCTGATAACTTTCAACTACAAACTGAAAGGACATACCCTGGACCATGTCGACAGCTCGAAATACCTTGGAGTCGACATAAGAAGTGACCTCAACTGGAAAGATCACGTTACACGAGTCACTAACAAGGCCAACAGCATGGTAGGCTTCCTGAAAAGAAACCTGAAGATCTCTAATAAAGCCACCAAAATTAATGCTTACCTAACACTGGTACGCCCTCACCTGGAGTATTGCTCAACAGTGTGGAGTCCGTACAAAGCAGGCCAGAAGGAAAAGATCGAAATGGTGCAAAGAAGAGCAGCCCGATATGTATGTAACAGATATGACTGGACCAGCAGCGTAACAGCCATGCTGCAAGATCTGGAATGGGAACCCCTTGAAGCACGAAGAAACAGGCAGAGGCTAACCTTTATAAAGTATAAGATCGTCAATGGCGCTGTGGACATACCCCCTGACAAATTCCTCAAGAAAGGATCTGCCAAAACCAGATCAAACCACAACCACAAATTTGCCCATCTGGGCACTTCCTCAGACCCATACAAGTACAGCTTCTTCCCATCAACCATCCCAGCCTGGAACTCCCTGCCTGCAACAGCAGCAGAGGCTCCCTCCTTGGTATCATTCAAGAGGGAGCTGAACAAAATCCCAGCCTAGATCCCTATCCCAACTAGCCGAACAGTAAATGATGGGCAGGGTTGTGCCGGTCCAGGTCATGACCTGGGGGTCGCCACAATTACCGGGTAAGCCTCCCCAGATACTAATTAGGCTAGTTGAGTCCTTTTTTTTTTTTTTTTGCCTGCCGCAACACGCTGCCCCGGAGCTGAACTCAGGGGTATGCGGTCGGGGTACTAAGGCGATTTTTCATCTCTTTAGCTATCTTTTCGTTGTCCCTATTAGATCTTTGTTTATTTTATCCTACGCCTCTGTGCACACAGGTCAATAATAGTCAACAATGACGGCTGACCTACAATTTTGAAGATTGAAGATTGAAGAAGACCATCCCCGGGGCACGGCTTCATTCCAACTAGTCTGCAACAGTCCTGTCTCCAAGGGAAGGATGATTTCTCATTCCTGATAATCTGCTGCACTGGAAAGCTCTGAGGAAGTAGAGGACAGTGTCTGAGGCCATGTCTCTGTGCTGAACTGAACCAAAGACTGGCTCCTGGGCTCTGCACATGAACGTAGCGACCATCTCTGTGTCCTTCAGACAAATCCAGAAGGATGCTGAAGGTGGAGAGCAGCTATAAATGCCCTGTCCACTGCTGAAAGATCTGAATGTTGATGAGAGCTGACAGGCTCGGTGCCAAAGGGTAAGCAGATATTAGCAGTGTGAGACCTTCCAACAAGGAGACAGTTTGCTGCTGATCAGGCCCCAAATCCTCCTCCATGTTGTCCAGTGTGTCATTGACTTACAGGTACTCAGTCATGAGGAGGGACAAAGTATGAGAGGGAGGATGACCAGGCCAAAAAGTAAATCACTGAGCTGCAGAGGAAGGGGATGGAATCTGCAGAACCAGCACAACTTTCATTGGGAGGTGAGCCGGCCCCTGAAGGAAAAAAAAATATTTGAGATGAAGAAGTGGTGCTTGCTGGGAGAGATAGGAAAGAACCCGAGAGGGCTGCATGGATAGATGCAGCATGGCAACGTCAGAAAATGATAAACCTATCTCTAGCTGTGCCACCAGCTCACACTGATAAAAGTCTGCATGTCCAGCAAATAGGGGGAAGTTGATACATAAGACTATCACTATGGTATGGTTGGCCCATGTGGGGACTCCAAAGGAGTCAGGCAGGCTGGTGAACCATGCCTGCATCAAAAGGGAAGATTTGTGTGCCATATAATGAGTGGCAAGAGCGGCAAACATGTTGAGCTGGTGAGCCAATACAGATATATATATGGAAGCCTCCTAATTTTTTTGTAAACCATAATCCCTTTAATGTTATCATGATGATTAGCTAAACTAAATCATCACAAGGCCTGCTACTGGTGCTAGAATTTAGAAATCATCCTTTGTGGTTAGTTAAACCATTTGTTGAAACTTAGCTTTGTACTCATATCTTTTTTTTTTTTAACTTACAGGATTATTAACATTTGAAGAGTTTAACTTACACTAATACATGCAGAACACTCTTATAATTTCAAAAACAAGCTTGATATACATTAGGAAGAATATTGCTACCAAACAAATGTTAACATTATATAGTAAAAGAATTTAGCCAATTTCATGCTGCAATAAAATAAAGTTTTTATGAACTCTCCAGTAATGGAGTTATGACACACACACACACACACACACACACACACACACACACACACACACACACACACACAGAGGGAAAGACTTTTAAACCTGTACCTGCCATGTTATAATAATATTATTATTATGCTATCAGTTACACGATTATGCCAATCAGGAGCTCCTTAACACCAGGTACAACTGAAGCTTATCTACATAGCAGAAAAATTGTGTGCTATACCAATTGCAAGACAAACCTACCACTAGTACCAGAGGAAACAACCTACAAGATCTGTCCTTCCATCTGAAACTGGCCCCCAGGAAGTGTTTCCTGTCCAGCAAAGAAAACCAGGATGGAATGAGACAAACAGCTGCTTAACTCTCACGAACAGTCTCCTTGTGTTTGACGAAGGTGCAGACATCAACTCCTTTTGGCAGGATTCATTTGATTCAGAGGCCAACTCATTAACTCTCAGAAGCCACAGACCAGTTCAAGCTCATCAACCTTGTGCTCAGGCAGACCAAGGCTCCTTGGCTGAACAACCAACTTGGCAAGCTGATACGGAAGAAGAGGTGGCTCTACAAGTACAACCAAGTGAAGTGAACAGGACATTGGGCAAGTTTCAGACACATTCAAAAAGAGACTGTAACAGGGTAAGCAAACTGTCAATAGTTTCAGACAGGCAGAATTTCTTAAACAATAAGCAATGGATTTGAACTGAAAAGCAACAAACCAATAATGGAAGTATTCAACTTCAAGTCCAAGAAACAGGACAATGTGGGATTTATGCCTTTGAATGTTGACGGCAAACTTTTAAATCATGCAATGGCACCGAAGCCAAAGCTATAATTAGTATTACACAGGTAAACCAGTTCAAATCAGTCTACACATCTTCGCCTCCCAGAACTACACTTTTCCTCGCATGAAAGAGAGCATAAAGACAGTCTATCGAACTCTTGCCTTTTTCTCGCCGACACTTGCAAAGCAAGTGAGAATTCATGCCTCCTCGCCTCTTTCAGTCACTATGACTATCAAAGTATCATTATCGAACCATACAACTGATCCAGATCCAGATAATTCAATCTCGCTTATTGATGGAATCTTCTTTCTTTTAGTGTCCACAATCATCATGTTGATTATTCTGACACTTTTGTGTGTATGACCATTTTTTATTCCGCCATTAAGCCAGCCATACTCCAACTTCGGGGAAGGTGCATGCTATATATATATGTAACGTGTCATCCATACCAATGGCCAAACTGGCCTTCTCTTCCGAAAGTGGCCTACATTAGAGAAACGAAGACAAAATGCCAGACTGGAAATGATGTATAAATTCCACCACAATCTTGTTGACATCAACTCCAACTACCTGCCCAGGAAATCACAGACCAGAAGAAGTTTAAGAAAAAACAACAACTGCAGCTACGACATCCCACAATGCAGGACAGACTACCGACAAATGTCCTGCTTCCCAAAGTGGAACAAATTACCAGAGATTATGGTGACGGCGGAGACCCTGGACCGCGTCTGGTCCAGACTCGCCTCTCACCAATAACACCAACGACAACATCCCAAACCACCCCCCCCCATCCCCCCGCCTCCTCCTGCACCCCATCCCCCTTCCCCCCCCCACTCCCTCCTCATCTCCACTCCCTCCTCCCCCACCCACCCCTTAAGCTGAAATCAAAATTATGTCTGACAAACACTGCGCAAATCTTCGCAAAACCCCAAGTAAACGACAGTCATCAGCATAATGATGTTGGTCGTGAACAGAAGAAGAAGAAGAAAGTTGGCGATGGGATTTTACGTGTGTGCAAGATGTTGTGCGTGCGTTCACACACGGAACCTCGGTTTATAGTCTCATTCCAAGGACTGTATGGGAAATGGAATCAGAAGCAATGTTAACTCTGAGGGAAAATCCCCCTGTACCGAAACGGCCCGGCGGAGATACGAACCCACAATCCCAAGATTACGAGTCCGGCGCTCCACCAACTGAGCTATTCCGGCCCCCATAATCATCATCATCATCATCCGTTGAGCGGCCACAATCATCAGGTTGATTACTCTGCCGTTTTGGGGTTGACGCAAAAAAAAAAATTCACACTCTCACTACACAACAGACAGTAATTTGAATAAAGCTAAAATAGCTATGTGTGGATCTGCTGGCAGGCTACCACGGTCACCCTGTCTCCCCTCGGGGTAAGCCAGCCCTGGCTACACATAAGGTGCAGCCAAGCCCACTAACAAAAAAAACACAACAAAAAAAACCCCACCTATCCCTACTCTGGTTCCTACTCTAATTTGATCGGACCCTTGACACGAATGTGTCGAGGGTTTTGGCTGATACTACTGCCTCAGTCAGGTCATTCCAGTCCCTGATGGTATTGGGAAAGAATGCCTGTTGTCGGTATTGGGTACGGCAATAGATCTGGGTCAGTTGCTGCGAGTGTCCTCTTCTTTTTCTTGGTGGTGCAGGTTTCAGTTTGGCAGCGTCCACACAGACCTCCTCATGCAAGATTTTGTACAACATGGTGAGGCGGGAGGTCTTCCTGCGTTGCTGGAGTGGATCCCAGCCCAGTTTGTCTATCATAGATTTTACACTTGAAGTGTTGTGGTATCTTCTGAGAACAAACCGGGCTGCTCTGCTCTGTATAATGGGGACAAATATCTGATGGACAAATTTAAACACCTGCTCACCTTCCTGTGATTCGGGCCACTTTTGTTTCTTTTTTGATGTGATCGTTTCATTATGGCAATTCTAAAGCAACAAAACGAAGTCGAAAATTGAAACAAAACTTTCACATGTGCTTGCCACCATTATTTGGGGGAGACAACTCTAATATTATAGAATTATATCTTTTTACAGAATTTACAGGATATTTCAGAAACACAGCCCTAGAAAAAGGTTGATTCAGAAAAAAATTGGTTGCACAATATTGGTCTTTAATGAAAACAATAGAATTTGAATGAGTCAGCCAAATCTGACGAAACATTGCAACTTCAGTATAGTTTATGCTTTGCGATTCCGGTAAAAAGATGGACTGCTGTAGGTCTAAAACTTATCTCCCATGTTAAAACTGTGCGCATGCACAATGACCAAACGTGGAGATGCATGGTGAAGAAAAAAAACAATCATCGGTACCTGTTCTTCTGTACCGCACACATCACCAGATTTAAGTTTGCATGAAAAAGAAAAATGAGGGCAATGGTTGGTGGCTGTTGTGTATGTTCCGATGAGCGCGGCTGGAAAGAGAACCCATTGGTTTACTGTGACGGACGTGGCTGCAATGTCGCTGTCCACCAAGGTAAGTACTAGGCCTATATATATAAGCTTGGTAAAACACAAAGAAACTGCACTGAACGGAAGCGGTGAAGGGTGGGGGAAATGTATAACATTTATATTGAAAAGAACCTTTTAAACAAGAGTAGCACCTGTTTTCTTATTCTTCGCCTTTTAATAGTAAACTGTTGATAAACACAGAAGGGATCATCCAAGCCCAGACATGAAGTGATTAACTGGGAATCTGCCATGAACCACCCCAGGGTCACTCTAGCACCCCCATCTTCCCCCCCCCCCCAAGACGCAACCCCCTCCCTCTCCTGCCCCTACCTATTCTGCCAGTGATTTTTTTTTGGTCTTCGCAGTGCTCCCAAAGTCTCTGAGTCTGATGCTAAAGAACCAGTTAGGAACCTGTACTTAGTGCGTGCAGATCAGTCATTAAAAGTATATTTCTTCAGCTTTAGTGGCCAGCATGATTTGGTTGATCAGTGATTGACACCACTTCTAAGTGAGGGATGTTTGAAAAGAACACACACAACACACACACACACACACACACACACACACACACACACACACACACACACACATGTGTAAGAATAAGAGACCTGTCATTGTTGGATCAGTTTACAGACCTCCAGACTCAGATGAAAATGTATGTTCGTCTATCTGCAGAGACATTTCTAATATTGTTTTGGCCAATAGGAAGGCAATATTATGGATTGGTGGAGACTTTAACTTACCAGATATTGATTGGAGTGAAGATGCCATACTTGGTAATCAATACAGTAAAAATATTAATACTCAGATTTTTGATGCCACCAAAGACCTTGGATTAGTACAGTCAGTTGAATCACCAACTCGTGGTAAGGCATTCCTGGATTTATTTTTTACCAATTGTCCAGGCGCCTTAGGCAATCAGGAATTAATTGCAGGCCTGGGTGATCATGATATAGTTCTCTTAGAGAGCAACTTTCAACCCTTTCGAAGAAAACCCCCTAAACGTACCATCAGACTCTGGAACCAAGCAGATTTACCAAAATTGCGCAGGGATACTCGTGATTTCAGCCGTCTTTTTTTGAGGTCCCATAGTGTTAAAGATAATGTCAGTGACCTTTGGAAGTGTATAAAATCTAACTTGGAATTTATTATGGATGACAACATACCTACTAAAATAACTTCAAGCAAGAACCACCAGCCATGGATTACTACAAAACTAAACGTTTGTTGAGAAGGAAACATCGTTTCTTTAAGAAATTGAAATTACATCCTAATTCAGAAAGATTACTGGTTAGGTATAAACATATTAAGAGACGGTGTCAGAGAGAATGTAGACTTGCTCACTCCAATTATGTTAATTCGATGATTTCGGAAGGTGATCATCAAAACAAGAAATTATGGTCTTACATAAGGAGTAAGAGACAGGACAACATTGGGATTCCAGACCTGAGAAACAACCAGAATAACCTAATACAGGACCCTGAAGGGAAAGCAAACTTACTAAATAAGCAGTTTTGTTCAGTTTTCTCAAATCCCAAACCTTTAATTAACGTTAGACTAAAGGATGATGATAAACTCCCTGAAATGCAAAACATCAAAGTAAACAAAGCAGGAGTATTTAAGTTACTGACCAATATCAATGAAAACAAAGCTACTGGTCCCGATGGCGTTCCTGGCAAGCTCTTAAAATTATGTGCCAATGAATTGAGTGAGGTATACCAATTACTTTACCAAGCTTCACTGGACCAGGAGTAATACCTGATGATGTCGAGATGCGAGCATTGTTCCCTTATTCAAAAAGGGTGACAAAACAAAAGCAGAGAACTATAGACCTGTATTCTTACATCCATATCAGCTAAACTACTTGAACACATAATATATAGTAGCATAATGGACCATCTTGACAAATATGACTTCTTAAATAATTCCCAGCATGGTTTTAGACAGCGAAGGAGTTGTGAGACTCAACTTATAACAACTCTCAATGATTTTAGTAACTGTTTAAATAACAGACAGCAAATAGATGCAATTTTATTAGACTTTTCTAAAGCCTTTGATAAGGTTGACCATGAGGGCCTGCTGCTTAAATTAGAAACACATTGGCATTGACGGTTATTTGCTAAAATGGGCTAGATCATTCCTCGTTGGGAGAACGCAGAAAGTTGTTGTGGAAGGGTCGTCATCCCATTGTAAACCAGTCTTGTCAGGTGTACACAGGGAACTGTTCTGGGGCCCTTGTTTTTCTTAATTTATATAAATGACATAAGTAGAAATCTCTCTCCTGGAACTACTATAAGGCTTTTTGCAGATGACAGTTTAGTATATAGAACAATCAGAAGCAAGAATGATACTCGCATTCTACAAGAAGATCTAAACGCTTTACAAGAGTGGGAAAGAACTTGGAAAATGGAATTTCATCCCCAAAAGTGCCAAGTGTTGCGTTATATGTAACAAACGCTCACCAATTAGATCAGATTATTTTATCCATAATACTATTCTTAAAGAAACTAATGCTGCAAAATATTTAGGCGTGATTATAGATAGTCGTCTCAAATGGAAAGAACATTACAATTTAGTATGTAAGAAAGCAAATAACATCTTAGCTTTCTTATACAGGAACATCAATGACTGCCCCCAAAAGGTTAAAGACGACTGCTACAAAACACTGTTAGACCAGTACTGGAATATGGTTGCTCAGTTTGGGATCCTTACCATCTAAAGGACATTGATAACCTCGAAAAGATTCAGAAGAGAGCAGCACGGTTCGTAACAGGGAACCACATCAGAGAAAAGGGGAATACTAGGAAGAACATGAGGAAATTAGAATGGAAACCCTTAGAAGAGAGAAGAGCTTTTATTAAACTTAACACCTTTTTCAAAGGCAGAGCTAAAGTAATTGATATTCCAGTGGAACAACTAGTATTGAATAAAAGTAGCACCAGGAGTGGCGGTCAATGTTATACCATACCTGCATCAAATATTGACAGCCACTTACATTCTTTTTATCCCAGTTCTGTACGGCTGTGGAACTCACTGCCGGGTGCCATCAAGATTGCCACAAGTGCAATCTCATTCAAGGGACAAATTGATTCGACAGTTTTGAGATCTGCATATTGATGATTTTCTATTTTTATTTCCCCAGATATTTTATTATCACCTGGGCCTGAATTTGGCCATTGCTTTTAAATCGAGTGCGACCCCTTGTTGCCAAATTTGCTCCAGGGGCCAACAGTCAGAGTCGCACTGTTTTATGTTATTTTATTTTATTTTTTAATATGCGCGCTGGTGACCTACTCGTTTTTGAGTGAACCAGTATTTTAGGAAGAAGAAGAAGAAGAGTGTGTGCAAAACTTTGTATCCCACAGATTTATTCTCCAACTAGGCCTCTCCAGCAACCATTGCTGTCTTTGGAAATACACCTGAAGGGCACAGTGCCAACTTTCACTGACCATTATTAATGGGAGGGAACCTGTCAGTGTCGGGCAAGTAGAAATGTTTGTTGATCAATGTGAGAAGTGAACTGCTCCAGAGAAGGGGTGCAGGCAACCTCCTTGGGGAGTTCATTCCACTTTGGAATTTGGGGAAACATCCCTGGGATCTTGGGAAGATCTTGTTTTGGACTTCCAAGGACCTCTGCCATCTGGTTTGTCTGTTGGTCGAAAAACTTTGAATAGTACTGGATTGAGAAGTGCGTTAAGACTATCTTCAAATGTTTTTTCAAAATTTAATTCACACAAGACTTTTTTTTGAAAATTACTGTCAGTAAATTGTTCGTAACTCTTTTAAATGAGTCAGAATATTAAATTAAGCTCATTTTGTTTAGATTTCTGGAGTTGATGATTTCTTTCAGACAATTGAATTTTGAATAAGTTCAAATATGTGTCAGACTTAAATGTCTGAAGAAATGAAAATTGTCATATATATAATGAAGTTTAGAATGGCAAAACATAGTTTTGTAAATTTAAATGACTTTATTTACTTACACTGAACAGAATAAAATCTAATTCTATAAAAACTTCAGTATTTTATTTTCAATTTAGTGAAGCAGTCCTAGATATTTTTTGATTAAGAAGAGTGGCTGTGATGTTGACTGTTTGGGGTGTGTTGTCATCCATCTTCAGGATGTTTTATGTTTGTGGAAAGTGTTAAAGAAGAACTAAGTCATGAAAATGACTTGGGCATTCCCTCAAAATGATTGATCATAAGTCAGTTCAGGTGGAGTCGTGCTGCAGGCAACAAACAATGGCAAGGCTTAGTTTGGAATGAGTGTTCTGTTTGGCTATCTATAGGTGAACCATTAAAATTGAATATATTTGATTGTTTTTTGCATTTAAATTGACCTAACTGTGCATGATGAATTGATAATTGTCCGCACCTTTTCAGCTTCCCTTGTTAATTTTATGTGATAATGCTGCAGATTTAAAGGTCTTTTTCTCCAAATTGCTTCTGTAGTGATTGGACCCATTGGAGCAGTCTCTCTCTCTCTCTCTCTCTCTCTCTCTCTCTCTCTCTCTCTCTCTCTCTCTCTCTCTCTATATATATATATATATATATATATACAACAAACTAATAAATTCCAAGGATAAGTACCGAGCACCGTTCCAGCAACTTACAGAGCAGCTTGGTGTTGCAATGACTGCAAGAAATATTGAATTATAAACAAAGCTTGCTCTTATGTCTTAGATTGAAGAAATAGGGGGAGATACGCATTCATACCTGCAGTGGCAGATGATTCTGCCTAACTAACAGTATGTGCTTGAGTGGGTGGATGGGGAAAAATAAAATAAATGCTTCTCAAAATGAGCCTTCAGCAAGCTTATATTCTCCAAGGGGGAGAAACATCCTTCCAATTGGGAGGGAAACTCACTAACATATAACTCCTGGTCATATACCGATATTTCGAAACTTGGTGGTTTCTCCTCAGTGACCGCGGAAAGTGGTAATTTGACTCCTCTGCCTTTTCAGTTTTAAGAAGAATGCAATCCCAGAAAAGGCTGGTGTGCAATACCGTAGTATGTTTGTTGAGTTTTCAAAAAACCAACCAAAGGTGCCATCTAAGAAGCAAAATAAAATCATGAAAGAGCAAAACAAGCTACATTTTCTTGTGAAAAGTAGAAAATATAAAAAGATATCCTCTAAGACACAAGTGCTGAGGGCCAGTTCTTGGAATGAATCCGCAAGGGACTAAAATACAACAACTAATAAATTCCAAGGATAAGTACCGAGCACCGTTCCAGCAACTTACAGAGCAGCTTGGTGTTGCAATGACTGCAAGAAATATTGAATTATAAACAAAGCTTGCTCTTATGTCTTAGATTGAAGAAATAGGGGGAGATACGCATTCATACCTGCAGTGGCAGATGATTCTGCCTAACTAACAGTATGTGCTTGAGTGGGTGGATGGGGAAAAATAAAATAAATGCTTCTCAAAATGAGCCTTCAGCAAGCTTATATTCTCCAAGGGGAGAAACATCCTCCAATTGGGAGGGAAACTCACTAACATATAACTCCTGGTCATATACCGATATTTCGAAACTTGGTGGTTCTCTCCTCAGTGACCGCGGAAAGTGGTAATTTGACTCCTCTGCCTTTTCAGTTTTAAGAAGAATGCAATCCCAGAAAGGCTGGTGTGCAATACCGTAGTATGTTTGTTGAGTTTTCAAAAAACCAACCAAAGGTGCCATCTAAGAAGCAAAATAAAATCATGAAAGAGCAAAACAAGCTACATTTTCTTGTGAAAAGTAGAAAATATAAAAAGATATCCTCTAAGACACAAGTGCTGAGGGCTAGTTCTTGGAATGAATCGCAAGGGACTAAAATACAACAAACTAATAAATTCCAAGGATAAGTACCGAGCACCGTTCCAGCAACTTACAGAGCAGCTTGGTGTTGCAATGACTGCAAGAAATATTGAATTATAAACAAAGCTTGCTCTTATGTCTTAGATTGAAGAAATAGGGGAGATACGCATTCATACCTGCAGTGGCAGATGATTGCCTAACTACAGTATTGTTGAGTGGGTGGGATGGGGAAAAAAAATAATGCTTCTCAAAATGAGCCTTCAGCAAGCTTATATTCTCCAAGGGGAGAAACATCCTCCAATTGGGAGGGAAACTCACTAACTATAACTCCTGGTCATATACCGATATTTCGAAACTTGGTGGTTTCTCCTCAGTGACCGCGGAAAGTGGTAATTGACTCCTCTGCCTTTTCAGTTTTAAGAAGAATGCAATCCCAGAAAAGGCTGGTGTGCAATACCGTAGTATGTTTGTTGAGTTTTCAAAAAACCAACCAAAGGTGCCATCTAAGAAGCACATACGTTAGTTAGGCAGAATCATCTGCCACTGCAGGTATGAATGCGTATCTCCCCTATTTCTTCAATCTAAGACATAAGAGCAAGCTTTGTTTATAATTCAATATTTCTTGCAGTCATTGCAACACCAAGCTGCTCTGTAAGTTGCTGGAACGGTGCTCGGTACTTATCCTTGGAATTTATTAGTTTGTTGTATTTTAGTCCCTTGCGATTCATTCCAAGAACTGGCCCTCAGCACTTGTGTCTTAGAGGATATCTTTTTATATTTTCTACTTTTCACAAGAAAATGTAGCTTGTTTTGCTCTTTCATGATTTTATTTTGCTTCTTAGATGGCACCTTTGGTTGGTTTTTTGAAAACTCAACAAACATACTACGGTATTGCACACCAGCCTTTTCTGGGATTGCATTCTTCTTAAAACTGAAAAGGCAGAGGAGTCAAATTACCACTTTCCGCGGTCACTGAGGAGAAACCACCAAGTTCGAAAATATCGGTATATGACCAGGAGTTATATGTTAGTGAGTTTCCCTCCCAATTGGAGGATGTTTCTCCCCCTTGGAGAATATAAGCTTGCTGAAGGCTCATTTGAGAAGCATTTATTTTATTTTTCCCCATCCACCCACTCAAGCACATACTGTTAGTTAGGCAGAATCATCTGCCACTGCAGGTATGAATGCGTATCTCCCCCTATTTCTTCAATCTAAGACATAAGAGCAAGCTTTGTTTATAATCAATATTTCTTGCAGTCATTGCACACCAAGCTGCTCTGTAAGTTGCTGAACGGTGCTCGTACTTATCCTTGGAATTTATTAGTTTGTTGTATTTTAGTCCCTTGCGGATTCATTCCAAGAACTGGCCCTCAGCACTTGTGTCTTAGAGGATATCTTTTTATATTTTCTACTTTTCACAAGAAAATGTAGCTTGTTTGCTCTTTCATGATTTTATTTTGCTTCTTAGATGGCACCTTTGGTTGGTTTTTTGAAAACTCAACAAACATACTACGGTATTGCACACCAGCCTTTTCTGGGATTGCATTCTTCTTAAACTGAAAAGGCAGAGGAGTCAAATTACCACTTTCCGCGGTCACTGAGGAGAAACCACCAAGTTTCGAAATATCGGTATATGACCAGGAGTTATATGTTAGTGAGTTTCCCTCCCAATTGGAGGATGTTTCCCCCCCTTGGAGAATATAAGCTTGCTGAAGGCTCTTTTTTGAGAAGCATTTATTTTATTTTTCCCCATCCACCCACTCAAGCACATACTGTTAGTTAGGCAGAATCATCTGCCACTGCAGGTATGAATGCGTATCTCCCCCTATTTCTTCAATCTAAGACATAAGAGCAAGCTTTGTTTATAATTCAATATATATATATATATATATATATTATATATATATATATATGCACACCATTGGAAAAGTTCTTCCCTTTTCCATTGTAAAACATGCAACAATGTCATTTTTTGGGAGTACTCAGGTAGTCAATGGTTCTTATTTCTGAGCATGTCTAGACTACAGATAAGATATATGGTAAGAGAGGTCTGTGAAACTGAAAGGAAGAAATATGTTTGTATTTCTTGTGGACTGTCAAATACATATGATAATGTCATGTGTGTGTGTGTGTGTGTATGTTTGAGTGTGCGTGTGTGTGTGTGTGTGTGTGTGTGTGTGTGTGTGTGTGTATAGATAAGGCCCCCCAAAAGTGTTTCTTTTCTCAGCAGAAAGGAAAAAGATTAGGATCATAGGCAAAATTAAGGTCGTCCAGGTGACAAAAAAAGGGAGGGTGGGGGGGGGGGGGGGTGTTTCTGGGTGGGTGGCTGTTGGGGCTAACTGATGGAACAAAAGTTTCGTCATTTTGGTGTGCTCATTGCACATTTTTTGATCTTGAAACTTTACACAAATATTAAAGAATAATGGAATTAAAAGAAGAGCTTTAAAAAAAACAACAGAAATATGTACCCCAATCCCTGTCCTGATCCTGTCTCCCATGACTGAATGAAATTAGAATTCGGGAGGGGGGAGGGGGGGGGGGATGGTTAAGACTGGGAAAGGAGAGAAGCTGAGTTGATTCACTTTTTGATGAACTGAATGAAATGATGAAAATATGGCTGCGTTTATTGGTTTGAACTGAAGCTAAATCTTCGCTGCTTGTTTCGCTTTACAGCTTGTTATGGCATTATATCAGTTCCCCCTGGACCTTGGTACTGTCGCAAATGTGAATCACAGGAGAGAGCAGCCCGAGTGGTAAGCATTTGTGTACCTTAGTGTATCAGTTTGTGTCGCAGATAACTTGTGTGAAATAAAGTCACATTACTCACAATAACAGTAACAGTAACAATAACAGATTGATTCCAATACTGCCATGTAAACTTTCATGTAAGATGAAGTAACGGGAACAAAGGCTTCCTCCCATGTGTGCGTGTATGCCTGAACTGAGATACATGTATGTGAGATGTATTGCTCATTTGATGCAGTTAAATCAACGAAAAAAAAATGGTGAAATCTCAAAGAGAAGGCAGGAGAGGAAGCAGGCTGATGGATTTAAACTCTCCCAACCGACAACATTGTGAAAATTAACTCAGGGCAAGAATTGAGACAAAAATATATAATATCACTGATTAACGCAGTTTAACATTTGGTTCACCATGTAGGATGGAGCAGTAGACCATGTTATCTGAGCATAACTGTGTGTGTGTTGTGTGTGTGTGTGTGTGTGTGTGTGTGTGTGTGTGTGTGTGTGTGTGTGATTGAAGCTACTTTGAGTTATACTTATTTTGTGTTGTAGCTGGAACTGGTGCGTATTACTGCTAGGCTGTTTATATTTGTCATCATAGTGGTATTAATATTTCTGAATTAGTGTTCATAGCAAAATGTTAATTCACAATGTAACACTTCAGTGCATGTTAATTTCAACAGAATTTCTTTCTCCAGAAAAACAGTAAAATGATCGGGTTATTGGGTGTACTTAATTAACTTTAAAGAAATTGAAGTGATAAATGAATTGTAAACTGAGACCTCAAGAATCTACACCCAGATTTATAAAATGTAAGGGTTTTTTTTTTGTATTTTCAAGAATAATATGAGAGGGTCTGATGAAGCACCCGAATGCAACTGATTTGGCAAACTTATACATAAAATGGCTATTCCAGCTTTTTAATTCGTTCATTCTCACCTTTCATGCATTTTCCTGTTCTTTAAAAAAATACCCATGGCATCAGACCACTTTGATTGTGGTATTCCAGATAATGCTCTCAAGCAAAGCTTGAGCGCCTTTAGTGCCTTGGGGCTGCCTTCTCCACAGCTGTTGCCTAACCAAAGGGAACAGGAACCAAAGGCAAAGGGAAAAACTGGTTGTATCTAATTGCATACTCGTAACTCTTTTCTGCCAGACATCCCAGAGTTGTTGCTGCACAGTGCATTGGCATTGTCACAGTGCAGCAGGAGACCTGGGTTCCAGTTCAGGGGTGCTTCTGCACCTTGCCCCAGTTACTTTTTGTTTGCAGTGGTTGACCTTCCAGTCCGAGGTTTCTGTCTTTCTGTTCTGGAGTTAAGTAGTGGCTACATGGATGAATTTTGTGTGTGTGTGTGTGTGTGTGTGTGTGTGTGTGTGTGTGTGTGTGTGTGTGTGTGTGTAAAACACACCACCATTTGTTTGGCTACACTTCTGTCTTAGATTTTGCAAGTGGATTCAATCAACCATGGACAAGGCAATTTTAATGCAAACTTTGAAGAATTTCTTTACATTTTATTTGGAATAATTGATGAGTGTATGAGCTTTATGGTGTGGATAAATGGTCACATAAAGGCATGTTATATTCTGTCATTTTTGAATATCATATGTACATCATTTTTTCCTTTGTCTGAAAAGAGATGTGAGCTTTGCCCGCTAAAAGATGGAGCACTGAAGAGAACGAACTGTGGAGGTAAATCCCTGAATTATTTTGTAAAATATGGATGCAATTGCAGGGACAACCAACGTGTGCGCACGCGCGCACACACACACACACACACACACACACACACACACACACACACACACACACACACACACACACACACACAGAGTTATATATACACATATATATATATATATATATATGCATAGATGCATGCACTTCCTTATGGACACGCAGCGCAACTGCCAATCTTTATTTTTAACAAATTCTTTTGAAAAATGTGACTTGTGTAATTTCAAATTTGGATCAACTATTTTCTTTATTATTTTACTTTTTTCCAAAACAACAAAATTATAAGATTAGAAAAAAGAACAAATGAAAAAAAGAAAAGAAATCTTCAAACTTTTTGTTTTGTTTTGTTTTTGGCTAATCGTGATTCATATAATTATGAATAAGCCTATGCTTGAGGATGCTAAACTGCACCATGCATATATAGGATTTCTGATGTTGTATGTGAATGAAATAATGTGTCGTGAATAGTATGTATTTTTTTTCTGCTGCTGGAAATGGAACTCATGCTTTTTGATTCATGGTCACACGTTGGCTGTGAGCATATGTTTGCATTGTGGGATATTTACTATGTACAGCATATACCCATGAAAGACAACTCTTTCAGACTGTCATCATCTTAAGGGTAAGAGATCCTCATCCTATTAGATCACTGCCATGAGGAGGGGGTGGACAGGTGGGGAGGGGAAGGGGAGCACACTGTTCATCTGATTCGTCTCCTCAACATGATTATTAATGTTATTTCTCAAAAGTTGGCAAAGGCATGTGTGTAGTATGAAAATGGATGTTGATACTCAGAGATTATTTGTGCACCATGCATGGAATACATGTTATAATTTCAGACTGAGGGTAGAACTGATGCACACGATAAAATGTTTTCCATTAAAGTATGCAGACCTATGCATCAGATCAATGTCAAGTGTTTTCATTCTGACTGGTTGATGTGAGAGCTTGATACGCAGCCATACTTAGCAATGTTTTGCTTGAAATACACAGTAGTAAAATTTGAGTGCATTTTTGACTAAAATTTTCTTCTGTGTATGCCATTGATATTGAACGAAGTTAGTTCAAGGCAATTTGTGCTTACACTGTACGGCATCATGAACACAAGATAAAACAAACCAAAAAGAAAGGCAATATAAGGAATCTTTCCAAATGTTTTGGTGTAAGGAATTTGTTTGGTTACAAAAAGTAAGATGGCAGGTTGATCTGCCGAAACTGTATGGCAGCTGATATAAAGTCAGCTGCTTTGTGCAAAGTCCAGAAGAGGAAAATTCACTCATCACTGGCACATCAAACGTTCCGTCAATAGTAAGTCTTTGTTTGTCTCAATACCCTCTGGAATGTTCAAGCTGAGGTAAAATTAGCGTCAAATCGAATTTCAGGAACTTTTCTACTCCCTAAAAACAGAAGTATGGGAAGCACTGGATACAGATCATAATAGATGTATGCACATTTGTGTGCATAGATGTTCATGATGCATGTGCCATGGTAAACATGCATGGTATAGAACTGGGTTGGGAGGACAGCAGCTGAACAAGATTATGGGTTGGAGTCTGCCAGCATGTTCAGTCTAATACTATATTCATATGACATATTCCAACAATTGAAAGACTTTGTTTTGTGCGTTGGTCCAAGGACATTTTTTTTACAATTAAGTTTTATGGACCACGAATCGGAATGCTCAAGGAAATTCAGCCAGATCAGCCTTTCACAGTTCCTTTGTCATGCCAGGACTCATTTTCTGTGGTTGTCAGTTGTTGTTTTTTTTTTGTATGTGTGCTTTGTTAATTTATGAAATGATATCGATTTTTAGGGTGTAGAATAAAAAAAATGGCAGAGAGCACACTGTCAGCAGGGTGTGCCATTATCATCACTGTCTTTTCAAAGTCAAAGTCAGTCACTGAGTCCCATGTATGAAAATAAATCAAACATCAAATTTTGAATGTGCAAGGGATGCACTTGCCTGGAAGATTTGAAACAGTGAAAAGCTGTGAAAACTGTGGTGTAAAAACATGCGGGGTTATTTATTCCAGCCATCAGTTTTCAGCTGTTGGAAACAGACTGATTACTTCAATTTTCATTCTTGTTTCGTTTTTTTTTTCCCTGTCTTATCTTCTATGCCATTTCAGCGGCATTAGTCACACGTCACTCATATTACTCCCATGTCACTCTTTCTGGCTTCCTGTCAACAGCCATATTTTGGCTTCCTGTCAACAGTCATATTTTGGCTTCCTGTCAACAGCCATATTTTGGCTTCCTGTCAACAGCCATATTTTGGCTTATCCTCCTGCTGCCCAGGCACCAGCAATCTATGAGGAGCAATCAATGTCAAGTTTTCCTCTGGCATCCCACCAGAAGAATTTCTGCACTGCTTCCAGGTCCCTTTGATGGTGTGCAGTGATGTTAGTCCTGATCCAGCATGCACAGGAGACCACCACCTAAGCTCCATAGTGGCAATAATCATTGCTTAGTCATGGAGTCAGCTTGGGCGAGTATCCTCCTGCGGAGGGCACTTCCATGCCCAGTCATGTGAACATATTAGTTAGGCGAGCCCATGCTAGACGTGGGTTTGCTTGGATGTGCACATGAAATGGGGGAAGGGGGTGGGGGTGGGGGGTGCGGGATGAAGAGAAATTGGTTGATTTGAGAGAGTACTATTTTTTGTTCTGTAAAACAGTTTGTAAAGCAGAATACTTGAGTAATGCACAATATAAATGAAATATTGTTACTCATCTTGAAGCAAAATAGTGTGACATCAGTCAGCTTACAAGTATTAGCAATACACTGTGATTTTGCATGAATTATGCATGGCTGAATGATACAAACCTTTTCAACATCTGTCTACCTGCTTATGTTTGCACTGTAGATTAAACGGCTTGCCGCTTTGTGTTGCTGTGTGTGCTGACAGGGTGGTGCCACGTAGTGTGTGCACTGTATATCCCAGAGGCCTGTTTTCAAAATGTTGAAACAATGGAACCGATCGTCCTCAAGTCTGTTCCTCATGAGAGATTTAACAAGGTAGGTGCATAGAGAGAAAACACTTTTATGTTGCTATGTTTCGATCATGATGATAATCACAGTAAAAGATGAAGAAAGAAAAACCAGTAGTATTCTCATGGGGAAAAAGTGTCATGTCTTTGAACAAGATATCAGGTAATCATTTTAATATTCTTTTTTTATGTGTGTAGAATTAATCAATTCATTTGAACTGAGTTGTTTACTGTCAGATATCTTTCGAACCAGATTACTGGCAAGTGAATAAACCAGCAAATAAGTAGCTTGTTTATGAATTTATGATTTACATGATATGTAGCTTTGTATAGAGTTTTTAAGACTGTGCGAGTATGCATAAAGACTTAGGTGTGCTCGTTCTTACATTGATAGAGTTTGTTTGCTTTTTCTGTAGGCTGGTTGATACATATGACTGGCTAAGAAAGGATTCTTGGCTAGAATGTAAAAGCAAACGTGTTTGCTTGAGAGGCCTGTTGTCGAAGGGTCTGAATATTTGGCTGTTGAGCTTATAGTTGTGAGTTCAAACCACTGGTGTGGTTAGATTTGTACGTCTTGAAATGTGTCTGTGCATCCCAGCAGGAAATGGTGAGAGGGGGATGGGTTCTGCCACCCATAGTGCTGTGCCCCAAACATGGTGAACCACAAACACTTCACTTTCCCATTGGGTGTGAGACTTTTGCCTAGCTTTTAACTAAACCTCTTCACCAGAACAGTTGTAGTGGATTGTCTATGCACATTTTGTGAAAATGCAACAGATATAGTGAATGTTGGGGGGGGGGGGGGGGGGGGGGGAACAGACTGAAAGAAAATCTGGACAAGAACTCTTGAGTAGTATTTGCGTCTGAGGGATCACCTTGGTGTTATCTTGTTCAGTTTCAGTTTTACCAAGGAGGGGTCGCCATGTGGGGACTAGTCCATATGCACTACAACATAATGTTGAACCATCAGACCACAATGGGCAGGGGTTAATGTGAGATAAATACATGAAGAAACAAATAATGAAAGTTAAGGGAGAGTGGCTTGTAGGCAAGACTTAGCACTGGTCAGGCTTCCAGTGCCTAGCTAATGTGGCAAGTTCCACAATTCCGGCCTTTATCCTATGAGAATACATTAATTTAAACAGCAACAAAACCAATTGAAAATACACCAATAGCATTTTTACAGCGAGGTAAGCAGATCTGTGACTGACTAGCACTGATCACGAAATCATATTGTATGAATTAGATCGTGTCGGAGAGTAGATATAGATCTTTCTTTGCATAAACTGCTTGAAAATTTGTTTGGGTTGGAAGAGACGAAGAGAATTTGTTATGTATTCCTGTTACCCATGCTCAACCAGAGTTCATGCAGCTGTATGCAAAAAAAGAAAAAAAGACAAGCTGACCGGTGCTGATAGGTCTTTCTGATTGCACTTTTGCAATCACTTATTTGTCTCACTCAGAAAAAACAATCAGTCAAGTGAAGTTAGAAGAATCTTTTAATCATCAGGTATTGTGTGTTCTGATATTGTGATTGTCTGCAAGCAAATATTGTACTTGCTGTTAAGTGGAAACAAATAGAAGTGAGGCCTGTTGGCCACTGTTTCATTGTGTAGCTGGCCTTCAGACCTAACTTCTTCTTGTTATATGGAATTCAATCTGAAGCAATGTGATTTCCAGATGTGCTACATTTGTGACGAGAAGAAAAAGGATACCACCAGGAATTACTCTGGAGCCTGCATGCAGTGCAGTAAAGCAGGATGCCGTCTTTTCTTCCATGTTACCTGGTGAGCCTCATACCTTTGTGTAATGTTACAACTGATACAGCTAGAAGAATTTATGTTAAATGTAGCATACTAGATTGCTGTCTTGTACCGGAACATTTGGGGGGAAAAAACAAAAAAACAAAAAAAAATCTTGTCTATGAGTTTCTGTAGGGATTTTAGTATAGAATGAGTGAATTTCATCTTGAAAGTCTTCCCTCTTTCTTTTATAAAATGTGTGCCTTGTATTTATACAACAAAATTATATTCTATTTATTTCAACCGCAGACATTGATAAACATGGTCGGGTTTAATTTTTTTTTTTTTTTAATTGAATCAACTTATTCTGAAGAACATTTCTGTCTGTGCTCATTTGTGCTTGTCTACAGATTAAATAAAAAGTTCTGACCATGTTTATCAATGTCAGTGGTCAAAATGAAGCAGAATTTAATTTGAGTATACTTATAAACCTGGGAATGTAATTTCAGATTAGGTTCATTACAGGGGATCACAAATTATTTTGTTATTGTTGTTCTACACTTTTGATTGGTGTTATACACAGTGACTTAGTAATTACTATGTACTCTTTTTTCTGTTGTGTTATATGCAATAATATCATTCTAATATTCACCAGAGATGTTTGTGATTCATTTAAAAAAAAAAATAATGCCTGCGTATTTATGAATTGAATTCTGGTACATTAGTCAAAGGGTCAGTTGATGAGGTCAGGAATGCAGTATTCTTTGACTGCTACTGATGTGTGTGCTGGTCCATGAGAGATTCTAGCATCCTTGTGACGAGATGGGGCAGATAGATCAGCTGATCAGGTACCACTGTCTGTCTTGTCTTCTTTCACGCTGGACTTATTCAGGTGAAACAATGTACACTTTTAAATCTGTGCAAAGCACAGCTAGTATCCTTTAAGTTAGTATCATAGGCCAGTCTGCATTCAGAAGACTGAAGCAGTCAAGGGGTGAATGATGGGGTAGTTTGCTATAATTTTTGCTGTTTTACTTTCCAGTGCCCAGAGTCAGGGCTCTTGTGCGAAGTATCTGGAAACAAAGGAGACAATGTCAAGTATATCGCCTATTGTTCAAGCCATTACAAAAAACTGGTAAGATACCTGCAGATTAAATTTCTTTTTCATTCTTTTTTTTTGCACATCAATTTCTCTTGTAATAGATATTAGAAACTAAATCTTAGGTAACTGAGCAAAAGTCATTGTTTGCCTTTGGAGTGAAAAGAAAGAGAGCATGCAGTTGCTTTGTCAGAATCTAGGCTTGTTATGACAGTTACTCTCGCTGATTAGTCTCAGTTTTATCAAGCAAATTTTTCAATCCAAAAATGTGAAAGTGTGTGTTTTGGATCTTTCCTTCAATGTTCTGAATCATTTCCAGAATTTTCAAGGAGAGTTCATAGATTTAATGATTGTAATTGTTAGGCATGATGTCCTTGCATTGTTAGGCAAATATGTGGCAACAACACAGCTGCTGGATAGTTGTCCATTCTGTGTTAACTCCTTGCACACTAATACTTCCATAACTTGATTAACATTTACACACTACTAGTCTTACAGATTTATGTATTGACACCTACATATGTGGATAAGAACTTTAAAAACTATGGGTGCATCAGAGAAATGTTTCATTCGAAATGAAGCTTACTAGTTTCCACTGCAACCAGTTGACGTGTTAGGGAAGTAATTGCATGGTTTTTGAAGTGAACATCTTTTGTTCCTATTTGTATGCTGAAAAAGTTCCCCTTTTTTCTCCTTCAAAATAAGTACTCTCTGGTTGGTCATGCATTGACTTTCATATGTGTATTTTATTCATCAGTGTTAATGCAGGTTTGAACTGAACTGGTCATTTTTGTGATAGTTTTTGTTTCCAGTTCACACGATGATAAAAAGTCTGTGAGAAATAAAGTGAAAAAATACCTGGCTGTACATATTGAGTTAACGCTCACTTATCAAAGACTATGGTGTGTTTTGGACTTTTTTGTAGAAGAAAGACGCCAACACCAAAATCATTCCTGCCTTCAAACCCATTCCAGCTGACAATGCTTCCCCAGAGACCCCGCCCGCCAAACAGGGGAATGGATCATCCAGGCCAGTTAGAGAACGAAAGGTCAGATTAAGATCCAGTGGTAAAAACAACATTTCAACTGCAATAAACATGAATTTCATGTCTTTCGATCTATGTTTTGTCATAAAAGCTTGTGGTGACAGACGTTTCCTGAAAAATATAATTATGAGCCACTGTATGTAATTTGTGGAAATAGTCTTTTTGTTGTGTGTATAAAGTTTATGACATTTTGTCAGAGAAACGAATATTTGAGCATTATGGGTGGATAGTAGGAACAGAAGTAATCATCTGATTGTATTGTTGCTTGAAGTGTGATCGTAATTCCTTGTTTTCAGACCACCCGCAGAAGTGGCTCCCTTACTTCAGAGTCCTCCTCGGCACTAACCGACCCAGCAGGGGATGGAGAAGTGTCACCATCGACTAAAGACGATGCAGAAGTGGAATCTGTCCAGACGTCGACCTCAAAAGAGACCCCTACAGCAAAGACAGTCTTCAGTGTTCGTACACGAAGCAACAAGTCTGGCAGATCAGAAGACTCATCTCCTGCACCTGTGGTAGTCAGCAGTGCAAGTGAGAGTCAGCCCAGCTCCAGCAAAACAGCTGCATCTTCAGAAAATTTGTTTACTGCTCAGTGCGATTCTTTATTAAGTAGTGGCCGCAGCGCGGTTGTACTGGGGTCTGCGGCGGTGTGTAAAAACAATAGAAATAGCCGACCATCTGTGATTGTGGCCAATGAAAATGGCCCATCCGTCACCGAAGGGGAACAAAATGGCACCAATGGATTTACAGGACAGAGCAGTTTACCGTCTGCAACTTTAACGTCTGAGACTACAGAAGGGAAGCAGCTATATTCAAAGTAAGATATGTGTCGGTAATGGTATGTGTGTCACTGTGTGTTCACATGGTGTGTGTGTGTGTGTGTGTGTGTGTGTGTGTGTGTGTGTGTGTGTGTGTGTGTGTGTGTGTGACTGTGTGTTCACATGCTATGATGATGATACACCATGAGCTGAGAACTTAATAGATGTTGCTATTGTCCTTCAGGCATTCATCAGGTGCATGTGCATGATACGCTTTTGATATGATATCAAAGCTTTCGTAGAGTGCAGAGCAGGCACTGCAAGCGTGTTCATAATGATTAATGTAATCATTATCGTTTTTGTTGTCATTAGTAGTTCTTAATAGTCTTGTTGTTGTTTATTGTTACACTTTGCATCTATCAATGGTTTGATGCTTTAAAGCAGTCTTGCTTTCTTTAATCAGTTTCACTTCATTTTGTGTTACATCTATGTCTTATAGTTTCAGAACTGGCGGTTAATTATTTTCAAAAGGATAAATCTTTAATTTGTTTGAGTCAGAGTACTGCTGTGCAATCAGAACAAAATAACATTCATACTAATAGAAAAACAAAACACAAAGTAATGTTAAGTCATATTCTTTGAAAGTTGTTTTTCTGGCAAGATATGTCATGGTGGTGTGCTACTGTTGGGTCTGCTCACATGGTTAAGCCTGTCGTTCCTTTTCATTTTTCATTTCATTCCCATTTCATGTGGAGGGAGCCTGTTGTTTGTTTTTTATTTATTTTTCTTATCCTTGCCTGCCAACCAAGTGCCTTATCCCCAGTATGTAGAATGAGTGTGGTACTAGTCTTTCCTTTATAATTAGAACCCCCCACAAGCAGAAGGAGCATCTGTTTGCAGTCTGTCATGCAAAAATCCTTTTTTCCTTTAATTTTATATGATCAAGTTTTTTTTGAGGTAGCATGTACCAAACTACTAAATTTATTTTTCAGATGATGTCATGAGTCTTGCAGATTATGCAAAAAACTACACACAGCTCCCCTCCCCCTACCCCCTAGCAAGTCCAGTTCACACCAAATTTTGTATAGTAGTAGGATGTGGTTTGAATTGCATGTGTCTGTTTGTTGCTGATGCTTATGACTTACTATCGTAGTCACTGACCTGCTCTCTGAAGGATCCAAAAATGGTCTCAAACTTTGATTCAGACGTCACATCATGGTCACCGACACCATTGCACTTAAGTTTGAAACATATTGCTGTTGTCGATATAGGGATGCTTGGATCGTGAAATCATCCACAAGCATTTGTTATCTTCTCTTGGTGTCATTTATTCAGTTATTGGTTTGACCTTCACTTTTTTTTCTTCTTCACATTTCATAATCAGATTTTTGGTTTATTCCCGTCCTTCTTAAAGAGAACAATAGATGGAGATTCATTACTTAGTTTAACGTTTGTAGAGTTCACCAGGCAGCTCAGTGTCTCAACACTGATTTTCGTATTCATAAACATGTTGAGAAATACTTTCGCTGTGGTCATTAGTCTTTGAACTTGCTTTCTTTTTACACTGTTACTCTTTATGGTGTCGTTTTTTGTTTTTAAAAAAATTATTTCTGAAAGTAACTCCTGGCCCCCTGATGTCAGCAATGTTTCCTTTCCTTTTTTTCTGGATTATTCATTTGTTTTATTTATATATGTAACATACCTTTTGATATAACGTTTCTTCAGTTTCATTTTTCTGCCCTTCGCTGGCTGCTGTAGGAGCCTGGTGAATTGTTCTGTTCTCCCCAAGGTTTTAGATTATAGAAAGCCACTGAGTGATAGGTGCTGGTGTATGTTTGTTATCATGGATGACCTGCTATAATCACAAGCAGTCGCAATCTGCTGTGGAATATCCTCCAGTAGACTAAAGTTGACTCTAGACAGGTGTTAAATAAATGGTTCTGTTCAGTACAGTATAGGATACAATGGTTCTTATGAGCAGTCAGTGATTGATTTTGATATATTTTCCTTAACTCCATTTCAATCCCATCTTTCCTTCTGTCTCCCCCCTACTTCCCCCATCCCCCCTTTTTCTTTTGAAATCTCTTTGGTCATTTACATAGACTGTAGAGACCAAGGGCTTGTTTATCGCTGCAGTTTTTTTTTCTGTCTGTTAGTTGTTTGTTGATTCTTGTCCTGCCTGAAAAAGACCAATAGATTGAGCTTTTGTATTTGTATAAAACTAATGTTCATTTTGAGGCTCAGTGTCTTGGTTTTTATTTTCATGTTTTCATGTCTGTCTGGAGTCATTACATTTTGAAACTTTCTCCCCTCCTCTTTCGCCCTCCACCACCCACCACCATTCCCAACAACAAGAAAATAGCAGATCTATGCATTTGGATTGATACTTAGAAGGTTAAAAGCACATTTGAAATGCAGCTCTTGATATTAGAAAAAAAGATGTGTTTGTTTGACCCCATCCATTCATCATCATTGCCGATGATATCCTTTGCCATCTTCCTTTATTCTGTGTGTGTGTGTGTGTGTGTGTGTGTGTGTGTGTGTGTGTGTGTGTGTGTGTGTGTGCTTGTGTGTGTGGTGTGTGTGTGTGTGTGTGTGTGTGTGTGTGTGCACGTTGGCATGAACGCTTAAGTAAATTTAGGCAAATTTGAATCATTTTTATGTTTGAGTATGTTGTGTATGGCTTGTGTGTGGTCTGTCCTTCAATATTACATTATTTGTATTGATGTTGTCATTGGAATATAACTCAAGGTAAAGAGCTGTTGAAGCAATGCTCTAGGCTGATGAGCGCTATATAAATCCTCTTTATCATTATTGTGATTATTATTACCGATATACATGTACTTTCATCAGAGTTATTCCATGAATATTTCCAATGTTTCCTTTTGTGATTGTTTTTGTTGTAATTTAAGATTCTTCATTTCACTTCTTTCTCAATTTACTTTTAGGACTGATTTCAGTGAATATGATACATCATTGACACTGTGTATATATGGCTTATTTTGTATTGCTTTTAATGGGATTGATTTTGTGGCTGGAGAAAGTGTAGACTTTCTTGATATATCTGTGGCTGTTGGGGCTTTCAAATGAGAAACTAAGGACGCATTGTACGCTTTAACAAAGTTTAAGTATTGGGAATTATTCTGAAGGCTAGTAGAGGTGTGCCAGCTTCCTTTGGTGTACAAGTGTGTACGCAAGCGTGCGTGCGTTTGTGTATGCAGGTGTTTGTACATGCCTGTCTGTCTGTCTTAGTGTCTATTTGTCTTAATGGAAAAAAAGGTATAATCATTATTCCTAAATTTTTGTTTGTTCTTCAGCAGCTTTTAGGTGAATCAAGCAAAATATTAAGAATGCTCACAATTTCTTAGACTGAGAGTGAAAGTACTGACACAATAAATTGATGTCACAGAGAAACAAAATGAATAAAACAAGAAAAATATGTGCAGGTGCTTGCACATGCACATGTATACACTCACACTTGCATGCAAGTACACCCATGTTCATGCTGGTAATGTGATATGGACACCCACTATATCTTTGACATAAATGTCAGTTATTATCAATTAATACGATAACCTAACACAGGAACAGAGAGATGTTTATCATTTTATCCACACTTATCATGATACTGTGGTACATACTGTACTGCTATGCCACACAAAGTGCTGATTTTGCTTATTTGTTTTGTGTAAGGTAAATGATTGTTGTATGGTGAAGTAATGTCATCAGCTGTGGTTTCTTCTTGTGTGTTGGGAATGTGGAGCTTCAGAACAAGACGGCCACGACTGAAGGAGGGAGTGAAGGTGTACAAAGTGAACTAACAGTGCTGTAAACGTGTGCTTTGTAGTCTAACGTCAGGATCTGTCTGGTGGCTAGATTGCAAGATCGTAGAGGCAGGCCAAAGAGAGCTGCTCAGTCTGTCGGTAAAAAGAAGAGAAAATCTTTGAGCGGAGACGGAAAGGCTGGGGGTAGTGACAAGACGGGCGTTGAAGTGATCAAAGAGGATGGGACAGGCAGCCAGGGAGAACTGGCTGCAACAGCATCTACATCAGGGTGAGACCATGTTGTCCTTCTTACTCCAAGGCTAAAACTGACATCAGAACATATCACTGTGTTTTGGGCTAACTCTGGCATCGGAACAACTTGCTGCTCATGGATTGAAACTGGCATAAAAAACAAGTCACTTTAAGGCCAAAACTGGTACAAGAGCATGTCATTGATGTTTAGAGCATTTGTCTTTAGGAGCTGGTGGTCATGAGTTTGAACCAATCATGGGGTCAGATTTGTTTGGGTTGAAAACCCTCTCTGTGCCAGTGAATGGTTCCTGATTCAGTTCAAAGAAGGTTAAATGAGAGGAATGGGCACCGCCTTCCATCATGCAATGCCATAGTGAACCTCTGACTGACAGTTCGCTGTCCCTGTGGCCAATAGGCTAAGAGAACTTTTTCCTTTTTTTTTTTCTTTCTTAAAGGCGAAAACTGCCATCAAAACATGTTGCTGTTTTGGGGCTGAAACTGCAATCAGAATGTGCCATGTTTAGTTGAACACTGGCATGAGAAAATGTTTTTTAACTGGGTGGAAATGGGCATCAGGACAAGTCACTGTCAGGTTAAAGCTGATACAGATGAACATGTAAGATGTTGCTGTTCGTAGGCTAAAACTGGCATCAGATGATTTATAGGCCAAAGGTGGTGTCAGAAAATATTGCTGTTTGTGGGCTAAAACAAGAGTGAGAGCAGGTCTTCTTGAGCTGAATTGGCATCTCAGCATGTTGAGCATTTCTTGGATCAAAGCTGTCATGTTGCTATTGCTAGGTACCATAACATCATGCCATCCACAGCCAAATCACCCCAAACTGGTATCTGTGTGGCTTCTTGTAGGATAAAAGTGAGCCCAGGACTGTCAGATGATCTATTCTCCGCCCCTTCTTATTACCCATCTTCTGTTCCTCACAGCAAGCACATGTCTCTTGTCTAGCTCTCACTTTGTCTGCTGATAAGCCCCCAACAAAAATATCTAGAATGTCTAGAATGTAAGTTAATGAAGAAGCAGTTGTGTTGATTTTATGAATGGCTTATGGCATGGCATGGGTAGTGGGTGATATTACAAAAAGCTTGTATAGTATGGGCAGTAAGTGTATGCTAACAGTGAAATAGTGAGACTTTCCTGGTTGCTGTTTGTGACATGATTGGTAATTTGGCTGTCAGTGATTCCTGTGAAGAAACAAACGAAAAACAAACAAACAAACAAACCCACACACACAGAGTTAATAAAAAAAGGAAGAGAAGAAGAGAAGCATCTTAGTGAAACTTTTAGTTAATTTGCATTATTTGCATCTGCAGTAAAGGGTGGCACATTACCACTGTCTTAGAACTGGTTCAGAATGAATTGGTTCAGGAATAGGATAAGGTTGGTGGGAAGCACTATTTGCAGGCATGAGGATGGAGTGGGGGAATGTTTAAATATGTGAGGGAAGTCAATGCATGCAGGATGGTCATTTTGATTACTGTATAGAAATTGTTGCATGCTGGAAGATATTGTTAACAATGATGATGATGTTGCATACACGTGTAGGAAATTCTCTCAGGATGCTCTATTATAACTGTGAAGTTATATATCATTTGTATCTGTGGAATTTGTATTGCATGTGATTTGTAGAGCTCTGGGAAGTATTTCCTTCTTACATCATGTATTTTACATAAAAACAGTGTGTAGTATTAAGTTGTCTTTTTATAGACCTTTTTCCAGCACAACATGGTTTCGGAGGTTGTGTGGTGTCTGAACATTTCATTGGTTTTGTTCCAGTCTTTCATGGGAAAGTTTGGTCCATGATGTGTTCTGTACACAAAGGCCTACAAAGGCCAGCTCAGAGTTTGATTTAAAATTTCATGCAGCATGCGAGGCAGATGCAAGTCTATCTGTTACAAGTGAATGTGCTGAAGTGCATTGTGGCAAGGTATACTAGAGGGTTAACAAGACTGAACAGAACATGGGGCATTTGAATCACATTTTGGCAAAATGAACTAAAAGTGTGGGAGAGGGTTGATACGATTCAACAGAAGGTAGGGCACACACACACACTCACACACACATTGTTTATAACCTAGTTAAAATTCTTAAACAGTTTTGTTGGGAAAATAACAGACTGATGGAATACACTATGAAAATATGATAACTTGCATGCTGCACTGGCACAGTACATGGTGTAGAGTGGATGTTTATGTTTCATCTGCAAAGCTGTAAATATGCTTGCTTGGCAGTTCTGCACATATTGCATGATATATTGTATGTTTGTTTATTGTTTTTACATACTAATTGAGTAGATCAACTAGATCTATATTTTTCACACACACACACACACACACACACGCACACACACACACACACACACACACACACACACACACACACACACACACACACACACACACATACACACACATCGTGTACATGCAAACACTCCTACACAGTTACAGATGCATACAACTACAAGCATGCCATGCTCACACTCACACACACACACACACACACACACACACACACACACACACACACACACACACACACACACACACACACACACACACAGGCGCATGCTCTTAAGCATTGTTGCAAGTTTTCATTGAAACATTTGATTTCGGGGAAATTCTTTCTACATAACCACAAGTCTGTGATGATGCATGTAAATGACCAAACTATGTGTAATTTGATGAAAGTAAATGCTATTGGGATTGCCTCGCATACATACAAAATTGTGTGTATTTATCTGTTTACTGCTGTTTAGATTGCTCAGAAAAATGGATGAAAAATGATTTATTGTAAAGAAGTTACTCAGAAAATGTCCTGGGCACTACATTTCTTGGATCCTTTAATTACTGTCTTTTTCAAGTAATATTCTCCTAACTACCAAATTGATTTCGTAGAGCACCAAAGTTAAATCAAACTATAGAAACTGGCGCAAAAGAGATTTAGAGAAAAAGAGTGCAGATAGAACAGGTTTAAATTGCTTGAAATTTTAAAGGAAAATCTAGCAGTGAACGTGTTTGGAAGTGCATGCGTCTGTTTTTGTATTGTTGTTTGTATCTGGACTGTAGTTATTTACATGATTAAAGAAAATCCAGGATCCAGCCGTGGCCTTGACGCCAACTCCCCATTTCTCGGTCGTCTTAGTCACTGCTATGAAGTTTGAAGCAAACTGTGCAAAAGCACTGGTACAGTCTACACAGTTTTTCTAGTTGTGGTTATCAGTTCAGCGGTGTCAGGTTCTCTAAATTATCCATTTGATGTGTTATATCAACAGTCCTCATTCACTGTCACTCATAGTCACATGTGACACAAGGTGAAGAATAATTGTCAGATTGTGGTGGATTTGAATGGAAGCACCTTGCAAATGGGGGCCATTTTCACATCAGTGGCTCACAAATAACACATCATCTTAATGCCCAAAGCTCCCCAAATAAGCTGCATGGGCAAGACATGGAGTATCACCTTTGATGTATGGTTTGGTGTGGAGGGGAAGGAGTAGGGGGATGGTAGGTGGAAGGTTTTAGTGCGTTTTTGCATCAGTTGGTTGATTTCTTTTTTTTTTAATTTTTAAATCCTGGCAGAATTTTTAGAACAAGCATTAATAAATCATGTAAGTCCACATCAGCAGACATTATTGTAATAACTAAAATGGTGATTTTAGTGCTATCACTGCTGAACCTGTTTGAATTTGATGTTAAAGATAAGGAGATTTGGTTCATTATTTCTTCAAAGTGATGAATTTTTGTGTGTTCATTGAAAAAAAAAAAAAAAAAAAAAATCATAACTCTTTCCTTCCAGATACCCTACTGCTAGTGGCACAGTTTTTGGAGGAGGCCCATGTTTTCAGAGTCCTATCTCCATGAGTAGCTTCTCCTCACCTGCTGCAGGTTTGAAAGGCTGTGTACTGGATTTAACATATAATGACATTAATTATTACTCTGTGGTCAGTGTTCTCTTCTTTTTTTCACTTCGTTTTTAATGCTTGATGTTGAATACATAATGAAGGGGGCCGGATAGCTCAGTTGGTAGAGCGCCGGACTCGTGATCCTGGGGTTGCGGGTTCGAATTTCGGTATAGGGGGATTTTTCCCTCGGAGTTAACATTGATTGGTTCTGACTCCATTCCCCATATAGTCCTTCGAATGAGACTATAAACCGAGGTTCCGTGTGTGAACGCACGCATAACATCTTGCACACACGTAAAATCCCATCACCAACTTTCGGAAGAGAAGGCCAGTTTGGCCGTTGGTATGGATGACACGTGACACATAGCATGCACCTTCCCCGAAGATGGAGTATGGCTGCCTTAATGGCGGGATAAAAAAGGGTCATACACACAAAACTCCACTGCCTGGCTATACAGGGAGTGTCCGCAGGAGTATCAGCCTGCGTACGCAGAAAGAAAGAAAGAAAGAATACATAATGAATTTAGGAAATGACGGCTCTTCTCTCTCTCTCTCTCTCTCTCTCACTCTGTGTGTTTGAGTGTGTGTGTGTGTGTGTGTGCGTTGTGTGTGTGTGTGTGGTGTGTGTGTGTGTGTGTGTGTGTGTGTGTGTGTGTGTGTGTGTGTGTGGTGTGTGTGCGTGCATGCGTGCGTGCGTGCGTGCATGTGTGTTTGTGTGTGTGTGAAAGAGAGAGAGAGAGAGAGAGAGAGCATGTGAGTGTAAGCTGTGCACAAGGTTATAGTGTGTTTGCATTTTATTCAATCTATGTGGATGTCCAGTTACAGTGACATTTTTCAGTGCTGATAAGCTATGCTTTCAGCTCAGCATCTGTTGGCTCAGGTTGCTAGTATAGATAAATTTTTTTATATACATTGCAAAGAAATATAAAAGATATACACAGATTAGAAAAAATATGTGAAAATGATTTTTGCTGTGGTGTAGTGCTAGAAAAACTTTTGAAATGCTAAGTTGTGACCAGTTTGAGGTGGAGTGATGTCCTATGAGTTTTATGGGAGGATTTGGGGGAAAAAAAACAGCTTCAGATGAGTGGTTGGTTTTGGATTTTTATTTTTTTTAGTGTTGGGGAGCAATACATTCTTTTGTTTTCAAGATTTTTTGACTGGAACTGAATGAATACCCTATAGTCTGGAGCACCCTGAGACATGGATAAATCAGTTTTAGTAAAAAAAACAACACTGGTGTTTTTTGGCCCTAGAGTACACATCAATGTCCATGTTGCTGTAACCCATGACATCAGTTTTCCAGTGTTGTACAGATATACACGCAGTATGCATACATTGCAATTAATACCTTGTCCGTAATAGATGGATTGCAATGCCAAAAGCCATATGCTGCTCACACCATAGAAATTTAAACTGTAGGCAGTGGCAAGAGCAAGAAACTTTGAAGTGAAAATAAATTGTTTAAACATATAGAAATGGAGGTGGTGGGGGAGGGGGGGGGGGAGGATAGCTTTAGCCTTGTCCAAAATCCAGTAAATATCCATAGAGCAACTGAACAGAGATAAAATATCTGACAAGTCATCCATGTCAATATGTAGCTACAAATGAATGAGTGAAGTGAAGTGTCGCAGTGTTATAAGCTTGAAATGTAAGAAAGTTCGCAGGGTGTCTTTGTTCTGCATTAGCTATGAAAGTGAGCCAAGCAGAACTTGCCAACTGGTCCTAGAGGCAAGAGGAAAAGAGTTTGATGTAATTATGCTCAGCCAGACAAAGAGTCCACATAAAATTCCCGTTTTTGTTTGAAAAGTTGAAGCATCAGTATCATATTTTCATGTCATTTCACTATAGTGATTAGATTTTCTTTTCTTTTTACTCTTCGCTGCTTAGGTGTTTTCTTTTTTTGGATGGAGAAGAATTTTTTTCCGGGGGGGGGGGGGGGGGGGGGGTGAATTGTGGTTTGGTTCATTTGCTCAGTTTGTATGCCTAGTATTAGAATCACTATCGATAAGTTTTGAAATTGAGAAGATGATTTAAAAATTAACCAGGTAATAATACTGAGAACTTTAAAACATTTATGAACTACAGTATGATCATCTTTGTGCGATTTTAAATGCCATCTGAAGTATGTCTGTGATGTATGTCACTGCATAACGTTATTTCATGAAAAGTTGTGTCTTCAGACAAGGAGCTGCTGAATGGAGCCAGTGCATTTGCTGTCCCACCACCTCCCCGCCCACAAGCAAAAAACATTCCCAGTCCAGGGTCCCATGAATCTGTTGATGGAGACACTGAAAATGGAAGGTAAGGCACCTGCCTGTGATCTGTTAGTCAATTAGAACAACATGCTCTTTACTTTTACTTGCAAATGCTTTCTTGTTTGTTTGCTGGTTGATGTTTTGCACCCTATAGTGGTATTACTTTGGTGCTGCTCATTCTTGCCATCCCCTTCACAGCCATACCTAGATATGTCCAACTGTGGCTCCAACACCTGTAGCTCACAGACAGCATTTTCGGATCATCATGAGCCAGTTCATCAGGGGAGATAACACAACTGCTGAGTCATTGTGGTTGGTGTTCTGAGCCAGCATATGCAGGACCCTCTCCTACTCAACCCAATACTGAATTGTATTATTTTGTTTTGGAGGTAGCATGAATGAGTGTTCCTGTCAGATGGGGGACCCTTAAGTCCATCCAACGTTGTTTCCTTTGTTGTTGTTTTTTTATTGTTTTTTTTTTATTGCCTGCAATCTGTGAATGAAACATAATTTTTCTTGTTGTTGTAGCGATTGATCATTTGATGTGTGAGTCAAATAGTGGAGATTTTTTTAGTTTTTGGATGCCTATGCTATGTGAGTGAAATAGAGCGTGCGTTGAGTCTTTATTATGGTGAGCCGTGTTTTGCAGTAAGGTCGTTTTAAGGCTTGTGTGTGAGCCACAAATATTGTGTTTCTTTTTGTTTGTCAGTAATGCTTACAGCGTTTTTCAGCACTGCAGTGGTCAGTGTATGGATGTAGTCAATATTTATTTGGTCTTATTTGTTTATATGCAAAGTTATTGTGTGTATTTCCTTGGTATTGGAAGAGTATATTTGCATTTCTCATCAAATAGTGGTTTCCAGGATCTTCTTCAATATGATGCAGCATTTAAACAATCATTACAAGTGTTGAGAAGTTTGGAGAAAATGAAGAACCTTCAAAGTTTTTGACGCCATACAAGTCTGTGAAAACTGAAGTCTGTGAAAAGTGATTTGGGTTGGTAAAGTTTGTAACTCTGATGTTGTCTCCTTCCCCCAAAACAAAAAAGTATTTTGTGCTGTTGAAAGTAAATTCAGTGTCCAGCATGCATACAAAGACAAACTAAAGGAACTTTTCAGATATTTGGAGACACACAGGAAATTGGAATTTACCAATAATAGCATCATGATCTTGTTTTTTTTCTTCTTTTTTTCTTAATGGAAGCAGATACATGAGTGTTTCAGGCATGGGAATTGTCCGCGGCAGTAAAATTTGCTTTCCGCGAAAACGAAATTGCGTCCGCGAAAAAAAAATCTGGGGTACAAAAAATATAAAGCACCGGTTTTAGCTGTTGCTGAACTAGTCTCGGCTGGCCTAGACCAAGTTATACTAACGCGAGCGTTATCTCGTTCTCTGTTCTCGTTCTCGTGGAAGTTTGGGTATGGACGATCGAGACTATTGCGGAACGCGAGCGTACTGTGTTTGCGGGCTGCGAACGCCTGCCTCAGTTACCCGAATCGCCAGCAACAGCAGCTATTAACTCTCGCGGGCAGCCCAAATTTGTGAATGTCGTTACTTTCTGCGCATGCGCAAACTTTGAACAGGCGAGTTTTCAACATGGCGTGCCTTGGTCGTGTGGTAAACTTCGGCGATCCGTTCGAAGACAAGTGCCCAAATAAATGGAAATGGGAGTGGATATTTGTAGTTGTGGAGGTGGAAATCGGAGATGTAGTAAAGAAGGAGCGCCTTGGGACGCGCTTTCGCAAGATAAATATCAGTGGAGCTGCACGGTGTATTGTCTGCAACAAAGACGTATCTTACGCCAGTCGTGGTGTTTCAACACTGACTGACCATCTCCGCTCAAAGAAGCATCTGGATATCTGCTTGTATGACATTCTTCTCAGTGACAGCAGTAAACAAGCTCAGTGACAGCAGTAAACAAGGGAGCTGCTTGTATGACATTCTTCTCAGTGACAGCAGTAAACAGGGGAGCTGCTTGTGTGACATTCTTCTCAGTGACAGCAGTAAACAGGGGAGCTGCTTGTGTTGACAGTCTTCTCAGCAGTAAACTTCAAATACCTTCCTGTTTTCTCTTCAGAGATGCTTGCCTCAGCTCTAGAGGTAATGCCTGGTGCCAGTGTCTGTAACCAGTTTCAAGTGAATGTATGCAGGCTCAACTTTTCTTTTGTGTGTGTAGGGGTGTTTCTTGTTTGGTTGGTTGACCAGTTGGTTGGTTGGTTGATTGGTGATTGTTTGGATTGGTTGGGTTGGTTGATTGTTGTTTTGTTTTTGTTTTTTGTTTTGTTTGTTTTTTGAGCCTGTGTGATCTTTGTAGTCAGCTGGAGATAAACTCATAGAACTGAATAAAAACATTTTGTGTGAAAATTGTTTTTGTTTGTTGTTTTAATGCTAATTTACTTCCATTTTTTTTTACGTTCTTAAATCCATAAAAATGAAGTCAGGATAGCCCAGATTGCACAGATTTTGATCTTGAAAAAAAATTTTTTTCCGGGGGGGCATGCCCCGGACCCCCTAAATTTCAGAGTTTTCCCTTTCAGTCAATTCCCATGCCTGGTGTTTGTTTTGAGTGTGACTTACTTTGCACTCTTTGGTGTATATTGAGTTTGGAAGTCCAGTACATTTAGGTCGTAAAAGCTTGTGCAAAATTTGTAAATTTTGTGACCCCTTTTTTTTTCAAAGTACAAACCCTATGTGGATGTGCATATTTGGCTTTGTTTTGTGTTTTTGGATTTTTTAGAAATATGTTTGGTCGTTTAGTGAGTCTTTTTCTCTGTCACAAGTTGTCACAAAGAATTTCTCACTTCAGGTCTTAGAGTACAAAGCGCCTGTCATTTTTCTGGATGAACTTTCAACTGTGTCAGTGCAAAGGTTTTTGGTATTTTATTTTTAGGGAAGTGTATCTGTCTTTTGTCTCTGTTAAGCTGGAGATCAGTTATCTTGGCTTTTATTTTTAAGGAATTGTATCCGCTTTTCCGTCTCTCTCATACAAAAAAAAATTATGTGTTTTTTTTCCCCACTGTTTCAGAACACCCAGGTCATTGATGGAGTTCCTGGAGCAACAGTGGGATAGCGCTGCCCATTTCATCATGGAGCATGGTCAGCAGTTTGATGGTCAGTTATACCCTGCACCAGTTACTAGCACTCACTTCCTGGGTTGCAGTTGTAATACTGTTCACTAACTTTAGTCAGTCTTGTACTCAGTATGGGAGAACACCCTTATCCCTCATGATCAAAACTTGCCAAGCCACATGATGAACGATGTGGGGTTTGCAACATGAGATTTAAGGATTAAGAGATGTATTTAACCATCATATGTGACAGAGGAATGAAGTTGCAAAAAATATGTTGAGGTTGAAAGAGATGATGTGTATATGCCAAAAGCAGATGAAGCGAGAAGAATGACTGAAGTGTGCATTCACCTGGCTGAATTTTCAACAGTGTTATGAGATGAAGCTAGGTTAAAAAGAACCTCCTTTGAAGTTCAGATTTTAATGTTTACTTCACCTGATGCAAAAGAGGAAACAGAAAAAATAAAATGAGATCATGTAGTGGTGGTACCTAACAGATCCCTGATGTCATGAAGAGTTGTAAATTTGGACCTTAAAATAAAATGAGATCATGTAGTGGTGGTACCTAACAGATCCCTGATGTCATGAAGAGTTGTAAATTTGGACCTTAAAATAAAATGAGATCATGTAGTGGTGGTACCTAACAGATCCCTGATGTCATGAAGAGTTGTAAATTTGGACCTTAAAATAAAATGAGATCATGTAGTGGTGGTACCTAACAGATCCCTGATGTCATGAAGAGTTGTAAATTTGGACCTTAAAATAAAATGAGATCATGTAGTGGTGGTACCTAACAGATCCTGATGTCATGAAGAGTTGTAAATTTGGACCTTAAAATAAAATGAGATCATGTAGTGGTGGTACCTGACAGATCCCTGATGTCATGAACAGTTGTAAATTTGGACCTTAAAATAAAATGAGATCATGTAGTGGTGGTACCTAACAGATCCCTGATGTCATGAAGAGTTGTAAATTTGGACATTAAAATAAAATGAGATCATGTAGTGGTGGTACCTGACAGATCCCTGATGTCATGAAGAGTTGTAAATTTGGACCTTAAAATAAAATGAGATCATGTAGTGGTGGTACCTGACAGATCCCTGATGTCATGAACAGTTGTAAATTTGGACCTTAAAATAAAATGAGATCATGTAGTGGTGGTACCTGACAGATCCCTGATGTCATGAACAGTTGTAAATTTGGACCTTAAAATAAAATGAGATCATGTAGTGGTGGTACCTGACAGATCCTGATGTCATGAAGAGTTGTAAATTTGGACCTTAAAATAAAATGAGATCATGTAGTGGTGGTACCTAACAGATCCCTGATGTCATGAAGAGTTGTAAATTTGGACCTTAAAATAAAATGAGATCATGTAGTGGTGGTACCTAACAGATCCTGATGTCATGAAGAGGTGTAAATTTGGACTTAAAATAAAATGAGATCATGTAGTGGTGGTACCTAACAGATCCCTGATGTCATGAAGAGGTGTAAATTTGGACATTAAAATAAAATGAGATCATGTAGTGGTGGTACCTAACAGATCCCTGATGTCATGAAGAGTTGTAAATTTGGACTTAAAATAAAATGAGATCATGTAGTGGTGGTACCTAACAGATCCCTGATGTCATGAACAGTTGGAAATTTGGACCTTAAAATAAAATGAGATCATGTAGTGGTGGTACCTAACAGATCCCTGATGTCATGAACGAGTTGGAAATTTGGACCTTAAAATAAAATGAGATCATGTAGTGGTGGTACCTAACAGATCCCTGATGTCATGAAGAGTTGTAAATTTGGACCTTAAAATAAAATGAGATCATGTAGTGGTGGTACCTAACAGATCCCTGATGTCATGAAGAGTTGTAATTTGGACCTTAAAATAAAATGAGATCATGTAGTGGTGGTACCTAACAGATCCCTGATGTCATGAAGAGTTGTAAATTTGGACCTTAAAATAAAATGAGATCATGTAGTGGTGGTACCTAACAGATCCCTGATGTCATGAAGAGTTGTAAATTTGGACCTTAAAATAAAATGAGATCATGTAGTGGTGGTACCTAACAGATCCCTGATGTCATGAAGAGTTGTAAATTTGGACCTTAAAATAAAATGAGATCATGTAGTGGTGGTACCTGACAGATCCCTGATGTCATGAAGAGTTGTAAATTTGGACCTTAAAAAAAATGAGATCATGTAGTGGTGGTACCTGACAGATCCCTGATGTCATAAGAGTTGTAAATTTGGACCTTAAAATAAAATGAGATCATGTAGTGGTGGTACCTGACAGATCCCTGATGTCATAAAGAGTTGTAAATTTGGACCTTAAAAAAAATGAGATCATGTAGTGGTGGTACCTAACAGATCCCTGATGTCATGAAGCAGTTGTAAATTTGGACCTTAAAATAAAATGAGATCATGTAGTGGTGGTACCTACAGATCCTGATGTCATGAACAGTTGTAAATTTGGACCTTAAAATAAAATGAGATCATGTAGTGGTGGTACCTGACAGATCCCTGATGTCATGAAGAGTTGTAAATTTGGACCTTAAAATAAAATGAGATCATGTAGTGGTGGTACCTGACAGATCCCTGATGTCATGAAGAGTTGTAAATTTGGACCTTAAAATAAAATGAGATCATGTAGTGGTGGTACCTGACAGATCCCTGCTGTCATGAAGAGTGTAA
Source organism: Conus ventricosus (assembly GCA_018398815.1). Taxonomy (NCBI): domain Eukaryota; kingdom Metazoa; phylum Mollusca; class Gastropoda; order Neogastropoda; family Conidae; genus Conus; species Conus ventricosus. The sequence goes on along the minus strand of CM031597.1, from coordinate 67,299,029 downwards.
ATTTGGACCTTAAAATAAAATGAGATCATGTAGTGGTGGTACCTAACAGATCCCTGATGTCATGAAGAGTTGTAAATTTGGACCTTAAAATAAAATGAGATCATGTAGTGGTGGTACCTAGACAGATCCCTGATGTCATGAAGAGTTGTAAATTTGGACTTAAAATAAAATGAGATCATGTAGTGGTGGTACCTAACAGATCCTGATGTCATGAAGAGTTGTAAATTTGGACATTAAAATAAAATGAGATCATGTAGTGGTGGTACCTGACAGATCCCTGATGTCATGAAGAGTTGTAAATTTGGACCTTAAAATAAAATGAGATCATGTAGTGGTGGTACCTAACAGATCCCTGATGTCATGAAGAGTTGTAAATTTGGACCTTAAAATAAAATGAGATCATGTAGTGGTGGTACCTGACAGATCCCTGATGTCATGAAGAGTTGTAAATTTGGACCTTAAAATAAAATGAGATCATGTAGTGGTGGTACCTAACAGATCCCTGATGTCATGAAGAGTTGTAAATTTGGACCTTAAAATAAAATGAGATCATGTAGTGGTGGTACCTAACAGATCCCTGATGTCATGAAGAGTTGTAAATTTGGACCTTAAAATAAAATGAGATCATGTAGTGGTGGTACCTAACAGATCCTGATGTCATGAAGAGTTGGAAATTTGGACCTTAAAATAAAATGAGATCATGTAGTGGTGGTACTGACAGATCCCTGATGTCATGACGAGTTGGAAATTTGGACCTTAAAATAAATGAGATCATGTGTGGTGGTACCTAACAGATCCCTGATGTCATGAAGAGTTGGAAATTTGGACCTTAAAATAAAATGAGATCATGTAGTGGTGGTACCTAACAGATCCCTGATGTCATGAAGAGGTGTAAATTTGGACCTTAAAATAAAATGAGATCATGTAGTGGTGGTACCTAACAGATCCCTGATGTCATGAAGAGTTGGAAATTTGGACCTTAAATAAAATGAGATCATGTAGTGGTGGTACCTAACAGATCCCTGATGTCATGAAGAGTTGGAAATTTGGACCTTAAAATAAAATGAGATCATGTAGTGGTGGTACCTAACAGATCCCTGATGTCATGAAGAGTTGGAAATTTGGACCTTAAAATAAAATGAGATCATGTAGTGGTGGTACCTAACAGATCCCTGATGTCATGAAGAGTTGGAAATTTGGACCTTAAAATAAAATGAGATCATGTAGTGGTGGTACCTAACAGATCCCTGATGTCATGAAGAGTTGGAAATTTGGACCTTAAAATAAAATGAGATCATGTAGTGGTGGTACCTAACAGATCCCTGATGTCATGAACAGTTGTAAATTTGGACCTTAAAATAAAATGAGATCATGTAGTGGTGGTACCTAACAGATCCCTGATGTCATGAAGAGTTGGAAATTTGGACCTTAAAAAAAATGAGATCATGTAGTGGTGGTACCTAACAGATCCCTGATGTCATGAAGAGTTGTAAATTTGGACATTAAAATAAAATGAGATCATGTAGTGGTGGTACCTAACAGATCCCTGATGTCATGAGGAGTTGTAAATTTGGACATTAAAATAAAATGAGATCATGTAGTGGTGGTACCTAACAGATCCCTGATGTCATGAAGAGTTGTAAATTTGGACCTTAAAATAAAATGAGATCATGTAGTGGTGGTACTAACAGATCCCTGATGTCATGAAGAGTTGTAAATTTGGACCTTAAAATAAAATGAGATCATGTAGTGGTGGTACCTAACAGATCCCTGATGTCATGAAGAGTTGTAAATTTGGACCTTAAAATAAAATGAGATCATGTAGTGGTGGTACCTAACAGATCCCTGATGTCATGAAGAGTTGGAAATTTGGACCTTAAAATAAAATGAGATCATGTAGTGGTGGTACCTAACAGATCCCTGATGTCATGAAGAGTTGTAAATTTGGACCTTAAAATAAAATGAGATCATGTAGTGGTGGTACCTAACAGATCCCTGATGTCATGAAGAGTTGTAAATTTGGACATTAAAATAAAATGAGATCATGTAGTGGTGGTACCTAACAGATCCCTGATGTCATGAAGAGTTGTAAATTTGGACATTAAAATAAAATGAGATCATGTAGTGGTGGTACCTAACAGATCCCTGATGTCATGAAGAGTTGGAAATTTGGACCTTAAAATAAAATGAGATCATGTAGTGGTGGTACCTAACAGATCCCTGATGTCATGAAGAGTTGGAAATTTGGACCTTAAAATAAAATGAGATCATGTAGTGGTGGTACCTAACAGATCCCTGATGTCATGAAGAGTTGTAAATTTGGACCTTAAAATAAAATGAGATCATGTAGTGGTGGTACCTAACAGATCCCTGATGTCATGAAGAGTTGTAAATTTGGACCTTAAAATAAAATGAGATCATGTAGTGGTGGTACCTAACAGATCCCTGATGTCATGAACAGTTGGAAATTTGGACATTAAAATAAAATGAGATCATGTAGTGGTGGTACCTAACAGATCCCTGATGTCATGAAGAGTTGTAAATTTGGACCTTAAAATAAAATGAGATCATGTAGTGGTGGTACCTAACAGATCCCTGATGTCATGAAGAGTTGTAAATTTGGACCTTAAATAAAATGAGATCATGTAGTGGTGGTACCTAACAGATCCCTGATGTCATGAAGAGTTGGATCTGCGAAGATCCCTTTCTTCTATTAAGAAAGGGTGAAAACCGTAGTCGCACCTTCTCGCCACGTTAATGTGGGTGTTTCCTCAGGGGGACATGGGGCAGGTTGGACGCAACCTCTGTTGTGACTAACGCGGCACGGGAGCGGACGACTGGCGCTATATTAAAACTAGATCTCGGCCTCTCCAATCAAGGAAAGCCGCAGGCTAGACCAGTCCAGATGGAGGAGTAAGGTCCCACCGAGAAAGGAAGGAACTCTGTGCAGGCCCACCGGCGCGTGGACACGCCCTGACACTGCTCCAAGCCTTACCCAGCCATGGGATAAATGGCAAGAGCCGAAGTCGGATGTGCTGGTCCTGACTTGTCAGGGGCGTAACGGCAGCACAACGCATCCCCGCTCACATGACAGACAACCTTGGAGAATCTCGATATGGTGCTCGATCGTTGAGGACCCGCCAGGGGGGAAGAGTGCCGGGCCCTGTGCCTCAAAGAGGCCCAATCAAAGCTACTGGTGGTCCCCGTGCCCCGTTTCGTGGTAGAGCCAACCAACCGATGAGGGAGAAACTCTACGGATCTCTGGAGGACCTCGCCGGACGGCAGCCTTCTGGGGTTCCTGTCTGAGCGAACGAAGAAGAAGAAGAAGAAGAATGAAGAGTTGTAAATTTGGACCTTAAAGTGTATGACTTCTTAGCTGCTTGTACTGACAGATTTTCGCAGTTGTGGAGTCTGACGGACAGAATTTGCAAGTAGTGTCACATCAGTGTGGACTGTTGGCAAGATTGGCAGGAATGCTCTTTCCCTGATAACTGACAAGGCTGTTTGATGACTTCAAGTGGCCGGTAGTAGCCTGGTCTTGGTGAAGCCTTAAACAGCAGTCTTCTAAGACGGCCATTCACAGAATTGAAGACTAAGAAACTAACCAAAAGAGGGAGGAAACCAAACAAAAGGAGGAGGACAATTCTGCCATCATGCTGCCTGATTCAGTGATTGTCAGTATTGTCTGGAAAGTTATATGCAACAAGGGAAAAAAAAACCCAGGGATTGTGTTTTTTTTTAAAGAATATAGCGGTGATAGAAAATGTTGCTTGTCTGTGACTATGAACTACAGTGTCCATAAGCACAAAAATGGGGTAAAAAGAAGACTTTTGGTTGGAAATGCCAAACTGGCTTGCATAAATCAGAACATTGTTTTATCAAGACCTTTGTGAACTGGACTCCGCTGCAACTGTCTCCCTCGTCCTTGCTGTATGCTTCATCTTGAACAGTTAGAAAAACTAAAGCTCATTCAGGATGTCATCTGAGATAATCTGTTCACCAGGGTAGTTCAAAGTTCACTATGCCTGCACTGGCTGTGTGATCTCCTTGGATTTTTTTTGTCTAGTCAGAGAACGTGTCTAGTCAGAGAACTTGAATGCTGAAGTCCCTTTTGGTAGAAAGTATTTAATGTGTTTTTACAAGCTTTAGTAAAGAGAGAAATGCCTTAATCGAGGAAGCTAATTTTTCAAGAACTTTTATCAGCTGTATAATTTTTTTTTTTTTTTTTTTTTTTTTTTTGAAAGACAAAAAAAATTGATTGGTTTTAATGATTCTGTATTCACTCCCAGCCCAGGTTATTTGTTTCATGGTTAGCGCTATTAAGGCAGCTGACTGTTTCCGTCTGTGTGCTCTGAGAACACTGCACAATACAGACATTGCCTCAGGACACCTGATTTCGGTCTGTCAAACTTTTTTTCCTTTTAGGGACAGCTTTCTACACAGACAGGCTGACTTACCTGGTTACCACAATGCTGGCAGTGTGTGTGCATGTGTGTGTGTGTGTGTGTGTGTGTGTGTGTGTGTGTGTGTGTGTGTGTGTTGTGTGTGTGTGTTGTGCTGTGTGTGTGTGTGTGTGTGTGTGTGTGTGCATGTGCATGCACACTTACATCGTAAACTGAATTTATTGGAAGTGCTTAGTATACAGTAGTAATTCTCTGTTTTGTTTTTATAGAAATAAAACATTACTAAAACAAAAACCCCAGAGCGGCAAACACCTCAGTGTACAATTACGCATATTTCAGACCGAGTCTGAGAGTTCATGTTGTTTCCACCACAAAATGAATTAAGACCTTGTAAAGCATTCTGTAATCCTGTGATTGATTGACATTTATTAAAGTCTAATTGCCCTGGAACAAAGAAGTGTATGTCATCAGGTTGCAGAAACAATCTGTCATAGACAGGACACTGACTTTCGTTAACTCGTGGCAAATGGTGTGATCAATCGGCTCCTCAGGTGATGCCACAGCAAAAGCGAAATCAATATCATCACTGAGGGTGAACCTGAATTCCGAGTGGAAGATGTTTGTATTGTCATGAGTTTGGCAAGTCGATGCAAGGTAGTGGGGCATGAAATGTCAGAATAAATTTTATCTCATATTTCGTGACATTGCCCCTTTAGTAAAGTCTGAAATCTGAAATGTGAGCCGGTTGCGTGCTTGATTTTTGTTTTTTTTTTGGTGTGGTGGGTGTATGACAGTCAAGCAAAATTTTAAACATACTAAGTTTTCATGGACAAGTTCTAGGAAAGGTAGATTCAGATGACTTGAAATATCTGGATATTTTTGTCATCATAGATTTCCCAACGTTACTTCAAAAAGTTTGCTGTCTAAAATACATGTTGTAACACATACACACCTGGGCTATCTATACCTCCCAAACACTTTTTATTATATCATACAATTAACTTTAAAAGAAAAATGATAATATTTTTTCATAAAAACAGCGACTTTTCCCTGACAAAATGGTGAAAGAACTTTGTTTACCGGCTCAGGGCAAGTCAGAAATAAAAAAAGTATTGTTCTTTTCTGCGTAGCATATTTTTTTTATTTTTTTTTTTTGAACAATTTTTCATTTTTTGCAAGACATACACAACTTCATACAGAGACATATGCATTTTCTTCATAAGTTGTAAATGGGGAGGGAAAGGAAGCAACAAAAAAAAAAAAAAAAAAAAAAAAACCCTCCCCCTCCTAATATATATATATCTGTATTCACAATAAACCATGGTGAATGACAGCACTCTCAAATATTACACACTTTCCCCTCCCTCCCTCCCCCATCTCTGTGTGGGGTATAATTTCTGCCATATTTACAAGAATAAATGAAACGAGGATGAGAAAGTCAAACTAAGTATAGATACAGTTTTTTATTTTTACATCAGTGTCAACATACATCATACTGCACACACTGTACAGTTATAGGCAACATGTGCACACACTTTAGTATTTGGGAGTGAGTTCCGAAAGCCATGGGTAACAAACTATTACTTATACAATAGACAATACATGTGCATACAAGACTAAAGAACAATTGGTGATACTCGTGTAATAAAATAGATATTTGTGGAAGGGAGAAAGAAGGAAATAAAGGGAAATTTACTGTAAGATCGGGGACCAGGTTTCTTCAAACTGTCTTGCATTGCAATTATAATAGCTGAATATTTTTAAATATTATATCTATTTTTCAAAGTTGCAACAAAGCCAACAAAGTAGGATGGAAAATCTCGAAGTTTACATGTATAAATGAGAATTTAGCTAACAGAAGAATGAGATCCATTATTTTTATCTGTCCTTGTATCCACCTTAAACCCCAAACAGAACAAATTCCTTGTTTATGTTTATATTATGACAAAGTTGCATTTATCTTTGAACATATTTTCAAAATCTTTCCCAAAAATTTTTAAAAAACAATACAGTCATGCATCATGGGGGAATGGTTTTTTTCTTCTTGATTACAAAAGTTACAAATAGAGAATCAGAGATTTTACACATAAATAAGTATCTTTGATTTGGGAGCACCCTGTGTAGAAGTCTAGTCTGAAACCATCTCAGTTGGACATCTGTTGTGGTTTTAAAGCAGTGAGAAAAGATCAGTTTCCCAGTTTAGATTCTCAAAAAGATTTTTCCCAATTAGTGACACGGGTTTAGGCATAGCATTGTTATCATTCAAAATATTTTGTACACATTTATTGCCTTTTTGATAAAAAACCATACTTTCTGATCGAGCAATTTATATCTGTGGAAAAGACACATTTATTTTCCCTCCCATAAAAAACGAACAGCACTGAGAATACTTCTTTAAAAAAGAAAATTGTTCTGATTCCTGGAAAATTGTCAAAAACTCTCTGTATGACATGAAATGCCTCCTCATTCATTATTGCTTTACAAAGAAAATATTGTAGTTATGCCATTCTTGCACAAATAAAAACTTTTTTATTTTTATAATATTCACATTGTAATGGATACATTCTGACATAAATCATGAACAGGGGAAGGCTTACATTTCAAACAAGTTTTTTAAAAATGTCTCAAAACATCCTTCCAAAATGGATTCTGAACATTCTGCATAACAATATTTACATATTCTGCTCCCAAATACGCACATCATTGAACATAAAATAATATTTAGAGTAAACATTTTCCAATCACCATCGTCACAAAAGAGTTTCGTAACCAACTGATTTTCAGGGAAGACATAAAATTTCTAACGTTAAGCATTTTTAAGCACCAGAAATGTATTCTTTTTCAATTATGACTTTTTAATTTTACCCTCTTCCTTTCCATAAAAAGGTATATATTTCCCCTTTCTAAGGATGTAATGAAATCATCCGGGGGGCCCGGGCAGGTTGATCAGGAGATGGAAAAATTTTTGAAAATTTTAAAAGTCTTGATAAATTGTTATTTTACCAAAAGGGGTGATTTGCGTTTCTCCATGATGTTAGAATTCTTCTTATTTCCAAGAGTTTATCTTCATAATTGATACGTACAAGCTATCTGTGTTAGTAGAAAATTTAAAACCCAAGAATTTTAAAAGTACCTGGATCCACACAAAATTTTTGTCCCTCATATTTAAATGCCACAGTTTCTCCCACTTCCTATCCAGATAATCTGATTTTTGTCAAAGTTTATTTTTAGACCCAGATGTGTGGAATTTTGTGAGCACACTTACAGTTTCATTAAATGATCTTTCAGAACCATCCAGGTATAAGGTTGTATCTCGCGAACTGTGACAGTAAATTTTCTTTCTCTTTTATTTTGGATCCCTTTTAATATTTTCATTTTTTACGGATCAAAAGTGATAAAATTTCTGCCAATATTAAGTATAAATAGGGCGAAGCGGATCTCCCTGTCTGCCCCCCCTTTCAAATCTTAACCAGGTGAATACGGGACCATTCACCGAAAAAACAGTGGTTTTATTTGCAATAAAGGTTTTATCCACTGTTCATATCAAACCAAAGTAAAAAAATGTAAACATTTCAAAAGAAAGGACAGGAAACACTGTCAAACGCCTTTTCAAAATAAATAGAAAATTTAGCATTCCGGAATATTTCTTTTCCACGTATAATAAGGTATCATAAAGCAAACGGATGTTTTCCCAATTTAAAACGTCCTTTTAGAAAACCTTTCGCCCACTCATAAATAATATTTAGGAAACATCTTTTAAGCCGGTTAGCAATACATGCTGAGGCAATCTTATAGGTAGTGTTTAAAAGGGAGATAGGTCGCCAGTTTTTTGATGAATCTCTTTGATTTCCTTTTTTGGGAATGCAGGTGATGGAACCCGGTCTCTGTGTTATAGACATTTGTCCTTTTTCAAAACCCTCATTGACAGATCGTATAAGAATATGCCAATATCAAGAAAGAAGAATTTTAAAAAACTCCATGTAAATCCTCAGGACCTGGGCTCTTACCGTTTTCATGTTTTTTAATGTTTAGTAGCCTCTTCAAAAGTAATCAATCCTTCTATTGCTCCCTTCTTCATTGGATAAAATAGTAGCATTTGACACTCATCCGGGATGTTAATGTCGCTTACATCTGTAGACTTGTATAATTCTGTGTAAAATTGTTTACTTCATTAAGGATTATGTCTTGTCCGATATGATCCCTTTGTCATCAGTTTCAAGAAAATGGTATGGATTTATTAAATGCTTCGGTTTTCTAAATTACAAAAGTACTTAGTCACTTTTTTTCCTTGACAATCCAACGCATCCGTGAGCGCACAATATTCCTTGAATTTTTATTTCTCTAATTTCTTGTAACTGTAGTTTTAAACTTTCTAAATACGGAACATCCTCTTGTTGTAAATTATTTCAAGATTTTTATTTTTTTTTCCAGCTCAGATCTTGTTCACCCAATACCTTTTTCCTATGTGTGGAGTAAGAAATTGTTTTACCTCTAATTTCAAGCAATAATGTTTCAAAGAATAACTGATCATTTATTTGAAAAAATAAGTTTTCATTTGGAATACTATTTAGTTGTCCATGTTATAAACAAGCACGGCATATTGTTTCTTAATCCTGAATAAGATTTTTTATTTCCAAAATTATGTTTGTTTTTTAAAGGCTATTATTAAATTTCCAAAAGGGTCTATCCTTTTAAATTCATCTTTTTTCAAAGCTAAGGTGACAAGAGAATGATCTGATCTGTAGCCAGGGTCAATATATACATCATTAACTATAGGGCAAAAATTCTTCACTAATTAAAAAATAATCTAATCGTGCCTGTTTTATTGAGTTTAAAATTTTCCCTGTGTATTTTCTTTTGTCGGGAAAAATTTCTCTAAACACATCAAAAAGGTTGTATTCTGTCATGATACTGTAAATCTTTTTCCCTTTTCCTGGGGCGATTCACGTACTAGAATTTAAATTTCGAAATCTAAATCAATATTAGAGGGCAGTTCCAATCCCCTGTAACAATTACATGTTCATTCCCAATTTTCAATGTGGTCAAAAACACTACCAAAAAAATCTGCCTGTCGCACTGCAGGGCCATACAAATTGACTAAAGTAAATTTCTTTTTAAGAGCTTCGAATTCAACACATATAACAACCCCTGTGTCTTTTATTACATCGTGCAGTTTGTACCAAAATTGTTATTAAATAAGATAGCCCCACCATTTGTTGGTTTCACAGCCACTGAGCCAAACCCCATAACCCCCGCTTGCCTGTATATAGCTCTCAATGTCTGCCCTTTAAATGAGTTCTTGAAGACAAAAAATGTTAGCCTCTGTCTTTCTTAGAAAGTCGAATACATCTCTTCTTTTAGTAGAGTGTTAAGCCCATTGCAATTTAATGAGGAAATTCAAATGCTTTATTCGATGCCATTGTGCTGAATAAGGAGGCAAATAGAGTGTAAGAAAGCATGATAATAGGTCGAGAAAAATTAGATCATATGAAACGTAGAATGAGTTTCCCGCCCATTGCTCAAAAATTTAGAATCAAAGCCAGCCAAAAGTACCAATGTACAAACTTTGCAGACACTGACAGACCTCAAAGTATGTTGCTACGTTGCAGTACAAAGCATAAAAAATATGGTAGCTTCTTTTTATGACCCACGTAAACACACATTGCGATGACCCAATTTCTACCTTACCCCGCTCCCTTTCTCCCAACCCGTAACCCTTCTCTCTCACGCACACATTCAAATTTAAAGCAAAACAAGAATACAACAAAAAGACAAATAACACTTACTTGTTTGATTCATCCACGGGTGTTTCCGCCAATACTCCAACCACATTATTATAAGAAATCGGTTTAGAGAAATTGCAACACCTTTTTACAAGTTCCAGCATGACCTCTCAGCAGCAGACCTTTGCAGCAAAAACACGTGACGTAAACACTGAACGTCACGTGATCAAACAAACTAAAGTCCCCCCAATATTTTGAAGCCCAAGTAGAATACAATGCAAAGTGGAATAAAATACTACCAGCCCATTGCGCAGGGACATTCAATCATATGTAAAAAAATTAACAGAACAATCGGGGGGGGGGGGGGGGGGGGGGGGAACAACAAACAACAACAACAAGAACACGAGTACGCTCGAAACAAACTAACCCTTGACCTTGAGGACATGGCGGAAAGAAAAATGTAAAATGTACCAAACATTATGCACTGACGTACAGACAAGGAAAGGGGAAAATTCAAAGATTTCCCTAACAATTAACCCATTTGAAACAATCCGTCAACAAGTTAAGAGTAAAGAAATTTAAATGAAAAATGAAATGAACAATAGTAAGGCAAACCGAAAAAATAAAATAGGAATAGCTAGCTACCGAAGCAGACGAGGGATGTCGAAGCGACGATACACTGGACTTCCGGTTCTAACGGGGCGTTGTTTCTCTGGAATGCTGTCTGAAATCAGCGAGTGATCTCACAGGCACCACTCTCCCGTTTGTCGTCTTGCCAAACAGTCCTTCTTGGTCCCGCCCGCTGACAGGCAGTGTACTTTTCACACTACACAACAGTGAATACGTCCGTGGGGTCAGATCCTCAACAACGACAGTCCCCTCCCTTCAAATTCTTCCTGGCATACAGGACCGCATCGCGAACGCGTCGGGACACAAAAGTAATATTATGCCTACCCGAGTTCCCAGAAACGCCAGTGGCGCCCCCGGAACGTTGGACACGGGCACCCACATGGTGTACAGCCTCCAGGTTTCCCCAGGTTTCACTTTGCCTTGAGTTGACTGGAGATCAACAAAGGACCTTCTCCTCGCACTGCTGCGCCGTCCTCACCTTGGTCTTCCTTCATTCCGTAGATACGTAGGTTGTTCCCACGGACGTACGCCCATAATCCTCCGTTTACGGTCGGCGGGGCTCGGCAAGGTGACGGGCTTCCCTCAGCTGGTCCTCAAGGAGTCTTCCCTCTGTTTGGCGTCCCCCACCTCCCTTTTTCAGCTTGTCGTTCTCGTTCTGCAGCGCAGAATGGCGGTGTCAGTTCTTCTACCACTGTGGACAGTTTGCGAGAGCAGAGCCGTTCGCGCACAATTTCTTTATCAGGTCTTCGTTGGTAAAGGCACCCTGTGAAGATTCGAACTGTGTTCAGGGGAGAAGACGGTAGAGCTCCTCGGATGTTGACAGAGGTAAGTTGTCTCCTTGTCAGTCATGTCTTGGTTTGCCGATTCGGAAACGTAAACAAAATTTGACAGCTTCTCTTTCACCGATTGTAGGCGTGTTGTCACAACTTTTTGTTTCTTTGGCGTACTATTTGAATTATTTAAGTCACTTGACTTTCCCACCGATGCACCAGAAGAGTTTGATCCCGAGTTGGAGTTTGTTTTTCTGTGTTACGTTTCGTTTTCCGCGCCGGCCATTATTGACTTGTAACGGTTCGACTCGAGTCTTTCATTTTCGCTTGAAATCGCGGTTGCTGCTCTCAAAATTTATCTGACATCTTTGGTGGAGATTGGCAGTGGTCGCACTATTAATCCAGCGGCACCATCACACTTTCTTCATTGATTAATTAACAGAAAAAAAATGTTGATTACACCACCGTTTTCAGAACGTGTCCGACCTTTCTGGCGAACAGTGCTCACCCCCCCAGCTGTATAATTTATTCCTTTCAAATTTGTTACCATCGGGGCAGCGTTCAAGTGATGGTATGATTGTTTATATTTTGGCCTTCAACTTTATGTCAGTTTTGGGCTAGTGTTTTGTGTTGCCAGTGTCAGTGGTGCTGTTGTTGTCGTTGTACCTGGCTAAAAGACTCCAGGGATCTCGAACAGCCGAAGCACTTGAAACTATCTACAAATGCATCAGTGGGGATGAGAACATTACGTGTGTGACCGTTTTTGATTACCCCGCCACATGGGTAGCCACTCCAGCTTCGGGGGATTTTGGAGACTGATAATGTTATGCTAGGGCTTGTCACAACTGAAGACAATTCTGTATAACAGGGATGAGAACAGCTCCGCCGTTCTCCGCCGTTCCGCCGTCTTTAAAAAAAATCTCCGCCGTTCGAAAAAATCTCCGCCGAAAAAAAAAAAAAAGCTATCGCGATTTTTTGCTCCAATCTCGGCGAGACGCCCCGGCGAGATTCCCAAATGGGCGGTTTTTACTCGGGTTTACTCGGCCAACCACTGCACATCCGCTTACAGCGCCGATCGACCGAGTGTCATTTGTGAGTCATGGCGTCGAACGAAATCGCAAAAAAAAGGAAAAAATATCCCAACCATTGGAAAGAAAACTGGCTCGAGGAAGAGGTGTGTGGGAGTAGAGTTAGAGATAGCATATGCAGAAGCAGTGAAGGGCAGGCGTTATGTGTTGCTTGCAACAAGAAAATCAGCTTCGGAAGTCGTGGCTTCATTACGATTACTGACCACATGAAACGCCCTGTTCACAGGCAGCGTGTCGCTGCATTGAAGAACAATTCAACTTTGGAAGGTAAGCTGTTGGTGATTTTGCTCTCTTCTTTGTTATATTTTATCATTCTTTGCAATGGTCAAACTATCTCAGTTAGCTGAAACATTCGTCTTTTGACTTTCAGTTGTGAAACAAAACCTAGACGTCTAGTTACTAATAATAGAACCAGAGCCAAGGGCGGGTAATTTTCGGAAAAAACCCATTTCTTATGTAAATCGACGAGAGACAAACGCAGAGAGCCCTGTATTAAATCCATTTGCATGTTTGACAACAACAAAAAAACAACAACAACAACAACAACAAAAAACTCTGAGAATTTGAGGTTTGAATTGAAGGCTTTTCCATTCATTAATTCTACAAGTATTTTACACTTTTATTTCTAAATTTAGTTCAATTTAGATAAGGGCTAGAAACATATTTTGATGGTTTTAAATGTGGATTTTTCTTGTTTATATATTAAAAATGCTTCAGCTTCAGGGGCCGCTGCCCCCTGACCCCCGCAGGGGCGTTGCCCCTTGACCCCACTGGGGGCTCTGCCCCCAGACCCCCAACAGAAAAAATCTCCTCTGCTTTTTTAAAATCTGTTCTCATCCCTGGTATAACTATGCAGAGCATAACAACATTTTGATGTAGCATTGGTGTTCTAGTCCATGTCAGGTGGCCTGACACAGCCTTAAGCCAAGGCGGGGTCAGTGGTGCTGAGTCAAAATGGTATGATCGTTTATAATTAATCTTCAACATCATGCCAGTTTTGGGCCTGTGTTTTGTGCTGTAACAGTGTCAGTGGTGCTGAGCCAGCTGCATGAACTGAAGACCCAGAACCAGCAGCTAGAGGACCAGGTGAAGGCCCTGGTGGCACACCGTGACCACCTGCTGACAGCCACCTGCCAGCTGGCCATCCCCTTCACCAGCATGCCACAAAGGCTGCCTCAGTCCCAGGAAGTGGCTGCTGCCGACAGTGACCCAGTCAGTACTCTCACCTTGTACATTAAAAGTTTGTTCCATGTTGCCGTGGACTAAACTACAGTGTCAGAGCTTTCTCTAATCATTCTGTAAAACTGCTGTTTTACGTCCTCGTTCGAACCCTTCACCATTTGATCACAGTTTGAAGTAGTATTCTGTCAGTGTGCTTATGGTAGATTGCCTATATGATGTATTTCTGTGACTTCTAAGTTGACAAGAATGGTGCTGTTGTATGATGTTGAAAATCAGCAAAATAGGTCATAGTGGATTTCCCAAGTGAGGTGCAACTTACCTTTGTTATGTTAGCATTGAAGCTGCTTCTTTAGTTGCAGTGGATGTAACATGTACTGTCATTTAAGCAGTTCTTAATGCCAGCCATCAGAGGGTTTGACCTGAACTTGTCTGATCTACAGGGTTTAATGGAGACAGAGCCACCTGCTGGCCCTAACCCCCTGGAGCCTTCCTCTTCCTTGCCTGATAAGGCCACCACAACTCCTGGCTCGAAACAAGGTAAGCAGATGTTCAGTGTTTTTTTTATTTGCTATCATCTCTGAAAGGAAGCCTTGTTAAAGGTGTACAGTGTATGAATGTCCACACCTTAGGATAGGATTTAGGTGTGGTGAAGTTTTGTCTTTGTTTAGACATAAAATGTCTGAGTTTGTAGAAGACGGCTAACTCTGTTGTTTTTTCTTTCAGAGACTGTTAAATCGATGGCCTCTCCCTTGTCATCGCAGATACCTGGCTTAAACGTGAAACAGTTCTCTTCTATATCAACGACTCAAAGGTTGCAGGTAGGTGTCTTATTTGTACTGAAGTTCATGTATGATGCTTATCCATGTGTTAAGTGTGTTTTGGTGTGCATATATGTGTATCTGTATGTGATTGATGTGTGTGTATTTGAGTGTGTGTGTGTGTGTGTGTTGTGTGTGTGTGTGGTGTGTGTGTGTGTGTGTGTGGTGTGTGTGTGTGTGTGTGTGTGTGTGTGTGTGTGTGTGTGTGTGTGTGCGTGCGCAAGCTTGAATGTGTGGATGTAGATACTGAGGAAATATGCCATTGAAGCATGAATAAAACAGTAATGGTGAAATAATAGAAAATAAATTGCAGAATGTTTACTAAGGTGCATAAGTTGAAAGCTTTGAATGATTCCCTCACATGGGATGGGGGAAAATCTCCAGAAACAGTGAATTCACAGTGATACTGGCGAGTCCAGAGAAATGAGTATGTCCTATTTTCAAACAGTGATGTTGACTGGCATGATGTGAGAAGTAAAGAGTGTATTCCCGACAGTGATACTGGCAAGTACAGGTACGTACCGTGTCTGCATTTTCCTGCAGGAATTATGGCAAGTTCAGAAATGGACAGTGTCCATTCTCCTGCAGGAACATGCGATATCCATACTCTCCGGCAGGGATTTTAATGTGTCAAGAGGTGTGCCATGTCCAAATTACCTCTGCAAGAATGTTGGCAAGTCCAGAAATGTACAGTGTCGGCTTTCCTGTGCTATACAGTTTCCTGTGGGACTATGTGTCCATATTCCACTCAGGATTTTGGCAAGTCCAGTGAAGTGTTATGCTCTTATTCCACTCAAGGATTTTTGCAAGTCCAATGAAGTGCTGTGTCCTTATTCTACTCCTATGACTTTGGCAAGTCCAGAGAAGTGCTGTGTCCTTATTCTACTCCTATGACTTTGGCAATTCCAAAGAAGTGCTGTGTCCTTATTCTACTCCTATGACTTTGGCAAGTCCAGAGAAGTGCTGTGTCCTTATTCTACTCCTATGACTTTGGCAAGTTCAGAGAAGTGCTGTGTCCTTATTCTACTCCTATGACTTTGGCAAGTCCAGAGAAGTGCTATGTCCTTATTCTACTCCTATGACTTTGGCAAGTCCAGAGAAGTGCTATGTCCTTATTCCACTCCTATGACTTTGGCAAGTCCAGAGAAGTCCTGTGTCCTTATTCCACTCCTATGACTTTGGCAAGTTCAGAGAAGTGCTGTGTCCTTATTCCACTCCAATGACTTTGGCAAGTCCAGAGAAGTCCTGTGTCCTTATTCCACTCCTATGACTTTGGCAAGTCCAGAGAAGTGCTGTGTCCTTATTCTACTCCTAGGACTTTGGCAAGTCCAGAGAAGTGCTATGTCCTTGTTCCACTCCTATGACTTTGGCAAGTCCAGAGAAGTGCTGTGTCCTTATTCCACTCCTATGACTTTGGCAAGTCCAGAGAAGTGCTGTGTCCTTATTCTACTCCTATGACTTTGGCAAGTCCAGGGAAGTGCTGTGTCCTTATTCTACTCCTATGACTTTGGCAATTCCAAAGAAGTGCTGCAAATTATTCTACTCCTATGACTTTGGCAAGTCCAGAGAAGTGCTGTGTCCTTATTCTACTCCTATGACTTTGGCAAGTCCAAAGAAGTGCTGTGTCCTTATTCTACTCCTATGACTTTGGCAATTCCAAAGAAGTGCTGTGTCCTTATTCTACTCCGATGACTTTGGCAAGTCCAGAGAAGTGCTGTGTCCTTATTCTACTCCTATGACTTTGGCAAGTCCAAAGAAGTGCTGTGTCCTTATTCTACTCCTATGACTTTGGCAATTCCAAAGAAGTGCTGTGTCCTTATCCTGCTCCTATGACTTTGGCAAGCCCAGAGAAGTGCTATGTCCTTGTTCCACTCCTATGACTTTGGCACGTCGAGAGGAGTGCTGTGTCCTTATTCTACTCCTAGGACTTTGGCAAGTCCAGTGAAGTGCTGTGTCCTTGTTCCACTCCTAGGACTTTGGCAAGTCCAATGAAGTGCTGTCCTTATTCTACTCCTATGACTTTGGCAAGTCCAGAGAAGTGCTGTGTCCTTGTTCCACTCCTAGGACTTTGGCAAGTCCAATGAAGTGCTGTGTCCTTATTCTACTCCTAGGACTTTGGCAAGTCCAGAGAAGTGCTGTGTCCTTGTTCCACTCCTAGGACTTTGGCAAGTCCAATGAAGTGCTGTGTCCTTATTCTACTCCTGGGACTTTGGCAAGTCCAGAGAAGTGCTATGTCCTTGTTCCACTCCTATGACTTTGGCAAGTCCAATGAAGTGCTGTGTCCTTATTCTACTCCTGGGACTTTGGCAAGTCCAGAAAAGTGCTGTGTCCTTGTTCCACTCCTATGACTTTGGCAAGTCCAGAGAAGTACTATGTCCTTGTTCCACTCCAATGACTTTGGCAAGTCCAAAGAAGTGCTGTGTCCTTATTCTACCCTAGGACTTTGGCAAGTCCATAGAAGTGCTGTGTCCTTATATAATTCTACTCCTATGACTTTGGCAAGTCCAGGGAAGTGCTGTGTCCTTATTCTACTCCTAGGACTTTGGCAAGTCCAAAGAAGTGCTGTGTCCTTATTCTACTCCTATGACTTTGGCACGTCCAGAGAAGTGCTGTGTCCTTATTCTACTCCTATGACTTTGGCAAGTCCAGGGAAGTGCTGTGTCTTTATTCTACTCCTAGGACTTTGGCAAGTCCATAGAAGTGCTGTGTCCTTATTCTGCTCCTATGACTTTGGCAAGTCCAGAGAAGTGCTGTGTCCTTATTCTACTCCTATGACTTTGGCAAGTCCATAGAAGTGCTGTGTCCTTATTCTACTACTAGGACTTTGGCAAGTCCAGGGAAGTGCTGTGTCCTTATTCTGCTCCTAGGACTTTGGCAAGTCCATAGAAGTGCTGTGTCCTTATTCTCCTCCTAGGAATTTGGCAAGTCTAGAGAAGTGCTATGTCCTTATTCTACTTCTAGGACTTGGCCAAGTCCGAAGGCATTCTGTGTTCATGATCTCCAGCAGGGATTTCAGCATGTTCACAGATGTACTATGTCCATATTCTCCAGTCCATAAAAGTAATATATTTAAACTGTTTATTTATTTATATTTTTTTAAAGTCATGAGATGTCATGTTTATATTTATATTCTTAAGTCATGAGATGTCCTAGTCTGTGTTTTCTTGCAGGGATTTGTACTAGCCTTGAGACATGTCTATTTTTCTGCAGAGATTTTGTCATAACCAGAGACACACAGTGTCTACAAACTCCTGCAGAGATTTAGTCATAACCAGAGACACACAGTGTCTACAAACTCCTGCAGAGATTTTGGTAGGTCCAGGGACTTCTTGTGTTCATATTTCCCTGCAAGGATTTAGTCATAACCAGAGACACACAGTGTCTACAAACTCCTGCAGAGATTTTGGTAGGTCCAGGGACTTCTTGTGTTCATATTTCCCTGCAAGGATTTAGTCAAGTCTGGAGACACAGCATGTTCATAATCTCTTGCACAGATGTCCATATTCTCCTTTAGGGAGTTTGGCAGTCCAGAAATGTAACATGTCCCAACTGCCATGCAGGGGTATTGGCAAGCCAGACATGTGACATGTTCCTTTCCTCTGGTTGCAGGAGACACCAGGTGCCTCACCTCATCTTCGACTGGCTCTTAGCACACCTGCAAAGACAGCAGATATGCTACAAGACCAGACCTGACCTCTGTGAAGAGTGTGTGACATACAAGACTAGATCAAACAGATAATGGAAGAGTGAAAATAAGATCGCGTGTGTGTGTATGGCTGTGCATGTGTGGGGAGGGGAGAGGGGTGTGAGGGAGGGGTAAAGGGGAAGGGGGGTGGGATGAGGAGGGAAGGGCCAGGGATGTGTTTGCAGGCACATTCATACTTGTTTGCCTGAGGGGAGAACAGAGAGATGTATGTTTGATTACATTGTAATAACAGTTATGATTTGTGTGAGGAGCAAGACTGCTTGCTTCATTGGATAAGTGTGGTAAACGTGCCATTTGGAAGTATTGACCTACTCGGGAACTATGATCTGAATTGTAGTGAACTGTCTGGTTTCTTGGTCATTGTCCAAATTTTTAACTTTTGTACCTTTTCCTCATTGTTTGTGCTATACTCCACAGAATTCTTTTATTCCCTCAAAGGTTTACGTTTCCACATTCACAAGGAAACAAACACACATGCAGTTACACACATTAGAACTCAATTTTGAAAATTTGGTTTGTGTGTGTGTGTGTGTGTGTGTGTGTGTGTGTGTGTGTGTGTGTGTGTGTGATCAGTCATTGAATAACTAGTGTGGAAGAGAACCATTTGTGTGGGTAGTATGCCCATATATAGCAACATTTATGTACTGAAGGCTTCTTTTCGGATGCATTGACGAAAACAGGAATTATAGGCAGCTACCCAGCACCAAAAACCTCATGTTTTAGAGTGACAGCTTGGTCAGGAGAGGCAGCTTTCTTCTCAGGTAGCACACCTTAATTAATAATCTGCTGTCTGGGCCAAACTGTCAGCAAAGTTGCACAATGTTACTGTTGTATTCTGGAGAAAAAAAAATGTTCTGTGCACATTGATGAGAGGTTTTATACAGAAGACTTTTACTTGGCAATGCACAGCTGTGAATTCAGGGAAGAGCATATTTATTAGTTGTTGCAGAAACATGAAAGGATGCTGACTATTTTGGCCATTTGCAAGACATTTTTTGAAAGCTCTATATTGTTTTACTTGGCAGTTTTACCTGTTCCACGGACAACGTAGTTCTAAATTGGCATATATGTTTTGAGGTCTTTAAAAGCTTTAGAAGTTGCCTTGCACCTGTAGGTTGTTGTACATCCATTCCCTGCTTGGTTGTTGAAGAAGGTGTGGATCATGCTCTCATTTTGGAAAAGGAAATTGAGAGGATTTTTAGACCGAGTTGTTGCCCTCAGCCCTTTCATGTGCTTGCAGTTTCTGGCTTTTGTTCAGTGTCCACTTGAGCTAATGTGACTGGAGTTGATGTTGTAAATGATCTTAGGTCTGACAATCCAGTTAACATTGTTTTTAACCTTTGAATTATGATTAACGAGTGTGTGTGTGTGTGTGTGTGTGTGCGCGCGCGCGCATGTGCACACACAAGCATACAACCGTTTCATGAGACGGAGGGAGAGAGGAACCAGAGTGAAATCGATGTTTTTGAAAGACCGAGCTATTATCGGTATAGGAATATTCAGCTGTCAAGGTAGCATGCTGTCTTTAATGAAAAATTGATTGTGAAAAAGTAGTTTTCTCTACAACTACATCACAACATGTTTTCTTTTCCATATGAACCAGGTGTTTGTCGCTGCTATTGTTTGTCGCTGCTGTTTGTGCTTTTTTATGTGTATAGTGTTATGCATGGATATACTTTTTCATATCCTCACATACATGCACACACATGCATGCAAACACATGTCCATGCATATGTGCATGCATGCACACAGACAGACTGACAAACACTTTCACATGTGCATGCACACACACGGGTGTGCGTGCTCGCACACGCACACACACACATACACACAGAGACAGACAAACACACACACACATGTACACACGTGCATGTGTATGCATGTATATTTGTCAGTGCATGTTAAGTGTGACAGAGCATGTGACCCTGGGTGCACATGGTGTCGTGCATCCTCCATTCACCAATGTGTATTCTTTATTACTGTTTGCCTTACAACTCTTGCATATGTTCTCTTTAGCTCTGCTCTGCAGATTGTTTATTATCTTGTCATTACTATTGTTTATTATTTTGTCATCACTATGGGAATCTGCATGGTCATCTTGACCATGACATCTCAGGGGCACTTAATTTGTCATCCTTTTCGTCAGCTTACTCAGCATTTGTGTATCTTCAGTCCCTGCAGCTTCATTCTCTCTCCTGTTTTTACTCAGTGCGAAAGTGTAAGTTTGAGTGTGCATGTGTGCCAATACATACGAGTCCTTACAACAAAGACATATACCATGCTGATTGCATGCGTGTTGTGCATTGGGTGTACACAGCTTCAGCACACCCACAAAGAACGCTGTAAAACGTCGAAAGTTGCTTGTGTAGTCTTCAGGTGTTTGGATTAAGAACATTTTGTTACTCCTATTTTTGGCCTTTTTTTGGATGTGAGGCGATCGGAGTACATGCAGATAAGCAAAGCATTGTTTTATTGCCAAATATCAAAAGGCAGTGAATCGAATCGTTTGAGTTAGCAAGTCCATGTTGGGCGACAGATGTTATTTTTGATAGAAGAGTGTTTAATGGGAGAGAGGCCTGTTCAGAGGATGTTGATAGGGAGCTTCCATTGTAACATAGGAAGGCATTGCTGACACAGGCCACTGCTCTGAAGAAATGGGCAGTGAGCCAACACAGATCAGGTCAGTCTCCGTTGGTAAGTGTGTGTGTCTGCTTGTCTGATCTCCTCCTGTCTTTGTCTGTCTCTCCGTCCAGTCTTTCACTTTGTCCTTCTTTCCCTTGTCTGTTTCACTTCCTGTCTGTTTTTGTTTTGTTTTTTTGTCTGTAATTCTTCCTGTCTGTGCCTCTGTGTGTCTGTCTGTTACACCGCTTTATTTTGTTGGAGTTCTTAGCTTCAATGGTGCTTAGTTGTATATATATGATGAAAGTTGTGTGTGTGGACGTTCATTTTGTTGTGGTTGCAGCAAAGGCGATGGAAACAAGTCTTGTGATTGGTCACAGTAGACTTCATTAAAGGGCACTTGGTATTTCCTTTGATATTTTTTGCATCTGCTTATGATTGGCTTGCTGAAGATAGTATAGGTTTCTTTTTCAAATGTTAATACTGGTGAGAAAATATATGATCAATTCATCTGAGGTCATAAAATTAATGAATCTGAGCTCATGAAACTGATGTGTAGAATTCGTATGAACAGATGAAGAGATTACCAAAATTAAATAAACATGCAGTGTGTCCAAACAGGGAAGGAAGGAGGCTTATAAACTGTAAGTGCACAGTGTAAGACATAATGCCGGCAATTGATGACATACACAAGGGCCTGAGGATAAAAAGATTTAAACTCATTATACTGGAAAGATGACATGAGCAAAGATTATGAGGTGCTGATGATGTGGAGATGTTATAAAATGACCAAAACCGGTAAGATGGAATATGAAGATGTTAGATACATACAAATAGACCCAAACATATTAGGTCACATCAGTTTTAATGTAGTCACACTGCATCGGGACAATGACATCAAATCTCAGAAGTCATGAACATGAAGCTGTAAAATACAGAAAAGGTTGGCATATTGGGCTTATGAATTAGATGAATTGTACTTTGCAGGATGTTGAACATGAATGGACCGAAGCTGCTTCAGACCCTGCAGGAGGTGAACATGAATGCACCAAAGGTGATAAGTTAGACCATATGACATATTGAACGTCAATGCAGCAGAATGATAAAGTGGACCATGCTAAATCATATGTTCAACATTAAATGACCAGAGCTACTAAGATGGATCAAACGTAATGTTGAACGTGAATGGACCAAACTGATGAAGCGGACTACACAAAATATTGAAAATGAACGGACCAAAACTGATAAGATGACTCGGACATCATGTTGAAGATTATGGGATCAACACTGATAAGATGACTCGGACATCATGTTGAAGATTATGGGATCAACACTGATAAGATGGACTGTGCAGTATGTTCTGTGTGAGTCGACCAAATTGAAGGAGATGAGTCAGACATTTTAACAGACCAAAACTGATGAAATGGACCATGCCATGTAGTAAACAAGATTGGACCAAAGTTACTTACTGTTTGATGGATCTTGAGGATGTTGAGCATGAGTGGATCAAAGCTGACAAGATGGAATGTGTGTGATGAGAATGAGTGAGTGGGGAAACCAGAGTTGATAAAAAAAAATGGAAAGTTGAGAATGTTGGTTGGACAGAGTATGGTTGTACAGACAAAAATGGCACAGATGGAGTTCAGAAACTGGAACTTGGAATATGTTGGACATCTGTAAATGAAAGGAAGACATCAAGATGGATTGTTTGCAAAAATTAATTACAATTATCAAGTCGAGAGATGGATTTGCTGTTTCTTAAGTTAAACATATAAGTTAAAGTATCAATAGTTGAAAAATCACAAGAAGACAGGTTTTCAACAATATAGTATATCGAACTGGTCAAAAATTCTCTCAACAGAAGTGCAACATGTTTGTGACCAGGATAAATGCTTAGACATGCATTGATTGTATTTTACTGTTCATGGAAACGAGGCTTGGTTTGTGGCTACTGACATCTCCAAAGATTAGAACTCTTTGAGTCTTTATTTGTTAAGTGTATGAACTTCTTCCAGAGAGTTTGAAGTTGTAGGAGAGGCTTTCTTTAGACATACAGCCTTTGGCAATGGGAAACTTGCAACAACAGGAGTTGGAATTTGGGCAGGGACAAGCTAGTGATGATATGATGAATAGACGGCTTAATTTTAGTGTCTGTCACTGATGCTGTGTGAAAGTCTTGAGCAGTTTGATTTGGTCAGACAGTGTAGCACTGATGCTTTGGTTATACCTCAGCTGTATTTAGTAGGGGCCTGGTTATCTCGGTGAAGAGCTCCAAGTTGTCTGTCAGATGTTGCAAATCCAAATCCTGCAGGTGCCTATTATAAAGAACAGGTATTTTTGCTGCCAATCCTGATGTGTTGTTTTGGTAGTGGTGCCAGCATAGTGTTCCACAGTCATCCCTGCCAGCCGTAGCAATTGAGGTGGGCGTGGATGTTCACCTGACGTAACCAATCATCCTGAGTTTGATCTTTCTCAGCTATTCTGTGATCCTTTTTGCTTGACCAGCTTCCCTTCGGTGGTGTTTGTGGGTGTATGGGCACAACAACATGACAGACTTATCATGTTGTGACATTAACTACGTTTTGTCATGTCATGCATGTCTTGTCTGTAAAAGATGTCTGGTTGAAATGTTGTATCTCTCGGTAGTGCCATTTTGTTTTTCTGTTTCATCTGTTGCCTAGTTAACTTTTGTCTTCTTTCAAATCACTTTTTTTTATTTGCACTGCTGGGTGTGTTGGATGCAGTTGCTGTAAGAAGTGTTGAGTTGTACATGCAAACAGTGGTTGTCAAGCTTGTGAGCACTGCTTGGTGTGTTGGACGAAATTGCTGAGTTGTACAGGCGAAACGGTGGTTCGCAAGCAACCTCCGTTTCACGACTAGTTGTTGAAGTTGGCATCCAAGGCAGGATTCAGCAGAAGTGACAGATGGACTGAAAAGAAAAACGTTGACTTGATCTGGGTGGATCAAGTGGGACTGGTGGGCTATTGAATGTGTAAATACTGTGCTACACCAGTATTTGAATGAAACATCCATCAGCTGTGTGTGGAGGGCATGGGAAACACAGCGTGCTGTGATAAGCTCTTTTACACCTGTCCTTTTCACACAGGTGTTCTGCCGTTAAAACAGCAGAGTGCCCCCCTCCCCCTCCCCCCAAATCTGTACATGTGGTCTTTTGTATCTTTTAACTTTCTGTAACAAGACTTGCCTGACTATTTTAAATGTTTGTCAATAAAATTAAATGAATTGCTTGCAGAATATGCCTATGGGAAGCTGGAGGATTGTGGGAGTGGAGGGGGGTGAATTGGGGAGAGTAGGAGGATCTTTCCATAGTAGATAGCATTTGAGTTTTCAGGAAATATTGTCTGAGAAATTTCCCCAGTTATTTCATGGCCTATATTTAAAAAAAAGTTTTATTCTGTCTTCTGTCTGTCTGCCTTCCAGATCCACTCCCTTGGCTTTGTTCATTTATTTTTTTTCCTCCAGTGAACTTTATATCTGAACCTGAATGTTTTTTTACTGAACTGCTGTAAATCCTGTAAGTAGACGCTGTGGTTTGTAAGCGCTTGAATGGGTACTAACTAGCTGCCCATTCGACAGTGTTACTTACTTGCTGTTGGGATAGTTGAAATTTCTTTCTTTCTTCCTTTTTTTCTTTTTTTGTTCTACATGCACTTTTGTCTGTGCTTATCTGGGATCCAATTAGCGGATGCTTTTATTTGTGTGTACTTCAGCCCTGATGTACCCTTAGCCTTTGGCTGTGTTAGAATCATTATGGAATTCATTTGTAGCTAAAACCTCCACCCATAGAGTAAAACGGTCAATGTTGAAAAACATTTGTAGTGAACTTGAAGAAATAAACAAGCGCACACACACGAGTGCCTCACTATCCTTGCCATGCGCTTTAATACACATGCACACACTCTCCACCACTATCATCACCAGGAATTTTTGTTTTAAATGATCACCAGAGTTTGAGTACACACACACTCACATGCATGTGTGTGGGAAAGATACTATCTATGAGTGTTGCAGAGTTTTTGTCAGTAGGTTTGGTTTTCCATGGAGGCAGCGGTTTCACAGTATTTGGGTAAGCCATACACTCCATACTGAAGGGGGCATAGGTGTCGCATGGATTAGTCCATTAATACTACATCCAAGAGGGCATATGTGTCATTGTATAGAAAGTCCTTAATACTGCATCCAAGGGGGTATGCATGTCCCTGTGTGGATTAGTCAATAAACACTGTATCCAAGGGGACATAGATGTCACTGTGTGGATTAGTCCATAAACTATATCCAAGGGGACATAGATGTCACTGTGTAGATTAGTCCATAAACTATATCCAAGGGGACATAGATGTCACTATGTGGATAAGTCCATAAACACTACAATCAAGGGGACATAGATGTCACTGTGTGGATTAGTCCATAAACACTACAATCAAGGGGGCATAGATGTTTCTCTGTGGATTAGCCAGTAAACACTGTGTCCAAGGGGACATAGATGTCACTGTGTGGATTAGCCAGTAAACACTGTATCCAAGGGGACATAGATGTCACTGTGTGGATTAGTCAGTAAACACTGTGTCCAAGGGGACATAGATGTCACTGTGTGGATTAGCCAGTAAACACTGTATCCAAGGGGACATAGATGTCACTGTGTGGATTAGCCAGTAAACACTGTATCCAAGGGGACATAGATGTCACTGTGTGGATTAGTCAGTAAACACTGTATCCAAGGGGACATAGATGTCACTGTGTGGATTTGTCAATAAACACTGTATCCAAGGGGACATAGATGTCACTGTGTGGCTTAGAACTTAAAACATTATATCCCAGGGAAAATAGATGTCACTATGTGGATTAGTCCATAAACACTACAACCAAGGGGACACAGATGTCACTGTGTGGATTAGAACTTAAAACATTATATCCCAGGGGAGATAGATGTCACTATGTGGCATGACCTGGTCCATAAACACTACAACCAAGGGGACATAGAAGTCACTCTGAGGATTGGTCCATAAGCACTATACTGAGAGGGGCATAGATTTCTCTCTGTGAATCCGTAAGTACTATGTGTAAGGGGGTGCAGATGTCACTGTGTGTATTGGTCCTTGAAAACTGCCCACCTCTGCCAAGCCATATAAGAAGGAATAAAAGACAAGTTTATTTGTCAATTTGTGCATATTCTTGTTTATTGTCTTTCACAAAAAAATCCACAATAGCTGATTGCATGACCTGGTATGGGTTAACTGCATCAATAGGGGTTAAAAATGTGTGGTTGGAAAAATAGCTGCCACACAAATTGCACTGAGTGGAAGTAAAAACTTTTGTTTTGCAGAGGGAGAAATGGCAGCCAGGGCATCGTTTGTTGTTTCTACACAGTAATTGGTTGATTGCGATTGGTCAGACTGAAAAACGGAATGATAAAGCATGATTCAGATTATTTATGAAGAACGGATAAGAATCACAGTGAAGGCTGTTCACCTTTGCAAGTATTGTTTTCCCCCCTTTCGTTGGTATTATGTTTTCCTTTATTCATTGATTCGTTCATTTACATTATTTCCCCCTTTTCGTTTATTTCATGTTTTCCTTTATCTGTTGATTGATTCATTATTGTTTTATTGACTTTGCATAGTCAGCCACAGAACCAAAAATGATCTGTGTTTGTAAGAGCAAGCATTTTGATTTTGTACAGGATAAAACAGACTGGATGAGAGTGATGTCTGATGTTCAGTTTATTAATTGTTTTGGCTGGGCAGAGAGGAAGAAATTACATGTGCTTGTCATGGTTTGCCAAATGCTTGGAATGGGACTAATGAAGATGACAGCCAACAAATATGGAAGCTTACACAAAGAAATAGACATCACAATTTTCAGTTAAAGAAAAAGAAATCGATGTTATTTCTAATTCTCTTTTCTTTCAACACTGCAAACTGCTTTCATATTTTTCAGAGCAATATTTTGATTAAAGAAGACGTTCTTTCTCTGAAAACTGTTTTGGGGAAATGTATGCAAGTTTTCAGATAACTTCCGAGAGAGTTTTCATTAATAATGTTGAAAAGTCATTTTTCAGGGCAAGGAATAGAACTGGAGTCTTTGTATAACACAGAACCATCCAGAGTGATTTTAAAAGAAAAATCTACTAAGTACTCCAATTTTGAAAATCAAATTCTGTGACCATTGTCAGCTGTGGTACAAAATGACAGAAGTGACTTCAGACTCATTCCATTGTGGATGGTGTTTGAAGGTACATTCATTGGCCAAGAGACTGAGCCCCCTCTGTTTGCTAGCGAGTACTTGACAACAGTAACCCTTATACAATTGCTGCTGAATAATTGATTCCCTTCAGTGATGAGATAGTTCCAACACTTAAATGAAAAATAATAGCAGACAAAGAGTTGTCGGATTGGTGAAACAGAGAGACGAATGGAAGTTGTATACTATGGTGTCTAATCATCTGTACAGGAATTTTTCAACTAATACTCAAAAGTGTTTGAAGTGTTCCATCATGCGGTAAACAAGTGAATGGAAACTTGACAGTAAATTCAATTGATTTTAAACAGACAGTACTTTCTTGACAGTTACCAGTATTCTATATGGAAATGTTATGGCTGTTATTTTTTTTGTGTAGTATTTTGAAAAATGCATGGAAACTTAGTATTTCTTGGGCTCAAGAAACCATAGTTTAAATGATATCCCATTGGTAAGTACATAGTTTCCTGTTTGCCCAGTCACAAAACATTGCATGCTTTTGCAGCTTGTGGTTTTGGGGATGCATGCTAGTTTTTGTTGCCCAAATTTATGTTAAGATCTGATGGTGAAGAGTTCAGAGTATGTTTGTGCATTGATCACTTTTTTGGGTCATGTGGATGAGTTTCAACTTTAGTGCTAGGTCAGTTGTGCAAGGTTATGCAAGTGAATGTGTGTGTGAGTGTGTTTTTGTGTGTGTGTGAATGTGTGTATATATGCACTTGGATTTTTAAGTGTGCCAACTTGCATAATAAACATGTCTATTAGATTTTATCGTTTAATGTTTGTGGCTGCCTTGAACAGCTGGAGTTTGTAATATCAAAACTGATAACATCTTGTTACATTTGTGTCTTTTTGAAATTTCCCTTTCCAACAGAGAACCAGTGTGACATGTCTCAGGGATGGTCATCGTTCCATGGTCCTGAGGATAAACAATGACTCGTATATAGAATTGTCACACCCTGTCAGAACACAAGATTTTTTTGGTTTAAGATGAACATGTTGATGTCGCTTACGTGGAGCTTTTGTTACCAAGCACTCAGGTACTTCAAATGTGCTGTTGTTTAAAGTTTTCTGATATGATGGTTTGACCATAAGATATCATGGCCATCTTGTTTATTTTTGCAGTATTGAGAAAATACGAGAACTGAATGACAGATTCATTAATTTTTTTTTCCTCCTTAGAACATTGTCATGATAGTCCACAAATGCTCGTGAGAGAAAGGAAAAATGACAACTTCCTGGCAGCATTGGATATTAAGATTTTGTTTATTTGGCTTCGTGTTACGTATTGAAATATCAGGTTTTTCAGGGATTTTCATTTGTGAATAAACATATTTAAAAAAAGTCTGTGATGTAATCACTTATTGAGAGAATGTTTGGAGATCAAATGAGTCTTTTTCTATAATGATGGAGTTTATGTGGCAGTACGAGAGTCCATTTATTGGATTCGATATTCACACATAAACAGACATCAGACACTCACTCTTCAGCTCAGCGTCGCACAATTTGACACGCATGCATGCGCCCATAGTTATGCAAACTCACAATTTCAAAACCAGTTATCATTTATTGGCACATAATTATCATATAATTGTCATTCAATACTGTGAAATGAAATTCATATCAAATATGATCTGATTGCACAAAATCAACATTTTTTTTCGTTCAATGCTGAGATACCAAATTCACAGTATATATCATCTGTTGTATGACTGCACAAAATTAACAATTTTTTGTGTCAATAGTAGGCCTTTTATTGAAACCAAGCATATGAAAAGCTATAATGAATGCATATAGTCGATGCAGAAGTACATGATCAAAAAAATCATTCCTGCTACGTTGTAAATCATCTCCAAATATTAGTTCCTGTCCAGAGAATTTGCTACTTAAACCAAGCACTTTCAAAGTGAGGCTTTTTTTTTTCTTTTTTTTTTCTTCTTTAAAACAGTAAAGGGGGGTTAACTCTTCTGCTTTTTCTTCTGCATGGTTCTTATATACCCCTTGAATTTGAAATCTGATTTTAAGCCCTAGGATGAAATTCAAAATTTTTTTAATGGAATTTTGTAAAACAGCTTTTACATGTTAAACCAATCAAAACACACACACATATGTGTGTGTGTACGCAGGCATGCAAACACTCGCATCACGTTTGTATCTGAACAGCAGCTCATTTAACAAATTAGTTACTAGAGCTACATTAAAGAAGGTTTGAGCCATGGAATGTTGAACACAGGACTGTGGCACTCAACACTGTTCATGTGACAGGCTGGAAGTCTCGGACCATTTTTGGAAAGTTCCATCTGAGAAACATGGCTGGAGATCCAACAGCCCTGGATTAGGGGGAGGGGGGGGGGGGGAACTACTGGTTGCCCAGACTGCCATACACTGGTAAATGAACTTGGTCTCCTTTCTTGTCTGATTCTAGTGCACACACGTTCAAAACTGAAGGAAAAACAAGATTTTCTGGAAAGAACATTGATTTGGGACCACATTCTTGTGATTCATGTTTATTATGCACCATGTTCAAAACGCTGGCTAATCCATCTTTTGTGAGAGGAGAGCAGGGACTTGATCCTTTCACCTAGAGTTGCTGAATCGCGAACAATTTGCAAAGATATGCAGAGCATTTAAAGTGGGTGACTGGATCTATGTTGGGTTTCGATTACCACAGTTCAAAAACAAAGCATCAGATGCTCAATTTTTTTCTGTATCCAAACCATTCCTATCACAGACTTAACAATATTTTTATGAATGATACATTTGCTTTCTGTATTCTGATTAAGGTCTTCTGTTTAACAAATAAGCATTTTATCAGAGCATAAACATCAATTGTTATAATTTTTCAAAATCAGATTTCAATCTGACCAAGTTAATTTAACTAGCCCCTCAACTCCAGCCCTCTCTAGGTCCCCCCAACTCCCTGAACCTCCTTCTCTCTCAAATAAAAACAACAGCACTAAACAAACAATCTAACTAGTAAGGCATTTGGGAAAGCCTTGTCCTCCACAACACAATTTTTTTGTTGGTGCCATGGGAAGTAACTGATATGGACTGACTTGCTTCCCATGTACTTTTTTTGTTTTTGTAAAAGGATATGAAATATTAACATATTCAATCACAAGAAAGTTAAAATATTCCATGAAAACATATTTAGGGATTGAAATTTTTTTTTTTTTTTTAACAATTCATAAACAGTAACTTCACACTCTTTTTTCCACTAGAAAATATGTAACAATCTTGCTTACTGGATCCTTGCTTTGCCTTTCGATCTAAATCCACACAGAATTTCAGAGTTCATCCCTGGACCACATTTCATCTTACTACCAAATTTTGTTAAAATGGGTTCAGCATTAAAGGAAAAAAAAAGAAAAAACAAAAAGAAATTTCAATACAAAATCATCGCTGTTTTAAGCAAAATTATAAGTAATCGGTATTGCGAGCAATTCTTTTTCATTTTGTCAACAACAACAATAGAGAAGTTCCTGTGCTGATGACATTCAAACATACTTAGCAATTTGCTCAACTTTGCATATGATCATTCTTCTGTAGATAACAATAACAGCAGGAAGTCCACATATTCACACAGATGCCTTCTGGGTCCTTCTGCTGCCCTCCTCCTCGGTATGGTGCTAGATGTGGTGGTTCCTGTGCCACTGGGTTAGTTTGATCCTTCGTATTCGAACACAGCTGCTGCTCCCATGCCTGTGCCCATGCACATGGACACCACACCCATGGCCCTACAATATGGATAATAAGAATCAGGGTTTCTCTGTGTGTGTGTGTGTGTGTTGTGTGTGTATGTGTGTGTGTGTGTGTGTGTGTTTGCATGCGTGCATGTGTCCGCACGCATGACGGCATGTGTGTGTATGTGGACAAGCATATTTGTACACATGATGTGTGACTATGTATTTATGAAAATATACGTTATGGCAAGCCCAATACTGGGCCACAAAATGACATGAGAACCAGTAAGAATGAGAGAGAGAGAATGAATGAAATAGGGGGAGGGGAGGGTGAAGTCAGAAGAAACTTTTAAAATACAGCTTAATAGAAATCTCCATAGAAAAACACCTCTCAGACAGGTGTTTAGGCCCTGAACTCCTATATTCCAGTCCTGACTCCTAAGTGTCGTTTTTCAGTCACAAATATAATTGGTGCAACCACAATTTCAACCCACATTGCACAGATGGTTGCATGTCTCGAGGAATCACCTTTTGAAGGATGTCTTACCTGTTGGGAAATTTAAAAAGTTTAGCAAGTTCACTTTTGTTCTTTCTTGACCAGATCTTTTGGGGTTCTGATCCTCTTCTTACCGAAAATTGTGAGCGTTTTCATGAAATCAGAAATTGATGAGCCCCTTTTCCAAAACCTATATACTCAAGAGGTTTACTTGGAAGCTGCAGGCTAGACTGGTATAGATGAGAACTTCCCCCATTTTGCTTCCTTGCTGCACAGTGATTTCAATTAGAATCATGTTTTAATGAACCTGGGTGGTTTTTGGTTATCTCTGGATGGTTATCCCATTTTGGGAGGCTTGCTGTGCAATACAAATTATCCACACCTAGTAAACGCTGCTTCCATGCTCTAGGTATCACAGCTGTTCAGATCATGAGTTGTGATCTCCTCTGATATGGAACATCTCTGGTGGGATAGTGTTTTCTCTGGCAGTGCTTACCTCATTTATGATCTCCTTAAGTACTTGATTATGTCTCCTTGTGTACCTTCCCTGGATTAGCACTGTTTTGCATAAACTCAGGACATGTTCCACAGCTAACAGAGAGGAAGTGAAGTCACCTGATTTTCCTATTTCACCTGGTTTGAATTCAATTGCAGGAAGTCATATACAGATCTGAAGATGAAACTGATCCTAGGAGGAGCCACGCGCCATGCTTCAGTCCAGCTGTGACTTCTAAGGAATGTGTTTTCCCACGTTGGCTTTGCTGGACTACCTTCGGTTCTTTTTAACATTCTCTTCTTTCTTCAACTCGTGTAACACCATGCCTCTCCCTGCATCTTCCATTTTGCCCTTGACTAGCACTTCATTTCTCTTGCTCTTCATCCCTGCTGGTTAGTTTGTATGTGTCCTCTAATTTCCCTGATCTTCAGGTTTTGAATTGTCACATCACTGCCTCCTGAACTTTATACCAGTTTTGAATTGTCACATCACTGCCTCCTGAACTTTACACCAGGCTTTAGCTTAGGCTGGATTGATCACCTTTTCCCACATCCTAACACGTAGGTAGTAACCTCACTTTTTCCACTCTTTATTACTCAAGGTACATTATGAAAAGAAAAGATGCTTGATACACACATTCCTTCTAAGTGTTTTTAAGCAAACGAACAAAACAATTTGCTGTTTCTTTAAGATGTCAACAGACTGCCATACCTCTGTCTTCTGCGCTTGAGTTCATGCAGCAGCGTGGCAATCATGCGTGCTCCAGTGCACCCCAGTGGGTGTCCCAGCGCGATGGCTCCTCCTTTGGGGTTGACACGGTTAGGAGGGATACCCAGCTTCTCCACGCAGTATCTGGCCTGGCTGGCAAAGGCTTCATTGATCTCGTAGACGTCAATGTCACCAACAGCTAGACCTAGGAAATGAAAAAGAAATGTCAGTACAGGAGCAGTACCTTGAAACACAAAGTTCAGAAATGAGTCATTTTACTCTGAGAGAATCATCCCCTATGACTCTTTGGCAAATACTGTGTCATTCAAGTAATTCACAGCTTTGACAGAAAACCCCTACTTTTTAAGGAACTTCAATATTGATATTTTACTCTGACACCCATAGTTGTCTCAAGAACTCTGTCTATGATATCTGAAAGTAACACCCAGGATTCTTTCAACATTTAACACTAATATATTCGAGAAAATACTTACGATTTCATCAAGACCTTCAAAATGATATTCAAAAGTACTGACCAACGTTGTTTCAAGAACTTTGAAAATGATGTTTTGAGGCAGCACTCCTGGGTTGGTTTTTTCTTTCAGAACTTCAGCAATACAAGTTGTCACCAGTGGGTGCTTCAAATACTTCAACTATAAGAACTCTGACTATGACATTTCTTGGCAGTCCTCATGGTTGCTTCCATAACTGTGATATCACATCTGAAAGTAACTCCTATGGTTGTTTCAAAAACTTAAACTATGGTTCTTGAAAGTAACATCCAGGGTTGTTTCATGAATCTCTATGGCGATTTTTCAAAATAACACCATGGCTGTTTAATGAACTGTAATCACAATGTTCTGAATAAAGAAACACACACAGCCATGGTTATTCTATGAACTTTTAGCTACAATATTTAAAACAGAGTAACATGTGACTGCCTTAAGAACTTCTTGTATAGTATTTGAAAGTAACACCCATCATTGTTTCAAGAAGCATTTTACACCTTTTACATTCTATCCTACCACAAGCCACTGACATAAAGCCCCCAACATTTATTTAAACCCACCATAGCTCCATGCCTGTCACTCAGGCCTGTTAAAGATTTCCCATCACGCAGTAAGATCATGCCCACCATGTTTCAAGCTTCCTGCCTAGGCTAAGCTAAAACCAAATAGATAGCACTAGTTTTGACACTGCACAACTGTGGCGCTTCATTTGCATTAAAAGTGCAACAATTATTTTACTAGTACGAAGAATGTGTCAGTGATCTTTTTCAAAACTTAAAGCTTAAAGCAAATATGAGGTATAGTTTGAAATTTTGTAGTCAAAGTTCCTGTCAAAGACGGGCTGACCTGTAAAAACTTTGCCTTCAGAGCAATGAGGATTTCTTGCCTTCAGAGATTTTAATAGCAAATATCTGAAATGCATTATATTATCTTTTTTTACCATTCCATAACAGCAGAAAAAGCATCTAACTGGGCATGATTTTCTTTCCTCATCTTCCCTCGGCAGAATATTAGATAATGGATGAATAATTATGAAAGAGGGTGCTAGCGGTTCCTGATTCTTTGCTAAGAATTTGGAAAAGAAACTAAAAGAGACGACAAGATCGTCACAACTGGAGCAGCCCTTTGACAATCAACAACTAATTGTAGACTCCAGGACAACAAGTTCACACTCATGGAATGCACGACACAAAAACCACAGCCCAGAAACCTGACTGCAGAACAAGCTCTCCGCACTGACCAGCTTTCTTCAGCGCTTCAGGGATGGCCACTGCAGGCCCGATGCCCATGATGTCCGGCGGGCAGCCCACCACAGCAAAGGAGCGCAGGACGCCCAAGACGGGCAGGCCCCGACGAGCTGCTTCACTTCGTGTTGTGACGACTACTGCTGCTGCTCCGTCACTGACCTGGCTGGAGTTGCCTGGGGTGGAGAAGAGGATGGTGTCCTGATTTGTGCATTATAAACACCTGGATACATAAAAGCTGCCGCACACACAAACATATATATACATATATATGTGTGTGTGTGTGTGTGTGTATATATCAGGCATGAAATTCGTCCGCCTAAGGCGGATTTTCCGCCCATTTTTTTCCTCTGCGCCGCCCCCCCCAAAAAATGTGCCGCCCAAAAAAAAAGAAAAAAAAAGAAAAGAAAAATCCTGAAATAAACTTTCGTTCGATGCTATTCCCATTTGGACAATTTGTTATTCTCAAAAGAGTCAACCGGTCACTTCCGCCGTCAATCAACATCCGGTCTTTTCGCGCCTGTCGAACGTCGGACATCGTTAAATTGCCGAAGTTTGTCAAGCGCGTCGCGATTTCACGCCAAAAAAAAGGGATGAGAAACGATTGGAGGTGGGACTGGCTAGACCAGGAAGTGGACGATGTTCGAGTTGGCGATGTATTTCGCAAATTAGACGAAAAAGGCGCTGCATTTTGTGTTCCATGTGGAAAGATTGACCGACTGAATCAATGTTGTGATGAAGGCTGCCTCATTGTTTTCTTCTTCTTCTTCCTAAAATACTGGTTCACTCAAAAACAAGTAGGTCACCAGCGCGCATGTTAAAAAGTAAAAATAAAATAACACAAAATAATGCGAGTGAATGAGTCAGTATGCACATATAAAAGTATATTATTATATGATCTTTTGAAGTATTATTTTCATTACTGAAAACATGAAAATGTGGCTTGTTTGCCCTTCTTAACAGCGCTGAAATAGGGGTTTATTTGCAGTTTTAGGCCTTTTATTTCATAAAAAAGCTTCAGCTTAGGGGGCTCTGCCCCTGACCCCCGCCAGGGCGTTGCCCCTGGGCCCCACTGGGGGCCTACGGTGGCCCCCAGACCCCCGCCGATTTTTCAGCCTTTTTTACTGCTGGTCACTTTCATGCCTGATATATAGATAGATAGGCAGATCTCTCTGTCTATCTATCTATCTGTCTATACCTTTGTGAGACTCATAAACACACAGTGCTTACTGAGCCCCTTTCAGCAACACTCACTCAGTCCTTTTAGGAAGACTTGCTTCTCCCCTTTCAGCAACACTCACTCAGTCCTTTTAGGAAGACTTGCTTCTCCCATTTCAGCAACACTCACTCAATCCTTTTAGGAAGACTTGCTTCTCCCCTTTCAGCAAAACTCGCCGTCCCCTTTTCCCATTTCAGCAAAACTCGACGTCCCCTTTTCCCATTTCAGCAAAACTTGCCACCCCCTTTCATCAAGACTTATTGCCCCCTTTCACCGAGACTTATTGCCCCCTTTCACCTACCCTTGCTATTCCCTTTCACAAGGCTCATTACCCCCTTTCACCAAGACTTGCTGCCCCTTTTACCAAGACTTGTTGCCCCTTTTACAAGACTTGTTGCCCCCTTTTACCAAGACTTGTTGCCCCTTTTACCAACACTTGCTATTCCCTTTCACCAAGACTACACCCCTTTCACAAGACTCAGCTACCCCCTTTTCACCAAGACTTGCTACCCCTTTCACCAAGACTTGCTTTCCCTTTCTAGAACTGTTGCCCCTTTCACCAAGACTAAAACCCCCTTTCACCAAGACTCTATTTCCTTCCACCAAAACTTGCTATCCCCTTTCACCAAGATCCTCTACTACCCTTTCACCAAGACTCACTACCCCCTTTCACCAAGACTCACTAACCCCCTTTCACCAAGACTCTACCCCTTTCACAAAGACTCTACCCCCTTTCACCAAGACTCCTATACCCCCTTTCACCAAGACTCACTGACCCCCTTTCACCAAGACTCCTACCCCTTTCACCAAGACTTGCTACCCCTTTCACCAAGACTTGCTACTCCTTTCACCAAGACTCACTACCCCTTTCACCAAGACTCACTACCCCCTTTCACCAAGACTTGCTACCCCTTTCACCAAGACTTGCTACCCCTTTCATCAAGACTTCAGCTACCCCTTTCATCCAGACTCTACCCCCTTTCACCAAGACTTTCCCCTTTCACAGACTTCACCCCTTTCACCAAGACTTGCTACCCCTTTCACCAACACTTGCTACCCCCTTTCACCAAGACTCACTACCCCTTTCACCAAGACTTGCTACCCCCTTTCACCAACACTTGCTACCCCTTTCATCAAGACTTGCTACCCCTTTCACCAGACTGCTACCCCCTTTCATCAAGACTTGCTACCCCTTTCACCAGACTGCACCCTTTCACAAACTTGCTACCCCTTTCATCAAGACTCACTACCCCCTTTCACCAAGACTCACTACCCCCTTTCACCAACACTTGCTACCCCTTTCATCAAGACTTGCTACCCCTTTCATCAAGACTTGCTACCCCTTTCACGAAGACTTGCTACCCCTTTCATCAAGACTTGCTACCCCCTTTCACCAAGACTTGCTACCCCCTTTCACCAAACTTGCTACCCCTTTCATCAAGACTTGCTACCCCTTTCACAAGACTTGCTACCCCTTTCACAAGACTTGCTACCCTTTCACCAAGACTTGCTACCCCTTTCATCCAGACTTGCTACCCCTTTCACCAAGACTTGCTACCCCTTTCATCCAGACTTGCTACCCCTTTCACCAAGACTTGCTACCCCTTTCATCCAGACTTGCTACCCCTTTCACCAAGACTTGCTACCCCTTTCATCCAGACTTGCTACCCCTTTCACCAAGACTTCTACCCCCTCTTTCACCAAGACTTGCTACCCCTTTCATCCAAGACTTGCTACCCTATCCAATACTTGCTACCCTTTCACCAAGACTTGCTCCTTTTCATTCAGAACTCTACTACCCCTTTAAAACTGTATCACGTCAGATTCACTCTCTTTGTCTCTTACCGCTTTACAGAACAATCTCTCACTCTCTGTGTTCTCAGTTCAGTAAACCTCTACACACCCTGTTAAGAACATGTAATACAAATCAGTCAGATTCACTCTCTGTGTTCTCAGTTCAGTAAACCTCTACACACCCTGTTAAGAACATGTAATACAAATCAGTCAGATTCACTCTCTGTGTTCTCAGTTCAGTAAACCTCTACACACCCTGTTAAGAACATGTAATACAAATCAGTCAGATTCACTCTCTGTGTTCTCAGTTCAGTAAACCCTACACACCCTGTTAAGAACATGTAATACAAATCAGTCAGATTCACTCTCTGTGTTCTCAGTTCAGTAAACCTCTACACACCCTGTTAAGAACATGTAATACAAATCAGTCAGATTCACTCTCTGTGTTCTCAGTTCAGTAAACCTCTACACACCCTGTTAAGAACATGTAATACAAATCAGTCAGATTCACTCTCTGTGTTCTCAGTTCAGTAAACCTCTACACACCCTGTTAAGAACATGTAATACAAATCAGTCAGATTCACTCTCTGTGTTCTCAGTTCAGTAAACCTCTACACACCCTGTTAAGAACATGTAATACAAATCAGTCAGATTCACTCTCTGTGTTCTCAGTTCAGTAAACCTCTACACACCCTGTTAAGAACATGTAATACAAATCAGTCAGATTCACTCTCTGTGTTCTCAGTTCAGTAAACCTCTACACACCCTGTTAAGAACATGTAATACAAATCAGTCAGATTCACTGCCCCTTCTCAGCAAAAGTAAACAACCTTCTGAGAGAAGCTGAACAGCATACTGGTGGACACTTGCTGAACCTTGCACGCTTACAGGAATCTTTATTTCTCATATGGCTGTGTGTGAGTGTGTTGTTTGTGTGTGTGTGCGCATGCGTGCGTGTCTGTGTATGTGCATGCATGCGTGCCTTTTTGTGTGTGTATGTGCATATACGCCTGTATGTGTACATGTGTGTGTGTGTGTGTGTGTGTGTGTGTGTGTGTGTGTGTGTTCTTCAAGAGGGGAAAGAGAATTCATGTGGAAAAACTGCCACTGAAACTCCCAAGATTAATGCAGCAGAACTGCTTCCAAGTTTACACTTCTGGACTCTGACCTCACTGTGTGAGTATGCTAGCATTGTAACAACTGCAGAATGCGGATCTATGTTTTTAATGCGAATACAACTTCCATAAAAGCCAAACTACACAGGTCATGAACATGACCATTTAATGAAACACAGGTATTTTTGTTTGTTTTTGTTTGGTAGACCCAAAACAATGTAATTTTCATTCTAATAATATATATATTTTTTTGACAATCAGAATTCTTTTTTCTCCACTCCAAACAGCATAGTGGAACAGCACCAGATCTTATTTCAAGAGACCAAATTTGTGATAGGCGAAACATCTGACACAGAATGTGTTTATATGAATACAGAAACATTAGTTTGATTGAAAAATCATCGAATTCTTCCCATTTTCATTTGATGATAGTTAGTACACACATCTGAAGAAAGCACACATACTTTTCATATTTTTTTTCCATTTGAGATTTGAGAGACAATT
Source organism: Conus ventricosus (assembly GCA_018398815.1). Lineage (NCBI taxonomy): Eukaryota > Metazoa > Mollusca > Gastropoda > Neogastropoda > Conidae > Conus > Conus ventricosus. The sequence continues at coordinate 67,260,064 of CM031597.1, read as the reverse complement.
TTGAAAATTCAAAGCAGAAATTTACAGGTATCACTGAATCTGTTTGGACATTTAAAAGTAAATGTGATAAACTTTTAAATCATATCTAAGGCTTGTATCCTTGGTCATGACAAGTAAGTCCGTGTATATGGCCAAAACACATGATCATGAAGAAGTAACAACATGTTTTGTACGTCGCCACTGAGATCATGCATGATGAATAATCTCTGACAAAAGAACACACACTTTACCAACTGACTGGATGACAGGATCAAATAATTCTCTATCTGACATATAAAAAGACACAAATACAAGCTTATTTTTTTCGTTTTTTCTTTCGCACTCGCACACACACACACACACACACACACACACACACACACACACACACACATTAACTGACACCAGTTTATTGTTCACCTGACAATAAACTGTCAGTCAAGAAGTGTGGGTGTGTACTTGAAAAGACAGACAGACTTACAACAACTGCTATTGTCATATTATGATCAAAAGTGATAGTAATCCTCCCTTTATATCATTTTTTCAGTATTTTCATCATCATCATTATCATTATCATTATTGCTATCAGCATTATCATTATCATCATTACTATTTCACCTCCCATTGTCTCCTTACACACAGCCTCGTTTTCATTCAATGTTCATCTTGCGTTGAATTTGACAAGATAAGCGACTGCTCTTTCTTTATTTTTGTTGTCCAGAGTCTTGTTTATCTTGCCTGAAGATGACCTAAGAGGTCGAAACGCATCATGTTTTGTCTTGTGATTCATTTGCTCATGTTTGGCGGACTTACGACATAAACTGTTTAAGATTTGTTTAGATTTCCCCTTGCAGTTGCCCCACTTTGCAACCAAGACTGACAGACAGATATACACACATGCACACACATACAGGCAATACAAGGATGTGCACAGACACAGAAAACACAGACACACACACAGATAGACACAGACATAGACACACACAAAATGCACACACACCTTAAGTATCTGATGGATATGATTTCACACTAACCACATTTGCACACCCACAAATACAGAAATTGAAAATTGACAGCACACACACACACACACACACACACACACACACACACACACACACACCGCGCGCACACGCACATACATACATCCTACAATATTGACAGATACGATATCACACTCACCACATTTGCACATCTACAGATACAGACCTTACAGACTGACAAAGCACACACGTCCTACAACACTGACAGCTTTGATATCACACTCACCGGCTGTAGTTGAGCCACCTTCTTTGAAGGCAGGTTTCAGTTTGGCCAGGCCCTGCGTTGTGGTTGGTCGGATACCCTCATCTTTAGTCACCTGAAAGCACCAAAACTTGCTTCCAGTGACACAAAAATGATGCTAACTGTGCACCCGGATGGATTTTAACAGTTGGTCAAAATAACCCTCTGTCAAAAGTGAATGACAGTAAAAAGCTGGAAACAGGATTTCAAACATAAAAAGAGACACATTCACTTATTTAGTTTGTTTCCTTTCATTTGCTTATCAACGATTTAAATCATAATTTCAAAACCACTGAACAAAATCAGTCTAGAAGACCCTAACCTAATATGTGTGAGAGTGCTCTTGTTCTTCACAACTGCACCGACAATCATTTACCCATCAATACACAACTTCATATTTACAGAAAAGATTTTATCATGGGTTGTTTTTTTTTTGCATTTGAAAAAAAAAATCAGTATAAAAAGACAACTTAAGCACTGGGAAGCTCCATTAATGATATAAAAACAAAAGTTGAAAAAATCAAAGAAACAATACCAGCCCCCCATCACCTTCCCTGCCATCCTCCCTCCCTCTCCCATACATACATTTCTTTGCATATGGAGGGAGACTGCTTATGAAATAAAAGTACACCTAGATAAAAAAAAAAGCAAAAAAGAAAATAAATACTGGGAATAAACAAAGTAATTATACACAAATATGTGTGACCAGGCACTCACTGGTAGCTATGTACAGTCACACACACACAATTCTCATCACACCAGCAGAAAATGCCTGCAAATATGACCTGCACAATGAATGCTGGCAAAACGTTGTCATAGCATCTGGACATTTTTGCCTTCTAACTTTTTTGACTGAATGGGAAAGATGACGGAATATGTTTCTCTCACAGCAAAAGAAAGCCTCACTTCAACTTTTGTTGAAAACTTGATTCATTAAAGATAAATCTGGAAATCTATTTTTTTATTTTTGCTCTCCCATCTTCTGCGCCACCTCAGTGGCAGGGCACCCATGCCGCTCATTCTGACACCCCCGTCCACAGCCACGGTCCGGTCAGTCCCACTGCAGCCCCGGCACTGGCAATACACAGGGAGCAGTCAATTCAAGTCATCAAGAGGCAACTCACCCAAGGAGATACTGCACTGCTGCTGAGTCACTTCAGGGGTATTCAGCGGTGCCTATACTGATCCAACATATGCAGGACATTACCTGCTAAGCCCCTTACTGACGACAATAACTGCTTAGCTGCAGAGCCGGCATGAGTGAGCTCTCCCTCAAGAGATCACAACCTTGTCTGTCCAACGACAGCCCCCATAAACTTGCCAATAAGGGTGAGCTGGACAGAATCAAACCATGGCCACAGACGTGGAGAGGACATTGAAACTGTGGTCACCATGAATGCAGGGCATGAATGGCCACAGAATTTGAGACTTTTTTTTATGCTGATCGATAAGAATAAGGATAATGAAGATGATGCTATGGATTTCCATTCTGGTCTGAGACTGCATGACAGGGCTGTACTCTATGCTTACTTTCATAATATATCCTGGCATCAACCAGGCCCAAGAGATAATAGACACCTGCAGTGTTGGTCAGGAAATCTGTGTGGTCCCAGACTTCCCAACTAAGCATGTAGCAAACTCAACTCTGGGTAGGAGCCAGTCAGGACAGAAAAATCCCACATGGCTCTGCTGGGAATTGAACCCATGACCTCTCTGCCAGGAGTCCGCAATGCTAACCACTTCACCACAGTGGCTGGTAATCATGAGATTTTGTGGATAAAAAAAGAAAACAAATACCTGACCAAAAAATATGACTGAAAGAAGCTATGTGTTATTCATTTCAAAGCAAAAGTTTTATTTTCAGACGTCTTTTCCATTAGTCTACTGAGGAGACGGACTTTGCTGAATTCTTTTTGGAACTTACCGTCACTTTCTGAAGATTACCCCCTGCATCCTCGAATGTCGTGGTGACTGGAATGATCTCCGCATCAAACAACCCTTCAGCAGCTGCTTTAGCGGCTCTGAAACGGTCAGCAACGATTCACCCCTTTCCTCTTGTGTTCTGCTACAAGTTTTGTTTTGAGGAAGAAAATGTACTGCTTCTTGAAATCATCCACTGAAACTCCTTTATATTCATGTACAGAAATATTTTGTTCTACACATAAGATATGGATCAAATGACATGAATCATTGCACACAATCATACACAGGCCTAATTCTTTAGCACCAAAAACATGTTAAAATCACTAGCATCATCTTCTTAAAATCTGCATTAATGTCACATATTCAATACAGGTGCAGAAATTGTGACTGCAGGTGTTAGGGTGTCGCGGGACAAACCTGAGTTTGGCTGCATACAGTGAGCCAAAGAAGCCACCCAGGATAAATGACAAACGAAGGAGACAAAGACAAAGATGAGACAGCGACACAAAACATGGCGCAATAGTTGAAGCTTTTTTTCTCAGTGATGTGAAACAACATGTTGACATGTATGCATCTGTATTAGGTCATGTATATGGATTAAAATCTCCTTTAATTTACACAAAACATTTAAAAGCTGATTTCACAGACTTCGCATTGTCAACAATTTTGGTAATGGTACTCAAATCTTAGGCAAGTCAACAATTTTGGTAATGGTACTCAAATCTTAGGCAAACAGGCTTGTTAAGAATTACATTTCTATCCCCTCCAAATATTAAATTTGCCCATCTTCTGCATCCTACCATAATATTACTCTCATGCCATTTGATCAGACTCCCAAACCATAGCCATCCGTCCACTCTGCCACAGTCCTAGCATCAGAATCTACACACAGATTACAACCGAAAGTCCGCACATGTGAGGAGACGCTGCAATGCTACTGAGTGACTTCAGTGGTGCTTACTGGTGACTGTTTTACACTGCATTGCTACTGAGTGACTTCAGTGGTGCTTACTGGTGACTGTTTTACACTGCATTGCTACTGAGTGACTTCAGTGGTGCTTACTGGTGACTGTTTTACACTGCATTGCTACTGAGTGACTTCAGTGGTGCTTACTGGTGACTGTTTTACACTGCATTGCTACTGAGTGACTTCAGTGGTGCTTACTGGTGACTGTTTTACACAGCATTGCTACTGAGTGACTTCAGTGGTGCTTACTGGTGACTGTTTTACATTGCATTGCTACTGAGTGACTTCAGTGGTGCTTACTGGTGACTGTTTTACACAAGCATTGCAACTGAGTGACTTCAGTGGTGCTTACTGGTGACTGTTTTACACTGCATTGCTACTGAGTGACTTCAGTGGTGCTTACTGGTGACTGTTTTACACAGCATTGCTACTGAGTGACTTCAGTGGTGCTTACTGGTGACTGTTTTACACTGCATTGCTACTGAGTGACTTCAGTGGTGCTTACTGGTGACTGTTTTACACTGCATTGCTACTGAGTGACTTCAGTGGTGCTTACTGGTGACTGTTTTACACAGCATTGCTACTGAGTGACTTCAGTGGTGCTTACTGGTGACTGTTTTACACTGCATTGCTACAGAGAGAGTGACTTCAGTGGTGCTTACTGGTGACTGTTTTACACAGCATTGCTACTGAGTGACTTCAGTGGTGCTTACTGGTGACTGTTTTACACTGCATTGCTACTGAGTGACTTCAGTGGTGCTTACTGGTGACTGTTTTACACTGCATTGCTACTGAGTGACTTCAATGGTGCTTACTGGTGACTGTTTTACACTGCATTGCTACAGAGAGAGTGACTTCAGTGGTGCTTACTGGTGACTGTTTTACACTGCATTGCTACAGACAGAGTGACTTCAGTGGTGCTTACACTGGTGACTGTTTTACACTGCATTGCTACAGACAGAGTGACTTCAGTGGTGCTTACACTGGTGACTGTTTTACACTGCATTGCTACAGACAGAGTGACTTCAGTGGTGCTTACTGGTGACTGTTTTTACTGTTCATTTGTTGGACACCGCCTATCAAGTCCCTTGTAGCTTAGCAAAAGAAACGGCACGCTTCACACAGTGACATTCAACTCACTTCTGCTGCGATGCCAAAGCAAACTCATCCTGTTGCTGCCGGGTGATTCCAAACTTTTCTGCCACGTTTTCTGAAGTTATTCTGAAATGTGAACACACACACACACACACACACACACACACACACACACACACACACACACACACACACACACCACACACACACACACACACACACACACACACACACACACACACACACACACACACTCACATGGACACACACACAGACACAGGAAGATGTGTATGTCTCTCACACACACACACACACACACACACACACACACACACACACACACACACACACACACACATTTCCATCAATACAATCCCCTTATCCCCATCTCTTTCTCTTTCTCTCTCTTTGTGCTTGAACTTAAGTTCCAACAATAGTTTCATTATTGTTTCATATTTCATGTGAGAGTTACATATTTGCATGATAGAAATTGTTGCTTTTAAAAATGTTTTTTGAGCTTGTGGTTATATGTTGAATTAGTTTCTTTCTTGTTTTTGAGGGCAGGATGTGAAAAAGCTGGAAAGCTTATTCTTTAACCCTCAATAAAGATGATTTTGGCTTGACTTGACTTGACACGCACAAACTAACTAACTCACACACATGCAAACACATTTGCAGGCATGCCACCCAGGCAGACAAACCTTGAATCTGGAGTTTCAAAACACATTTTTCATAGGAGGATGGTGAGTGTAAGTATTTTCCTTCAACCTTTTGTCAGACACAG
>CM031597.1:67239032-67249032 GCA_018398815.1 Conus ventricosus | reverse complement strand
GCAACATGCTATGCACATGTACTCAAGCACACTTACAAACACACACACACACACACACACACACACACACACACACACACACACACACACACACACACTCTCTCTCTCTCTCTCTCGCATAAACACATGTCTCTGACTCGCTGCAGACAGATGCTTATGCACGTACGCATTCTTTCAGTTTCATACTATTCTGTTTTAAGGGTAGTTTGCTTATATATAGAATAAATCATTTCTGACTATATAAGCTTAAAAAACTGATTTGTCTACACATGAGCATAATCATATTTTGAAAAGAAGATCTTAAATGTTGGTAATATAATACATTATAAATATATATTTGTCTGAACATACTGACACAATAGTCTACTGATAATAAAAATCTATGTATCAACACATTATGGATGATAGTTTTCCTCACACACACAAAAAATAGTTTTTACATTTTAAATTCTATCAAAGCTATCACAAACATTTTCATTATGTACGAAAGTATAAATGGTTACATTTGTTATACATCCAACAAATGAGTAACAAGTTATTTTACATTCCTACATAAAAAGACACATCTAAAGTATTTCGAATATATTGGAATCCTTTCAGCAACAGATGCTGAGATGTCCTCTCAACTGCTGTCAACTTGATTTATGAAGTCATTATATTGTTAATCTTTGTTTAGATTCAGCTACTGCTCTCTTGCATTGCCGGGTGATTCCGTGGTTCTGCTATTTAGGAAAACCCAGAAACCTTTTCCATCAAATATAATACCAACAGGAGTCAAATCACTAAAATGAATAAATCACCTGTCATATCTGATGTGCAAAAGTTTACATTTCATTTATTCCACTCCAGCAAATGTAAATTCCTGAAAACCGTTGATGACAGAGTTTAGGTGACCTAGTTGGAAGGAAGTTGACCTGCACAGCATGGCCATAGAATGGTTTCCATGGCAACAAACGCACCTGCTACATTCATGAATGCTTGCAGTCCTGAGGCACACTGTCGGTTGGTGGTGTACACAGGGACTGTGTCTGGAAACCCACTGCACACAAGAACCACTGACCACTCATCATTGATGTAACGAAGAAGGTTCTGAAACCTACACTGTTGCCTAGCTGAAGGTGTTGACATTCTTCTGCCCTGAGTCTGGGATGTTGTCTTTTAGATCTCTCTCAGCAACAACACCGAAAAGTAGCCACGAACTAACATCCACAAAGGTAACACGATTCATATGAAATTGACACAATGGAATCAGTCATTTGTTTTCTTTAAAAAGACTTTTTCAAGGACAAAAGGAGAAGAGAGAGAGAGAGAGAGAGAGAGAGAGAGAGAGAGAGAGAGAGAGAGAGAGAGAGAGAGAGAGAGAGAGATTACGCAGGTCATATGCTTTTAAAGACACATTAAGGCAGGCAGATACAGAGAATCATCAACAGTTTACGGCAACTGTACAAATGTTTTAAATAAAATTCTAATTATTTTCATTGATCAGAATTTATAACTGCCATACTGCATCATTAAAGATGAATAAAAAGAACACTGGTGCAAAAAGTCTAAACTATTTTTATCTGAACTACCTTATTTCAGTTTACAAACTGGTTATACAATCACCATTGAGAATAATTTTGTTCAGGAATGGAATAATAACGAACTACAAGTTTTCTATGCAGATGGATAATGCTCTTCACTTTTTTTTCCATAAACACAGATTTCCTGCATCAGAATGAACTTAGTACCCTTGATGCAGCTGCATGAAAGTCAAACTACAAGATTACATATGAATCAGAAAGTTTCTCTGCAGTCATAACAATAAATACAGCCCTCTAAGTGCAAAAATAAGAGGTGTAAAACTAACTGTAAACAGAAGAATGTGTGTGTGTGCCCATGTGCATGTGCGTGTGTGCATGTGTGTGTGTGTATGTGTGCGTGTGTGTCATTCATTTAACGTCTTTCCACTAAACGTGATATTAGACGGTATGTGTGCGTGTACGCATAAAGGTGTGCATGAAAGCATGCCTGCATATGTATGTGTGTATGTGTGTGTGTGTGTGTTTGTGTGTGTGTGTGTGAGAGAGAGAGAGAGAGAGAGAGAGAGAGAGAAGAGAAAAGGGCAGACAGACAGAGAGAGGGGGAATAACCAAGGAGGGAAGGAGAGGGAGAGGGAGTGGGGGGGGGGGGGAGAAAGACATCAAAACGAGAGAGAGAGGGAACGGGGAAGGGAGGGAGAGAGAGGGAAGGCGGGAGAGAGAGAGAGAGAGAGAGGGAGGGCGGGAGAGGAGGGGGAGGGAGAGAGAGAGAGTGTGTGTGGACTGTCTGCAAGTGTAAAAATGTGACTATACAAACAAGTGCAAGACTGCATCGACAGAGAAGTAAACGTCTATTAATGTGGTCACAATTTGATGAAATAATGTACCTAATGTGCATGAAAACAACAACAAAACAAAACAAATAAGTATATACATGTGAAGATATACAAGCGCAGCCTTCGACAAAACATGTACATTTTCTGAGTGCATGCATGTGTTCATCAATATTTCTTTAAAGATGAAAATCAAGTACGTGCACATCCGTTTCTTACCTTGTTCCCTTTAAGACGGAAATAAATTACCTGAAAAACTGAGCCAGACGGGCAGTAAGCGCTTGTCCGGAGTTGTTCACATTCCCTTAGAAACAAAGAAGGTTAAGACACTTTGCTTAGTTCTGAAATCATCATTTGGGCGTGTGCAACATTTACAATATTAGATTCCCTTGATAAAAACAGAGCTGAACATAATTATGCAGAATGGGATTACATTCTAATCATGTAGGAGACTGGGATAATCATAATAATAATAATAATAATAATGAATATTTCTATAGCGCAAATCCTAGATTAGCTCTAAGCGCTTTACAATACAAGGACTAACGAAAACACGCACGCACACACACACACACACACACACACACACACACACACACACACACACACACACACACACACGTGCGCGCGCGCGTGCGCGCGCGCACACACGCACACACACACACACACATCATCCCTGGAAAGTGTAGCAAGAGAGCCTATCTACACCACCAGAATGACAACATGCAGTGATAGGAAGCAAATGTACCAGATGATTATGTTATGTGCACAGAATCTATTTTCACAACTGTCTTAATCTGAACATGCGTGCATGGGTGATGCTTTGAGCCAGCAGTGAGGTAATCAGGCACCAACAGCCAAGCAAAAGAGAAGAAAACTGTTGTGCCATCTTTCTGTAGTAGAAGCTGAAAACATCTTCAGACCCTTGCTAAACCTTGGAAGGAAATCGACACTTTATGTTCGCCTCTGTGCGTGTGTGTGTGTTGTGCCATCTTTCTGTAGTAGAAGCTGAAAACATCTTCAGACCCTTGCTAAACCTTGGACAGGAAATCGACACTTTATGTTCGCCTCTGTGCGTGTGTGTGTGTTGTGCCATCTTTCTGTAGTAGAAGCTGAAAACATCTTCAGACCCTTGCTAAACCTTGGACAGGAAATCGACACTTTATGTTCGCCTCTGTGCGTGTGTGTGTTTGTGTGTGCGTGTGTGTTTGTGAGTATGTGTGTGTGCTTGTGTGTGTGATGTGTGTGTGCTTGTGTGTGTGTGTGTGTGTGTGTGTGTGTGTGTGTGTGTGTGTGTGTGTGTGTGTGCGTGCGTGCGTGCGTGCGTGGCGTGCTGCTGCGTGCGTGCGTGCGTGCGTCGTGGTGTGGTGTGAGTGAATGAGAGAGAGAGAGAGAGAGAGAGAGAGAGAGAATGTGTGTGTGTGTGTGTGTGTGTGTGAGTGTGTTTGTATGCATATGCGTGCACACATGCTTGTGTGAATAAAATGGGCACATCTGTTTTTAGTGACTGAAGTGTCAGTTACAATAATAAGGAACAGTACAGACATCCAACATTTTTTCAATCGGAAGGTCAGTTTAACTCAATCTAAACAAGGAAAAAAACAAAGTTGCATAATTTCTGCTCTGAAGTTTTTATTCCTGTATAAGAAATAAGTAATGTTGGTTGACTTTAAAGATATATGTGTCTGTTGATTTTGTTGCTGTTGTTTGAGTTGTGGTGTTCTAAGTATTCTGCAAACAAAACTGACATCTGTTTGTAGCCCATTTAACCCCCTTCTCAGAAGGGATGTACCTATCTAAAATACACACCATTTTCATTTTGGGGTGCGCTTTTCATACTCAAAGTTGGTCCAACCTTTATTGAGAATGAGCATACAGTGGAGCAGAGACTGCACAAGGTAGAGGTTGGAGCTTTGCCTTTTTTTTTTTTTTTCAAATTTCATCTTGTTTGCTGTGACTGCCCCATGGCAAATGCAAGTTTCTTTCTTTCTTTTTTGTTTGTTTTTTTTGAACAGGCATCACCAAGGACCCAACTGTACTTGTCAACTGTAAATTCTAGGTGTGCAATGTACTAAGGTTATCTGTGACCGAGTGACTGTATGATATCTGTGTCAATGTCATGGGATCTTATACAATTGTCTAAGATTGCCTATGAACCTGTGTGTTGGTGTTTTTTTTTTTCAATTTCACTGTCCTGCTTTATCTAGATGCACTTTCTTTTATCTTGTTATACTGCTTTGCTATTTACAAAAATCAGCGTACCACCGTCCTTGGACTTTCAACATGTCCACACAGATAGTGCCCTCATACCTGCATGTGCAGGTGTTCACATGCATGCATATATATATATATATATACGGATGGTTCTGTTTAACGTCCTCCAGCCTGTGCAAACAGGACATATTGGGACATGTGTTTTTACTTTAGATATAAGTAGTCATTTGGGCCGCATAGCGGTCGTCTGAAGATAGTTCAGCTGCGGTTGTTTCCAAGGCCATCGTCAGGGCCACCGGGCGGCCGTCTTCATGCTGAGTGGCGACGGTCCTGTGCCGCGTGAGGCCGACTCGGGAGATGTACGAGGCACAAGTCGCCGAGCCGCTGCACGTAGGTCATGCCCACTCTGCGCCCAATGAGGTACAATTTCCACCCCCCCCCCCCAAAGGGAGAGCCCTGCTAGGATGGGCAGGCCACTGGGTAGTTCGCAGAGTGGCAGCGCCTCGTCGCCAAGTGTCACGCCGCCTCGAGAGCCGTCCCCCGGCGACACAGGCTAGTCCCGTCGTCACTCGTAGTGCGAGGAAGGAAATCTGTGCCGCCCTACACCATCTGCCACCTGGGTGCCTTCTGCTGGTCTCTGCCACCGACCAGCAGGAATGCCGGATGCCACCAACCGGGCGGCCGTCTTCATGCTGAGTGGCGACGGTCCTGTGCCGCGTGAGGCCGACTCAGGAGACGTACGAGGCACAAGTCGCCGAGCCGCTGCACGTATAGGTCCATGCCCACTCTGCGCCCAATGAGGAACATACCCACCCTCCCCCCCACAAAGGGAGAGCCCTGCTAGGATGTGCAGGCCACTGGGTAGTTCGCAGAGTGGCAGCGCCTCGTCGCCAAGTGTCACGCCGCCTCGAGAGCCGTCCCCCGGCGACACAGGCTAGTCCCGTCGTCACTCGTAGTGCGAGGAAGGAAATCTGTGCCGCCCAACACCCATCTGCCACCTGGGTGCCTGTCGATGTATATATATATATATACATATATATATATATCATATATATATACATATTATATAATATATATATATATATTATATATATATATATATATATATATATATATATATATAAAGCTTGCATACAAGCACGCACAAGCACTTACAATTGAATGCATGCCTCGATGCGTGTAAGCAAAGGCATATCTGCAGGCAAATACACACATATGGTCACACATATGGATGCATGTGTACTAACACTAACACACACACACACACAAAACTATGTAGTGGTACAGACTATGTTAGCTAGGCATCTAAAGCCTGAAGTGAAAGTCAGGTAGCTGCTAAATCTCAACAATGAGATCATCTTCCAAATCTTTTCATTTCTATGTATTCACTTGTTGATTAATTGAATTTCATTGAAAAATCTTTCCTTTTTTATGCATTTGCTTATCTATTCATTCAATGATATTCCAAAACATTTTTTATCTCATGCATTCACTTCTTATCCATTTAATTGTATTCCAGAATCTTTTCTATGTTCCAAATCTTTTCCTTTTTCATGTATTCACTTATTCATGCATTCAACTGTTTTTCAGAACTTCTCTATTTTATATATATTCATGTTTAATTTAACTGTATTCCAAAATTTTTGTTTTATATGCATTCACTTCTTCATTCATTTAACTGTATTCCAAGCTTTTGCAACTGCATTAACGGTTATATATGTCAAATTTTACATTCATGTCAAAAAGCACAAAACACTCTGAGGTCTTTTTTTGTCATATCATTTTTGCTATTTCTTTATCAGACAATCACACTGAATAGTCTTTGTGACGGTTGTTTTGGCTGACACACAGTGTTTAGCATTTATCTGCATTAAAATAAAGATGATATTTATATGTCAGTCAATTAACTTGCTTGTTCTGACTGCAACATGTCATTGTTGGGCAATAAATGGTTAACTATGGCACCTCTATTCACTTGTTTATTCATATCACTGTCTTCTAAAATCTTTCATTTGTACATATCCACTTATCTATTCTTTTCCTTGCATTCCAAAATCTTTTTTTTAATGCATGCATTATTCATTAATTCAACTTCACTCCGAAATCTTTTTTTCATGTATTCATTCATTTAGCTGTCTTTTAATTTCTTTTATTAATGTATTCACTTATCTATGTATTTAACTCTATTCCAGCCCTGATGTGGCCCTTTGCGGTCGGCTGGGCTATAAGCAACATTATCTTATCTTAACTCTATTCCATTTTTTTTATAATGCAGTTACTTATTCATTAAGCTGTATTCCTATGTCTGTTCTTTTTAATGTTTTCATCTGTCATCTACTCATTAAACTCCCAAATCTTTCCCTTTTCATGTATTTAGTAATGTATTCATTTAACCCTTTCCCTGCCACAGTATAAGAGCTTTTCTGTATTGCTGAGTGCCGGGACCAAATTTTGCTTTACGCAGTAGTTTCACTCATCTGTTCACTACTCATTCATTTATTGCACGGCTGTTCAGAGCAAGCCACTTAGTTCTGAGATGAAGGGGAGTTTACAGCTCGCCCACAGCTGCAGAGGCCAAGCCGTGAATGCAGGTCAGGGAAAGGGGTGTTTTCTGCAGGCTGCTCCCCACCAGCCAGCTAACCGCGCTGTACTCGGCCAACTGAATGTCATCTGTGTACAACCGGTCTGACAACAATGTGTTTGGCATTGATGAGCGGGCCATTACAAATGGGGCTCTTAGTTTGATAATCAGTGGTTGTCATGAAAATGTAATTATATCTGTGCTCTTGAGATGACTGAATAGGCGAATTCCCAACAATTCTTTTAATACCAAACTCGACTAGGTTTATTTTCCTGTAGATAATGTAGATATGGCATGAAAGCTTGTACACAAGTGGTCAGGCGATTTTCAAACAATGACAACACACACACACAATTGTGCAAAAATGACGTCATCACTTTCTGGGAACTTAATTTTCCCTAGTTAACTAGTACACAAGTTTGATACATGCCTCTGCTTGGACTACAACAACAAAAATGTTGGGTCAGAAATGTGTAAGTCTTGTTTGTTAGGCCCTTTAACTAAGTGTCTTGCATGGGACGGAAAAAATATAGCTGTGATTGAGATATCTCTTAGATTTTTTGCATGCTTTTTTCTTATACCCTGTGCTATGATGTGGTATCATAATAATTTGATTTTGCTGGTCATTAGTATGATAAAAAATAAATATAATCAACTGTTTTTGTATAAAGTACCCGTAGTGACACGGTTATGGGCGTACAGATCATGAAATGACCCGTAATAGGCATAGGGCAAGCAGGGAAGAGGTTAATAGTTTTCCAGAATCTTTTCTTTTTGATTTTTTTAGTTATTTATTCATTTAACTGTATTCCAAAATATTTTCTTTTTTAAGTACTCATTGCACTTATTCATTAAACTGTGTTCCAAAATCTTTCCTTATCTATGTTTTAACTTATAATAGATTTATTTAACTGCATTCCAAACCCTTTTTCTTTTATATATTCACTTCCTTAACCATTTAAATGGTTAAGGAAGGATAATGTGGCTATAAGCAACATTATCCTTCCTTAACCATTTAAATGTATTCTAAAATCTTCCCTTTTATGCAAAATAAGTATTTACTCATTTCATTGTATTGCAAAATCTTTTCTTTTTTCTTTTGCATTCACTCACCTGTTCATTAACCTTTGGTCTCAAACTTTCTTTCTTTATGTCTTCACTTATTCATTTATTTAACTGTAACCTCTGTTCACAGTGGTCTTAGCAGAGGCAGAGTGGAACATTTGGATTAGTCTGCGTGCAGTGATGTCTGCTTGCTAAAAATGAAACAGAAATTGCTGACACGATGCTGCAGAAGGACCTTTTTTCTTTTCTTCTAAAGACCTCACAGAAATGAAATAAAAAAAGACAACCCCAAAACCCACAACCAACCAAAAACAACCTTGCATTGGGTTTCGGTCTTAAGGAAGTTTGTCCCGTATTCTTGATTCACCCCGCCACAACTGCTCCTCTGCCCACGTTCTTCCCCCCTACCAATTTCATTTTGTTGGCATTAACTGGTGCCACTCATTCTAATTTCCCATACCCAGCAACATCCAGGTAGTTCTAGCATCCCTGGTGCTCGCCAGTCACAGGAATGGTTCACTATCAGGTGACCATGAGCCAACCCACCAGAGGAGGCCAGTTCGCTGTGGAATCACAGAAAACGTTGTCTAATGGTGCCTGTACTGTTCCAACATGTGCATTACTCCACCTGACCTGTTAAGCTCCGTGCGTGGGGCAACAATTGTTTATGATGATGTCTCTTGTGTTTTGTTGTTCAAATGTTGGTGTTGTGTGTGCTAAGAACACAGGATCGTATTGGGGCCACCTTTGGGGCCTTCCGGATGAGTCACGATGTGACCAGTAAACGCACTGCAGGCCTACCATCTGTGGAACTCTATATCAGTATATGTTGATTATCATAGGATTAAGAAAAATATCCACCGTACAAGTTCCGCATAAAATGGCTGGTTATCAATCTATTGATCATTGCTGTCAAAAATTGACGTCGCACATGAACTGTTCATCATGTGACATCTCCCACATGAACTGGTCATCATGTGACATCTCCCACATGAACTGGTCATCATGTGACATCTCCCACATGAACTGGTCATCATGTGACATCTCCCACATGAACTGTTTCATTATGTGACATCTCCCACATGAACTGTTTCATCATGTGACATCTCCCACATGAACTGTTTCATCATGTGACATCTCCCACATAAACTGTTCATCATGTGACATCTCCCACATTAACTGCTTCATCATGTGACATCTCCCACATGAAATGGTCATCATGTGACATCTCCCACATGAACTGTTTCATTATGTGACATCTCCCACATGAACTGTTTATCATGTGACATCTCCCACATGAACTGTTTCATTATGTGACATCTCCCACATGAACTGTTTCTTCATGTGACATCTCCCACATGAACTGTTTATCATGTGACATCTCCCACATGAACTGTTTCATCATGTGACATCTCCCACATGAACTGTTTCATCATGTGACATCTCCCGCATGAACTGTTCATCATGTGACATCTCCCACATGAACTGTTTCATCATGTGACATCTCCCACATGAACTGTTTCATCATGTGACATCTCCCACATGAACTGTTCATCATGTGACATCTCCCACATGAACTGGTCATCATGTGACATCTCCCACATGAACTGTTTCATTATGTGACATCTCCCACATGAACTGTTCATCATGTGACATCTCCCACATGAACTGTTTCATCATGTGACATCACCCACATGAACTGTTTCATTATGTGACATCACCCACATGAACTGTTCATCATGTGGCATCTCCCACATGAACTGTTCATCATGTGACATCTCC
Organism: Conus ventricosus; assembly: GCA_018398815.1. NCBI lineage: Eukaryota > Metazoa > Mollusca > Gastropoda > Neogastropoda > Conidae > Conus > Conus ventricosus. Next base: position 67,239,037 of record CM031597.1, on the reverse strand, counting down.
CACAT
>CM031597.1:67224032-67234032 GCA_018398815.1 Conus ventricosus | reverse complement strand
CAACTACAATGCATCAGTAATATCAAACTATTTCTTTTTCTTTTACATTTACATGATGTGGTTACAAAGCAAGACAAAAGCGAGCAGTACTACAATCAGTTATCAGTTAGCGACAATAAAGTCTAGCATCAATAATCATAACACTTATTTATCATGATGTGTGTATGTGTGCGTGTGTAGTGTGTGTGTGTGGTGTGTGTGTGTGTGTGTGTGTGTGTGTGTGTGTGTGTGTGAGAGAGATGCCTCATAATCTTCCTCCCCCCCCCCCCTCCTCATCTTTTTTTTCTTCTTCTGAACTGTTCATACACTACCCAAGACCAGAATTATTAATTAAGTGACAATACTCAATACGTAGCCGTAAATACGAAGAGAGAGAGAGAGAGAGAGGGAGAGAGAGTATATTTTTCTCATCCAAAATATAACATGCTAAACATTACTATGAAATTTTATAACGAGCAACAATGCATCAATATAATCAACAGTAACCAGGGCACACATTTATCACCATGTAGATACAGTGCTTCAAGAAATCAAACGTATTAGGATATCAATCAGTTGGGGACAATGCACCAATAAAATCAGTGACCAGAACAAAACCTATCCACCCGACCACAAACCTCGAATGATCCAAGATTTGTTTTCAAAGGGAAGCATCCAGCAGACACCCATTCGGATTGATGTTAGCCTGTTTACTTACCTTTAACGGTTTTTCTTTCAACATGCACTCGCATTTCCTGTCGTCTTTCTCGCTCCATAATACCTGTTCGTCTATGTGTCTGTTCATCCGTCTCTCTCTGTTCCGTATCTGTGCAGCCCTCCTCTTTCTCCCCATTTCTCTTCTCCCTCCTCCACTGCACGTCTGTCTGTCTGTCTGTCTGTCTGTCTCTCTCTCTCTCTCTCTCTCTCTCTCTCTCTGTGAAAGCTTTTATCAGTCACTGGCAGTGCTACAAGCTACATCAGCCTTGCAAATACCTTTGACAAGATTCCGAAAGCTAGACTGATTATGTTATATTCGAAAGATCTATGAAAAGGAAAAAAAAAAATAAAGAAAAAAAAAGAAAAAAAAAGAAAAGAAAAAGAAATCAGGGAATAAACAAACAACAAAACAACCTGTCATGAATTGTTTGTATTTCTCGAAGCCTGTAGCAAAAAAAAAAAAAAAAAAAAAAAAAAGAAGTAAAGAAAACAGCACTTCCTCTGTATTTTAGAAAGAAAGGAAGAAGAGGGGAGAACAGGTGGGGGTCGGGGTGGGTTGGGAGGGGGGGGGGGGGGGGGGGGGAGTTTGGAAGAACAATGCAAAGTCAAAGTGAGTTTGGAAGAACAATGCAAAGTCAAAGTCCTTCAAAAGAGAACGTCTGTGAACTTACTCGCTTTTCAAGATATAATATTGCAAAGCAATGCACTTTCTCAGCAACATAACAACAAACGAACACTGACGCACCAATAAATGAACAACAAGGTTTAAATGAACTGGATGTAAATGACATACTTCAGGTCCACAACAAGTGAAAAACGAGCTACACTTTGTTCTCGTACGTCTTTAATGTACTTCAGAGTGCACGTAAGACCTCGTGGCGAAAGCTTGGCCGTGTCTGGAGTTGTACTGTTTCGCTGTCAGTGGAACAGCATCGAGTGAGGCTACGGGATACACACGACAGTTGCTTGACGGTGGCGTTTTTCGCCGGTCGGCTTTGCGGTCATGAAATATGGGTTGGTACACCCATGGGAACGCCCGGCGGAGGTTCTGTCGTGTCTCATCCGCGAGTAAGTTCCAGACGTTCTCTTTTTGAAGGACTTTGATCTGCAGGGAGCGATTATGTCCCTTGGCGTCTTAATGGAATGCCCTGTGCGCGCCTGCACCCTATGTGAACACAGCACAGGCTTCAAAGGGTGGTGCAGGATTGCTCGCAGCTGGTTTGTTCGGCAGTTGAAGACAGTACTTCTCTGGGGTCCCACCTGCACCTTCGGGTGTATCTTTTTTCTTGTACTATTGCTAAAATATAAATACCTGGTGAGTGGCCAGTTGGATGCTCTGTGACGTAATGCAGGGGATGGAGGTGGGGGTGCGTGGTTAGAAGAAGAGACAGAAGATTGGATGACAGTTGAGACAGACAATAGATGTGGGCAGGGAAGGTAGGTAGCTGATATGGGACGGGAATGGCGGGGGATGGAGAGGAGAGTGGGGCATTGGAAGGCTTGGAGCTTGGTTAGACGAATAAGGAGGAAGAGGGATGGAGGGGGTATGGAAATACGAAAGGGAAGGGGAGGGGGGATAAGGAGAAGCATGAATGGGATGACTGGGTCTTAGTGGGGATAGTGAAGCACTTCAGCATGATGTTTCAAGTTGGCCTATTCAAAGCATTTTGCCTTGCTTGACTCACATGAGGCTGAAGAAAAAAAAAAGGATATGCTGGGACCGCTGGGGGTAGGGTGTGGGTGTGGTGTGTGGGTGGGGGTGGGGGGATGCAAGAGGCATACAGATCTGGCTGGCGTGATAAAACTGTAATTTGCTCAAACAGCTACGAAAGTAGATCCTTTATGAAAGAGATGAAGGAGGTAGAGAGTCAGGTAGAGGAATATGCCCAGAAATGTGTGTGTGTGTGTGTGTGTGTGTGTGTGTGTGTGTGTGTGTGTGTGTGTGTGTGTGTGTGTGTGTGTGTTTGTGTGTGTGTGTGGCGTGGTGTGTGTGTGTGTGTGTGTGTGTGTGGGTGTGTGTGTGTGTGTGTGTGCGCGTGCGTGCGCGTGCGTGCGTGCGTGCGTGCCTACGTACGTGTGTGTGTGCGTGTGTGTGTGTGTGTGTGTGTGTGTGTGTGTGTGGTGTGTGTGTGTGTGTTGTGCGCGCGCGCGTGTGTGGGTGCGTACGTGCATGCATGCGTACGTGTGTGCGCGCGCGCGAGCACGTGTGTGTGTGTGTGTGTGTGTGTGTGTGTAGGAGGTGATGCAGCGATAGGGGATAAAGGGAATGAGAACAGGTGGTGACTACAGAGGAGCGGGTGGCTTGAGAGACAGGAATGTAAGAGGACTGCCCCGCGGCGGCCTTTCAATCAGTGTTCTGGCGTGAAGAGAGCGTCACGTGTGAGACCTGGTCCCGCAGACACTTCGGTATCCGTTCCAGTCACTTGACTGACAGGTCGCTCCTTAGTTCCCGCTGTTTCAAACGTGCGTCACATGCACACATTGACGTAGTTTACGGGTTTTTTTCCCCCACAGTTTAACACCCCGCCCCCCCCCCCCCCCCCCTGTTTTTTTTTTAATTTTTATTTTTTTTTATATTTTAACCCAAACTGAGTAGCGCCTCCTTTCTCTCATCTTTTTGACAGAAATGCTACATTTACGATCTGTTGTTTTTGTTTTGAGTTTTTAATTGAAAATGAAAAAAAAAAAACGATTTCTTAAAAATCTGTTATTCTTGAAACATGTAAGGCAGTTCATTTTCTCCCATCCAGCTTCCTTTTTCTTACTCACTATACATTGCAAACTGTTGTTGCGTTACTTCTGTGGGTTTTGTTGTTGTTGTTGTTGTTACTTCTCAATACATCTGTGACCAGTTTTGTTCTGTATGTATAGATTTCTTTCTATCTGCATCCCTGCTCTGTTGAAATCGCATTGAATGGACTGATCCTCACATGATGAACTTCATCTTTGTCACAAGACTTGAAAATTATATTTCGGAGTTTTATCTGTATACGAAGCAAGAACTGTAACCGATCATGATTTATACATAGAAGTCAATTTTTGTTATTTAAAAATATTGGTGAAAACGTTCACTGCGCTAAGTTTACGTCCGTTATCATTCCGTGTCAATGTTCTGCAGGGAATAGTTGGAAAGGTCTTTCAATATTTATGGTTCTGTCCAAGTCTGGCTGCCAAAGTATGCAGCAAAATGCCAACATTATAACCACGGACACACACACACACATACACACACACACACACACGCGCGCGCGCAGGCACGCACGCGCAGGCATGCACGCACGCACGCGCTTAAGCACGCACTTAAGCACACACACACACACACGCATGCACACACGCACCGGCGAACACACGCACGCACGCACTCACCGGCGCACACGCATACGCATGCACGCATGCACACGCACATGCGTGCGCATACATACACACGCGCGCACGGATGCATACACGCACGCATGCTCCGGCGCGCGCGCGCGCACACACACATATACACATTCACGCACGCATGCACGCACCGGCACACGCACGCATGCACTTACGTGCACGCGCGCTCGCGCGTGCGAAACAGGGGAACAAGCGAAACGGGATGATGTTACATGGTCACTACACATACTCAAAACCTACTGAGAACTTGAACGGCTGGAGTAGATCACAGTTAGGGTCAAGCTTCCAGATAGGAACCTGACGAGTAACCGGAAAGAGGGACAATGTGACAGGTCATTGCTAGTACAAGTGCTCATGGTTACTCCATTTCAATAGTTCCTTTGAGCTTATCACAATAACAACACAAGGGTTACGTCACAGAGCGTCCAAATCTCTCTCTCTCTCTCTCTCTCTCTCTCTCTCTCTCTCTCTCTCTCTCTCTCTCTCTCTCTCCCCACATCTTTCTCTCTCTCCTCACCTCTCTATTTCTTTTTCATTTATTTATTTTTTTCTCTCTCTTTTTAATTCTCCGGATATGTATATCATACACATTTGACATATACATTTTCCACAGTACAGCAAGAGCATATCAATGCATAAAAAGTATGCTGCTTGAAATGCACATTCAAATACATGTCAATTCAAATATTATGAGAATTTTTTTTAAAAGGAAAAAAAAAAACAAAACAAACAAAAAAACCCCGCCCAACTTGAGAAGCGGAGACTGGGATTACGGAAATGCGTATTAGATTGAGATTTTTGTTGTTGCTGTCGAATTAAAAAAAAAAGTGTTTGTGTAAAAAATCATCGGCATGTAATTGTACCATACAACATCAAACCTGTTTTGATCATTGTTGACTTTAGCATTATAGAGTTCGATTTTGAATCTGTTGCTCAGCTGGCTCTGAAAAACTGAAGCATTTGGCCTACGTCTTTCGATCTTACACTTGTAAATATAAGATTTAGCAACCATAATAATAAAGTCAAAAATTGTCTCTGTTTGCATATGTTTGTCGACTCCAAAGATAACAATATCGCGTGTGATTTTAATGGTAAACGAGTTTCGCATTTTTCGTTAAATAAATTTTCAACCTCTTTCCAAAAAGTTTGAACGTAATTGCACATCCATAAAAAGTGTTGGACTGAATCTCTCTCTTCATTGCAGAATGTGCAGTTCATCGTGTTTGTCAGGCCCATGGCATTTAAAACAATATTTGTGCCAATAATTCTGTGAATAATTCTAATTTGAAGCCATTTCAATTTTACATCTTTAAGTTTGTGGACTTGGGTAAATACCTTATTCCAAGAAACTTCAGAATTAAGTTTTTGTAGCCATTGAGAGCAACAGTTTGGCTTACGCTCATCTTGAGTAAACATTTCATAGTATCGTTTAGCTCCTTTTGTTTCTTTCATTATGGAACGAAATGGTTGATCGTTTAGCCAAGAACGCCACAAGAGAGAAACTGTCCAACATTTATATCCCCTGCTCAGACGTGAAACCCAAAATTAACGATTATGTGAGAGACCTCTGGCAGGAGGATTGGAACACACAGACGAGTAACAAACTCTTTCAGATTCGTCCAAACCCTAAGGACTTCCTCCCATCTACGTCGGGAGGTCGTAAAGAGGAAACGGTTCTGTGCCGGCTGCACACCGGCCATTCGTATTTTACCCATTCTTACCTTTTAAAGAGTGAAGAAGCTCCGTGGTGCATTCCATGTCATGCACCACTCACAATGAAACATGTTCTTTTAGAGTGTTGGGACTTGCACAATGTGAGACACAAACATTTTACAGCGGAGTCCATCCTGACGTGATCCTTGAGTTTTTGAGAGAGATTAACATTTTTCATCTGATTTAAGATTTTACGGCAGAAAGATTTTTAACAAAGTTTATGGTGCGTTTCTAGATGATGTCATTTAAAGAGATGTGTGAAAGGTTTTATTTTTTTTTTTTTATATTAATGACTGGTGAGTTGATTTTAACGTGGTGACAGCCCTGATGTGGCCCTTTGCGGTCGGCTGGGCTATAAGCAACATTATCTTATCTTATCTTCTTTCATTATAATATTAAAAGCGCTCGGCATGTTCTGAATTGTGTTTCCATTATTATTGTCAGGTTGTATTCCAGTTTTCTTTATGAATTTTTTCATTGAGGAAATCCATCCACAGTTTGAGACAAAATTTATAGTATAATCATCATTAGTCATGAATTCATCAAAGTTCATGAATTGTCCATTTTCCTTCAGAAAATGTTTTATTGCATATTTTCCTTTCTCAATTAATTTCTTTTGTTTAATTATCTCATTTCCTGTATTTATTTTGTCGTTATAAAACAGGTTCAGCTAGAACTTCATTTAATGTTTGTGGTGTCACGCAAAGACAGAATTCCCCATAGGCTATAAAGGTGTGTCTCCAAAACAAATTAGAGCTCATGTGTCCTGTGCCAAATGCTGGTCCATAATTTTCAATTTTTTCGCTGAATGGATATATTTTCGTAACAATGCTCTTCCATTTGTGATTTGTGATTTTAAGGTTATTTTTTATCCATAAAAGTTTCAAGCATTAATATATATATTTTTTTGTGGGGTATATTTAAGCCACCTTGCTTTATAGTTTTAATTGTTGTTTTCCTGCTTATTCTATCACCTCTCTATTTCTGACATCTCTCTCTCTCTGTTTCTCTCTTTCTCTCTCTCTCTCTCTCTCTCTCTCTCTCTCTCTCTCTCTCTCTCTCTCTCTCTCTCTCTCTCTCTCTTCCACTCCCCACATCTCTCTCTCTCTCTCTCTCTCTCTCTCTCTCTCTCTCTTCCACTCCCCACATCTTTCTCTCTCTCCTCAGCTCTCTATTTCTGACATCTCTCTCTCTCTCTCTCTCTCTCTCTCTCTCTCTCTCTCTCTCTCTCTCTCTCTCTCTCTCTCTCTCGGATGGGTTTAATTCTCTCATGATACATGATCGATAATGGAGCTCAGGGGGCACAAGGCTGGAAAACATGGACAACTCACTTTCACTTTTTTTCTCTCTCTCCATATTAATTAAAAAGAATTTTCAAATATCTGTCCTTAATGCAATAATAACGGGCTGACATGGAATTGCCCCCCCCCTCCCCTCTCCTCTCCCACCCCTCTTTCTCTTTCACATGATTCTATCCTCCTGTCTGTCTCTCCTTCCATCAAAATGAATGCTCATCCTCCTCTTTTCTAATAACTACAGACCATGTGAATCGTGGCAAAAGCTTTCTGGTTCGCTGTTGTTGTTCTTGTTGTTGCTTGTGTTCATCGTTGGTGTGTGGGCCTTCGTCGTGTGTTGCATTTGAAAGTGAAAGCTTGTCATTTTCTCTTCTTGTATACGTGAACACGAAGAGATTTTTTTTGCAATTCTTTTTCTTTACTTTCTTCCTTTCTCTTTCATTCTGTTCTCTTTCCTTCTTTTTTTTTTTCTTCCTCCCTTCCATCTTTTTTAAAAATATTCTTTCTGTTTATCTTCCTCCCCCCCTCCCATCTTCTCTTTTCCCCCGTACTCCTTATTTTTGGTGTTAAGAATATTTCACCAGTCCTTCTTTGCTTTTCGTTCTCTCTCTTCTCTCTCTCTCTCTCTCTCTCTCTCTCTCTCTCTCTCTCTCTCTCTCTCTCTCTCTCTCTCTTTAATTGGTTTTTGCTCTCTCACGTTCAGTCCTTCAATTTCTTTTTTCCCCCTCTACTTTCTGTACTTAGTTGATATACATACTTACAACACAATACGATCAGTGAGAAGTTACCATCTTCTCTTCTTGATTCCTTCTCTGCTTCTTTAAAAAAAAAAAAAATTCACGCGGCTTTTTTTGTCCAGTGTCCCGTTTTTCGAAGTCTTTCTTTCTACCTGATTAGAAACGATTTCAAAGTAAAGAAACGAACAAACAAACAAATAAACAAACAAATGAATGAATAACAAAACAAAACAAATAACAAACAAATGAATGAATAACTAAACAAAACAAACAAACGAATAAACAAACGTACAAACAAACAAACAAACAAATAAATCAATAGATAAATAAAGAATCCACAAAAAAGAAGACTAGAGAGCGGACTGCCTTCAGGAGCTTTGGAGATAATAACGGCCAAAACCCCGGAAGAATGTGGCAAGCGATGAAATGCAGAAGAGCAGTGTAACAAAAAGGATTTTCCGCTTTTTTTTCTTTTTGTGTGTGTGTGTGTTTTTAAATTTTTGAAAAATATGTTTTGACGATTCTGGTTGGTTCATTTATTCTTTTATTCCCTTTCTTCCGTGTCAGCGAAGCCTCTTTGTTCCAACCGCTTCGGCTTAACAATGATTTCAGCTGATGTGAGGGATCATTTAGGATAGTTCCAGATTAGAATCATAAAGAATCAAAGCACGCTTCTCTCTCTCTCTCTCTCTCTCTCTCTCTCTCTCTCTCCTCTCTCCTCTCTCCCCCTCTCTCTCTCTCTCTCTCTCTCTCTCCTCTCTCTCTGTTGTTTATTTAAACTTACTATGTTAATCTCGCTCTCTCTCTCTCTCTGTCTGTCTGTTTTTCTCTGTATATGCGTGCAGTGTGCGAGGGTATACTTCTGTGTGTGTGTGTGTGTGTGTGTGTGTGTGTGTGTGTGTGTGGTGTGTGTGTGCGTGTGTGCGCGTGTGTGTGTGTGTGTGTGCGTGCGTGCGTGCGTGCGTGCGTGCGTGCATGCGTGTGTGTGTGTTAGGACGGGCAGGACAGAGATCATAACGGAAAATGGAACGAAGAAGAGGGAGTGAGTGAGGGATGGGTGGAGGTGAGATGATGGTCGGAATGGGGGTGGAGGGGGTGGGTGGGGGTGGTGGGAATGGTTCAAAGTCAGGAAGGGTGATAGAAATCAATCGGCCATTCTTCAGCGCTCATCCTCCCCGCATCTCTCCCACCCCTCCGTCCCCGACCACCCCCCCCCTCTCCCAAGCCCCTACCCACTCCTTGTGCTTCTTGTTCGATCTTTGTCCGTACTGTTGTTCTCTCTTTTTCTATTGACATTTTCTCAACGGTCTTTGTCCGTACTGTTGTTCTCTCTTTTTCTATTGACATTTTCTCAACGGTCTTTGTCCGTACTGTTGTTCTCTCTTTTTCTATTGGCATTTTCTCAAATGTGATCTCTTCAGGATGGTCCTTGGTAGCGGCCTGTGTGATCTCTTCGGGATGGTCCTTGGTAGCAGCCTGTGTACTGGAGACTTAATGTTTCTGACAGGCTGCACACCAAAAATTGATGCGCCAAGGCTTTGCATAAGGAGTCGAGTAATTATAGACTTGGCGCAGTTTGACTGTTTTGAGAATTCTTGCATTGTGTCTGAAAGTTGATTCTCCTCATCTTTTTCTGTTCATATGGCCATCAAGGTACAAGGCATGCGGTTCCAAGTAGACAGATTAAAATCAAAGGAACAGGACTATTTGGGGGTTTCCAGCTGGCGCATTAATAGGGTCACGGGTGAGTGCAAAGGCCTGAAATGTGACGTCAATTCAGAGGAAGGTCATGTATTTGAAGATTTGTGATTTCATCGGTGAACCCCCCCCCCCCTCACCCCACCCCCACCCCCACCCACCGCACTTTCAAACAAAGGGGCAATCATTGGTGAAGATTTTTTTTTTTTTTGTGGATCAACTATCAGTTTCACATTAAATGCTGGCTGAAACGTATGGTAGGCCTCAAAACGTGAGCATGGATTATGCAGTGGTTTAGTGCCAAATCTTAATTGTGGCGTGTGGCCCGCACTGTTTCCTCGCGTTGAGTCTGCTGTCCACCCTACCTGCCCGCCCCCCTCGCCCGCCCCCGCCCCCCCCCCCCCCCCGTTCCACACTGCACTCACTCTGCCCCGTTCACCTTGTCCCCTCCGCTAACGCCCCATCCACCCTCCCCACCCT
>CM031597.1:67204032-67219032 GCA_018398815.1 Conus ventricosus | reverse complement strand
AACAAAAACAAAAACAACACAACAACAACAACAACAAACTACAACAACACACCACACACACACACACACACACACACACACACACACACACACACACACACACACACACACACACACACACACACGGTTGTGTAGAGTTACAGGATCAGCCATTACTTTTCTCTTCAAACGCCCAGGTGTTACGGCACTTGAGAAAAATACCACTGAAAGTTCACCGTATCCCGGCGTATGTGTTCGTTTGCCAAGACAACTCAAAGAAACAGCTAGGAGGATCATAGAAAAGTTTCACAGGTTTGTTTAGTGGGTCAGCGTTGATGCAGGGGCCCGTGGTCAAATAGTTAGCGCTTTCTGCCTGCGGAGCTGACAGCCGTGGATAGAATCTCTCGTGGGATCGGGTTTTCTAGGCTTGAAAAACAGCTTTGTCTAACAAGCAATAGCCGGGTACCTGTTTCAGTGTAGGGAAGGTTAAAGGCGGCGGTGGAAGAGGGATGGGCTCCGCTTTCCATCATGCCGTGCCCTGGACAAGATGAACCTCCGAGATTTCACTGCCCCTATGGCCAAGAGGCCATGGGAAATTTGAACCATTAACCTTTATTTTTTATTTTTTTAATTTTTTACAGACGTGGATGTCAGAACATGACCCGGCGAGCCAGCAGAAGCAGCAGCATTCCTTCAGCTGAAACGATAACGGCTGGAGCACAAAACACCAGAAGATAAGATAAGACTTTCCATTCCAGCATGAATCAATCTTATTCTAATGGAACAGAAAACATTGAGAACAATGAACAAAAAAATATCAAGGGAGTGTAATTATTCATTGACATCTGCCTCAGACAAATCCTCCACGTCCACTGGCCAGGCACCATCGACAACAACATCAACCTATGGAAGGCAACTAGCTACACCAGCTACCAGCCGAGGACGAGACCAAAAGAAGACGGGGACGAATCGGACACACTTGTGGGAAACCCACGTCAAGCATCACCAGACCAGCCTTCCAGTGGAACCCCCAAGGCAGACGGAAGCAGGGCTGTCTAATAAAACACGCCAGCAACTAGCCGCCGTGGCGAAGTGGTTAGCGTCACGGACTCCCAGCTGGGGGGTCGTAGGTTCGATTCCCATCAGAGCCATGTTGGATTTTTCTGCCCTGACCGGCTCCTACTCAGAGCTGAGTTTGCTACGGGCTCATTTGGGAAGACTGGGACCACACAGTCGAGTTTCATCCACCAAATGGGTGCGTTTCTGAGAGTGTTGCTCAAATTTGCTGACAAACACTGCTCTCTCGGGCCTGGTTGACGCCGGGATATATTATGAAAGTAAACGAAGAGTACAGCCCTGTCATGCAGTCTGAGATCGGAATGGATATACGAAGTATCATCTTCATCTTTCATCAGTCAGCATTAAAAGAAAATGTCTGAAATTCTGTGACTGTTCATGCTCTGCTTTCATGGTGACCTCAGTTTCGATATCCTCTCCAAGTCTATGGTCTTGGTTTTATTCTGTCGGGGTCACCGGTACCGGCGAATTCAGGGGGGCTGTCGTTGGACGGACGTGACGGCGCGTTCCGGACGGACAGCTCACTCACGCCGGCTCCACGGCTAAAGGGGCTTAGTAGGTGGTGTCCTGTGTATGTTGCATCAGAACAGGCGCCACTGAACACCACCGAAGTGAGTCGGCGGCAGTGCAGTGTCTCCTCCGGTGGGTTGCCTTGTGACGACTTGACATCGACTGCTCTATGTGGATTGCCGGTGTCAGGGGTGCGGCGAGACGGGCCGGGATGTGGTGGTGGACGGGTGTTGGTGCAATGTTACTGAATTGGCACAGAAGACAGGACAGCAAAATCTTTAAAAAAAAAAAAGAAAAAAAGAAAAGAAAAAAAAAAGGAAAAGGAACACACGAAGCCGACCAGGACGTTGAGGCAGACACCAGACTAAGGGAGGGAAGGCCCGGGCCCGGACGTACTGACCTTGACGACCTTGGTTCCGGAAGAGAGGTCGGGCGATGATGATGATGATGATGATGATGATGAATTATGGGTCATTATCTAAGAGTGATTACATTTTGAGTTGTCAAGTGCAACACAGCGACGCATTAAAAACGAACAAAGAAACAAACAACACACACACACACACACACACACACACACACACCACACACACACACACACACACACACACACACACACACGCGCGCACAGGCACACACGCACGCATGCACGCACGCACGCACGCACGCACGTACGCACGCACGCACGCACGCACGCACGCACGCACACACACACACACACATACACACACAAAGCCCCCCTCCCTTAAACACTCCTCCCCTCAGAGAAAAAAAAATCCATGATGTAGTAAATCTCATGCTTATGAGGAATATATAGGGAATGTCATAAGAGTGTGCAGCGTATTCATCCTACCCCAATGCGCTGACTTAGCAGGATAGGTCATGTTGCTTATAGCCCAGTCGACCGCAAAGGACCACATCAGGGCTGTCACCACGTTCAAGTCAACTCACAAGTCATTAAAAACAACAGGAACAGCAGCAGCAGCAACAACAACAACAACAAACTCATTCACACTACCCTTTAAAACACACCTTCTAAAATTACACCGGAAATTTAGTTTAAAATCTTTCCTCTGTAAAATCATAGATCAGATGTCTTCGCCCTGTGCTGTGGAGTATACTCAGTGCAACAATGGCGTGTTTCGCTGATCTGTTAAGCAGACTGTTTTTTTTTTTCTCTCTCGCTCTTTAAATGAAGCGTACAGTTCTTAGCGAAGGATGACGTTAATGGTTTTTCAAACAGTGGAGGTTGTTGTAGTTCGTTAGCAGTTCAGTTCAGTAAACCTACAGCCTGTCCCACATCTTCCAAACCGACTGAAACGAAACGGTTCCTCATGAAAGACTGTGATGGTTTTAGCATTGCCTTTCGTTCCTCCATCCTCCTTTTCTTTGTGTCGTCTTGTGTTACTTGACTTATGTGCAGCTTCTTGTTCTCCTTCTTGGTCTTTGTTGCTCATGCCTCAAATAGAACTTTGTAACTTTGAAGGCAATCATGCGTCAAAATCGAAGGCAGTCAAGTCGAAGGATGAACAGAGCCCATAAGAGACATGGATATGACTACAATTTCAAAGACACCTCATGGTGGATATCTTTTTCAATAGCCCCAGTTGATACTGCAGTGTCATGGACTCACCCCCACCCCCTATCCACTTCACCCTCCCCCTCCCTTTCTTCCCCTCCCCCCTCCCTCTTTCCCTAAACTGTTTTCTACACATAGCTGTGGGAAGCCTCGATGGGCGTGAAAAAAGATACAGGGCGCAGAACGCGGAATTCCCCAATTCCCACTGACTGAGGAAACAACAACAGCAAGCATTCGACGACGTAGGCGCACGCTATCTCACACCGCCTGGTCTGCCTCTGGAAGCCGGTCAGGCTTTCTGACAGTGAAATGAACACGATAAGAACGCGCCGTGCTGCACCGTGTGTTGATGGAAAGATGCCCGTATTCCTGTGACGTGATAGGCCTACGCCTCATCTTGGGTGGTTCACCAAATTTAGATTAAACAACAACAACAACAACAAAAAACTCTGTTTAATCTTCACAGAAGATCATGTCCGAAGTGTACTATGCTGATCCACAAAAAAGGAAATGTAGGTTTTCACACACACACACACACACACACACACACACACACACACACACACACACACACACACACACACACACACACACACACACACACACACACACACACACACACACACACACACAAGAAAAGCCATGAACAACAAGCACGCTGTTCGACAGCATGGGAATTAAAACGTGGCCGAATGGTTAAGGCTCCCGCCAGGAAGGGAAAATGGTAACATCTTGAATATGTGGTTCGAGTCTTCACTTTGTTCTTAAAAATGAAAAAAAAGAAAAGAAAACACGTTCTCTAGCAGAACAAGTGGATGGGATTGGGGTGGGGGTTGAGTGCCAGTCTTTGGGACGTGATGAACCTGTCTCAGTGTGTCGCAAGCACTTAGCACGCGCGGAACAAGAACCCACAGTATTCAGACAGTCGTTCCTTGCAACATCCAGTACAAAAAACAGACGTCAAAATAGACGAGAAAAAAAGGGCGAGGCGCTCTTCTCTGGTACAGCAACTCTCGAATTTAAAACCGAAAACTTTGTCGTTCAAATAAAGGTATGCTGTCAGTCATGCAACATACTGTTAAATCAGCTATCAAGTGCTAGAACTAGACAAAGTGCTGATACATAACTTGCCGAAGGTACTAGTGCAAGTGGTTCAGTCTGAACTTGTAGAAGACTCGAGACCAAGTCTCAGCTTCAACAGAACTCTGAGAACAGATTTAGACTGAACCTTGCGAAGACAGTAGGTTAAAAAAGAAAAAAAAAGAGTCTGAACCCGGAGAAGACACTTGATTGATCAATTTTGAGAAAACAACAGATGAAACTTTGAGATTGAACATAGGGAAGACACCTGACCAACTTTGAGACTGAATTTTCAGAAAACAGCTGACCAGTTTTGTAGACTGGCATTGAAGACGTCTGTGGACTACTTTTGGAATTTCAGTCGGATTCTGGAAATATCCCTTCTTGCCCTGGTCTTAAAACCACTCCTCATGTGTGATTTGAGGCATGGCCTAGAAACTGCCCATGCTTTAAACGTAGGTACGTGATCAAACCTGACTCGTCCTTACTGAATGGGAGGTGGACATGAATTCGTGGCCACAGAACGCCATGAGCTGTTTCTGGACCATGCATTCACTGAAGGGTGGTTTTGGAACAAGGTGTACGTGTGTGTGGGGGGGGGGGGGGGGGGGGGTGGGGGGGGGGGGGGGGGGGGGGGGGGGGGGGGGGGGAGGGGGAGGGGGAGGGGGGGGGGGTGGTGGGGGGGTACTACTGGCTCAGATCCAGCATCATTCAGGTGCAGTATGCTTTGATTGATATGTTTTGTCATGCGGGATTCTTGATGTTATATACGGAACATTACATCGGCCATGGTGCACACACATGTTTTTCACGAGCAGATCAAACAGCAAGGACTCAAGGGGGGCAACCTCTGTTGCTGCCGACGTAAATGCGTACTTTCACAGATAGCAACCCCCACCAGACAAGTTCATTCTGATCGTTCTATCAAACAATTGCAGGAAAGTTTACAGACCCGGGCTGATCGCGGTGCCAGACATTCATAATAATATTTACAAATCAAATAAACGGAGATGAAAAGCAAAGACAAAGTTGAAACATTCCAGTTTCTGTTTCACTTCCTTCCGCTTCCACTTGAGCTTCAATACAAACAAGCTGAATTTTGTCTTCCACGCTAACAGATCAAAGAGGACATCTTTTCTTATTATCTTAAGCCATTATTTTCCTCCCCTTCCTTGCACCAAAAGTGATTTCTTACTGATAAAAAGTGCTGTCGGAATTTTTATTCCTCCATTTCCACTGACAACACCGATCAAATATAGTCAGTACGAAAACGTCAATAATGATTCATGGAAACGGATGATTATGACTCGTGTTAACGGACATTTACGACTCATAACAACAGGTAACTATAACACATGTAAACAGACAGTTACAACTCATGACAACAGGTAACTATAACACATGTAAACAGACAGTTACAACTCATGACAACAGGTAACTTGGACTCATGTAAACAGACAGTTACAACTCATGACAACAGGTAACTACGACTCATGTAAACAGTTACAACTCATGACAACAGGTAACTACGACTCATGTAAACAGTTACAACTCATGACAACAGGTAACTAGGACTCATGTAAACAGACAGTTACAACTCATGACAACAGGTAACTAGGACTCATGTAAACAGACAGTTACAACTCATGACACAAGGTAACTAGGACTCATGTAAACAGACAGTTACAACTCATGACAACAGGTAACTAGGACTCATGTAAACAGACAGTTGCAACTCATGACAAGGTAACTAGGACTCATGTAAACAGACAGTTACAACTCATGACACAAGGTAACTAGGACTCATGAAAACAGACAGTTACAACTCATGACAACAGGTAACTAGGACTCGTGTAAACAGACAGTTACAACTCATGACAACAGGTAACTAGGACTCATGTAAACAGACAGTTACAACTCATGACAACAGGTAACTAGGACTCATGTAAACAGACAGTTACAACTCATGACAACAGGTAACTAGGACTCATGTAAACAGACAGTTACAACTCATGACACAAGGTAACTAGGACTCATGTAAACAGACAGTTACAACTCATGACAACAGGTAACTAGGACTCATGTAAACAGACAGTTACAACTCATGACAACAGGTAACTAGGACTCATGTAAACAGACAGTTACAACTCATGACACAAGGTAACAAGGACTCATGTAAACAGTTACAACTCATGACAACAGGTAACTAGGACTCATGTAAACAGACAGTTACAACTCATGACACAAGGTAACTAGGACTCATGTAAACAGTTACAACTCATGACAGCAGGTAACTAGGACTCATGTAAACAGTTACAACTCAGGACACAAGGTAACTAGGACTCATGTAAACAGACAGTTACAACTCATGACACAAGGTAACTAGGACTCATGTAAACAGACAGTTACAACTCATGACAACAGGTAACTAGGACTCATGTACATGTCCACTTTTGTCATTGGTGTCGTTATGCGGACTATAGGTCTGCAAGATATTTCTGTACAAAAAGACGCAGAATGACTGTATACTACCCCATTGTACTCTGAGAAGACTGTTCTACACATACGCCAAATATGTCGTAATTAAACCACGGAGACGGAGACAAAAAAACACACAAACAAAACAAAACAAAAAATAAACAAACAAAACTCTTAACTTTTCTTTTTCATAAAAAGAAACTCTTAACGGTGTATGTAGATGTAGTTAGTGTACATATATATGTGAATGTAAACTGTCTTTGTATAATTTGGGGCATACACGTAGACCTTATTAGTTGCATGCTTGTATTACCGACAGATCGACGTTAGTTCTTCACATCTATCTGGGTTTTGATGTTGGTGTTCTAAGTTCCACGTTAGATTATCTGATAATGAAATATGAAGACGGCGTAAAACGTACATGATCACGTATGACGTATGTGAAATGGGAAATGGGTTCACCATGCGCTTCCAAACGGGGTAGGCTACATTTCGCGCAGAAATCTTCTCGCAATGTAGGTTGAGCGCTTTTCGCATACGCGAAATGCTCTCTAGAAACCCATTCACGTGGGAATACAAATAGTGTGCTATATACATGAAGCCAGTAATAATTGCCATGATTTCCAGTGTTCAGGACTGACTGGATTCATCACATTGTTTTCTGTCTTTGAACTCATTATGAGATGTCTTCACAGAGTCCAAATCAGTGAAAATTTAGTCTTTTTTTTGGTTTGTTTTAAAATCTTGAAGCTAGTGTTTTCGATCTTCTGAAGTAAACGAACTCCCATCAAACTGTGCGACACCGGTCACCCAATAATTGATTTCTGACGTAAGGCGAGACTGTCCCTGTAAAACAAAGAAAAACCCAGCCCTGGGATTCCCAGGGAGAAGAGAGGCGCCCACGCACTCACCCGCCCACACACCCCGCTCATTCTTAATTCTGTGTTTCTTTTCTTTTTCGTTTTTCTTTTTCTTTTTTTCCCCAGAGAGGAAAGCTTCTCCCAATACACCGCTTCCATTTTTACAAACAATTGGTGGACAGCCCCTACTCTTTGTACCCAAGTATTGATGACTGAAGAATTTG
Source organism: Conus ventricosus (assembly GCA_018398815.1). NCBI lineage: Eukaryota > Metazoa > Mollusca > Gastropoda > Neogastropoda > Conidae > Conus > Conus ventricosus. The sequence goes on along the minus strand of CM031597.1, from coordinate 67,211,245 downwards.
TATAGTGCGTGCAATTAAGGGTACTTTACCATCGGAAGCCCGACTGAACTTCACCATCGGAAGCGCGACTTTCAGTCGGGCTTTTATTGTTAACCAGACCAGTACGAACAGACATTTTCTTCCACCAATTCCCGAGACACACTGGGCGATTACCTGTTTATTTATATCCAAGCAAATCTCTCTCTCTCTCCCTCTCTCTCTCTCTCTCTCATACAGACACAGAGAGACAGATAAACAGACAGACACACGCACGCACACACGCATGCGCGCGAGCGCGTGCGCGCGCACGCGCACGCGCACGCGCACGCACACACACACACACACACACACACACACGCCCTTTCATTCTCTGTCTGTCTGTCTCTGCCTCTGTCTAACTGTCAGTCTCTTTTATATCCGTACCCCCCCCCCCCCCCTTCACTTATTTCTAACTGCTTTTGCTTTGTATTCTTTTTAACCATTGCATTGAGAATTATTTTGAGGATGACCCCCCCCCCCCTCTCTCTCCTGCTGCCCCCAAAGCGTTGAAAATCGAAAAGGATGAAAACTGAAAAAAACCCATGAACATGAATAAACAGACAATCAAAAAATGAGTCAACCAAATTCTCTCTGCTTTCATAGGCTTGTTCTTCCGCATGCATCTGTGAACTCCATCGTCCATTGTCTCGTAGTAAAGTACTCCATTTTTCTTTCCGTCTTGTCCTGGTTTGTCATTTGTTTTCTCCTCTTTCTTTTCTTTTCTCCTTTCTTTCTTTATTTTCCTTTCAAACTCTATTCGTCTCTGTTTTCTTTTATGTTTTCCTTTTTTTGTTCTTTCCTTTTTGAAATGATCCATCCCCCCCCCCCTTCTCTCTTTCTGTTGTTCCTTTTTTTTGTCGTTGCACTTTTTCTTTCCCGTTCTCTTGCTTTCGTTTTTCTTCGTTTACCCTTTTCATTCCCTTTCTATTAATCACTCTTTCTTCCGTATTTTTGTCTGTCGCTCTTTAATTTGCTATCGCCCCCCCCCCCTCCCCCTATTTTTTTTTCTTTTTTTTTTTTCTGTTTTCTTTTTCCATTTTCGTCGGTTTTTTTTTCCGTTCAATGTTCGGTTTTTTCCCCATGTTCTCTTTTCTTTCACTCTTTCCTTCGTTCTTTCCGATTCTTGCTTCTTTTTTTTTCCTTTTTCCTTTTCTTTCCTTTTTTCTTTTTGTTCTGTCTTGTTTTCTTTCATTTTTTCCCCTGCGTTGTTCCAATTAATTTTATTTCAACTTTTCTTTGTGTTCCTTTTCTTGTTTTCTTTTCTTTCTCTTTCTTTTCCTTTCTTTGTTTCACGTTGTCTTTTGTTCTTTTCGGGGTTTTGTTCTTTCTTTCTTTCCCTTTCTCACTTCCACTCTTTCCTTCATTTTTTTTTTTGCCTCTTTCACTTTCTTTTTTTTTTTTTTTCTCTCTCTCGTTCCTCTTCCGTTGTTCTTTCCCTTTTCCTTTCCCTCTTTGTTTCTTTTCTTTATAAAAAAAAAACAACAACATTCTTTTAGAGCTAATGCCTTTTTCTTCCCGCTATTGGGTTTCTTTTTCTTTTCCATTTTCTCTATGGTATTTTTTTCCCGTTTCCTCCGTTGTTTTCTTTCTCTGTTGTCCTTTTTTTTTCTTTCGAATTCTGTTTTTCTTTTTCTTTTCTTTCCTTTCTTCGTTTTTTGTTTTTTGCTTTGTTTCTATGTTTCTTTCCTTCCTTCCTTCCTTCCTTCCTTCTTTCCTTCCTTCCTTCCTTCCTTCCTTCCTTCCTTCCGTCTTCTTTTTTTCTTTCTTTCCCTTCTTTCTTTCTTTCTTTCTTCTTTCTTTCTTTCTTTCTTCTATAACAATCCCACCATTTAGACGCCCACGCTCCGCTATCGAAGTGGTACACCTTTGGAGATGTTTGTCTTCCAATAGCCTCCCCTCCAGTGGAAGACACGTACCGTGGGATCTTCAGCGTGCGCTAATCGCGGCCGTCTGCGCGCGTAACCTTTTCTCACAACATAGCACGGATGGGGTTTCTGGCACACTACACGGGCGGGGTGTCTGGCGCAAACATTCGCCTGGGAAACTGTTTAAAAAACCTCTCCCCATCTTGCTCAACTCATCCGGGAAAAGACAAGCGTTGAGTGTTCTTGGGCTCGCCGCAGTGAACTGATAGTACTAGCTCGGTCTGTTGACGTTAGTTAACGTTTTGATCAGGATGACTGTGCCACCTGGGCGTCGTGTGTGTGTGGGGTGGGGGGTGGGGGGGTGGGGGTGGTGGGGGTGGTGGTGGGGGGTGCGTGCATGCGAGCGTGCGTGCGTGCGCGTGTGCGTGTGCGTCGGTGGGTATGTGTGCGCGCGTGCGTGCGTACGTGTGTGTGTGTGTGTGTGTGTGTGTGTGTGTGTGTGTGTGTGTGTGTGTGTGTGTGTGTGTGTGTGGTCGTGCGTGCTTGCTTGTGTATGTGTGTGTGTGTGCGTGTGTGTGTGTGTGTGTGCGTGTGTGTGTGTGTGTGTGTGTGTGTGTGTGTGTGTGTGGTCGTGCGTGCTTGCTTGTGTATGTGTGTGTGTGTGTGTGTGTGTGAAGAGAGAGAGAGAGAGAGAGAGAGAGAGAGAGAGAGAGGAGAGAGAGAGAGAGAGAGAGAGAGAGGAGAGAGAGAGAGTGAGAGAGAGAGAGAGAGAGTTGGTTCTAACTGGGATGAACATCTTTGGCTACGCACACCGTCCATTTGATTGTGTATGGAGGCAAAGATTATGTCCAGAACTCATTCAACTGGCAGCGTTCTCTTCTCCTCTGCTCTGCTCTGGCGTCACTGTTGTTTTCATAGGAGGAGATGGCCTGGTGGCTTATACGACACAATACCTTATAACGGGCACCTGTGCTAGCCAGCCATTGGCGATAGTCGATGCGACATGTAAATGAGGAAGCATGTTAAGAAACCATTCGGCGAAACATCAGAGTCACCAACATGTATCTCTATACTACATTACATTCAGTGATACATGGCTGCGGCTTTGATGATTTTTATGTCATTCTTCATTTTCATTCAGTTTGTAACCCTTCCTTGGTTGGTCGTTGGTCACGCTGGCCAGAGGTCAGCTCATTGTAGTGTGTTATCTCCGGTAGGCAGTCGACCTTCAGCCCCGACACGTTTCCCGTCCAGCGCAGCTTGAACTTCAGGCACGTGGTCCCGATGCTAGTTGAGTGTGTGTGTGTGTGTGTGTGTGTGTGTGTGTGTGTGTGTGTGTGTGTGTGTGTGTGTGTGTGTGTGTGGTGTGTGTGTGTGCGTGCGTGCTGGTGAGTAAGTGCGTACGTGCGTACGTATGCGCGCATGCGTGCATGCGTGCGTGCGTGCGTGCATGCGTGTGTGTGCGTGCGCATGTGTGTTTGTGTTTGTACGTGCGTGCGTGCGTGCATGCGCATATGTGTGCGCACGTGCGCGCGCGTGCGCGCGTGTTTGTAAAGGCCATCATTATTAGTAATAAAGGCACTCCATAAATGTCGACGTAGGTACGGAGACAGGCAGAGCTGGCGAACGAAAAAGACTTTAGGGAGTCCTTGGTGCTGACGAGAGAATCTGTACAGAGACTACTGAAACACACAGTAAGGCCACAGCGAAGTGTTCAGGTCTTCTTTATTGCCCCTTTTGAACTTGGACTTGACTCCTTCAGGAAATCAGTCCTCTAAAAACAAGTCAAAACATTTAAGACGTGGGCTCGGAATGTCGATCACGGCGACATCTCTTATGAAATATTTTGTCGAATCTTTTTTTCTTTTTTCTGATGAAATCACAATGGCGCTGTCCAGCGCAGTCGAACACAGCATATCATTTGACCTTTGAGACTAAAGCGTTGCTGGAAGCAGCCACCTCCATTAAAAAAGAATATATTTTGTTGGTGAAATGCGTTCCTCACGAATCAGCGAGGTGACCCATGAGTCTAAGGCTCTAAAAACACAAACAAACAGAGCGCTACTCAAATTGAGAAGAACCCGAAAAGACAGATGACGGCATTATGTACAAAGGTTTAAAAATGCGAAAGAATTTTAAGTAAGGAATCAGTTGTACAAGTAAACCAGCTTGACTCTCTCTCTCTCTCTCTTCTCTCTCTCTCTCTCTCTCTCTCTCTCTCTCTTCTCTCTCTCTCTCCTCTCTCTCTCTCTCTCTCTCTCTCTCTCTCTCTCTCTCTCTCTCTCTCTTCTCGTGTGTGTGGAAATAACCCGCTTGAAATAACTAAAATGAATTCGAACATTTTTGTGATGAGATACGAAAGAACAGGTCACCATGAGGCTACCCACAAGAGGAGGTCCTGCTGTGCTGAGTCGCTTGTGTAGTGTTCAGCAGGAAATTGCCCACAAGGCCTCCAACCCACAGCAATGATTGCCCAGCCCTGATCTCACCCCGACTGATGAGGCAGTCCCTACTGGAGGAGGCGGGCAGCCCTTCAGCGACATCCCTGATGAATTGTCCAACGATGATGATCCTGACGTGAACCCATAGAAGAGCAGAGGAAATCAAAACTCTTCGAGCTCTCGGGGGAGCAGGGCATGAAGGGCCACAAAGTTTTACTTTCGTGACTTCTTTCTTTGCCACGTCCTTCAGATCCCCTCCCCCCCTCCCCTGCTCCCTCTCCTTCCCTTCCATCAACTGACATAAATATTGCGGATGACATTTGCTCCGTAAATCCTCCATGGAAAAAAACACCACCGTCTCTAGTATCCTAAATCAAGTCGGTAATAGTTCCTGAGGCAGGTCTTCAATCTCATGGTCTGTTGCTCTAATCAATCAAAGAAGATCGGTGCAGTCCAGTTTAACCCCCCCCCCACTCCCGCTCTTTTCCGCTTCCTTTCACTTTTCGGGGTTAATTCCGGATCACCATAGGAAACTCCCTCCCACACCTCACCGTAAACAAATCAACGAAAGTGCCGACGGTCTAAGCAGACTGCGTCCATCATCTTTCACATTCAATAGCTTTGTTCGTTTGCCCTTTCAAAGGAACTCCGGAAGACACCGAAGAAAGAAGCAGAGATTAACCTTTAGTCGCGCGGATGCGTAAAGGAAAGACGGGAAGAGACTTTAAAACTTCTTCGGTAGTGAATAGCTGGGCTTTTTTTTTTTTAACAGCATGGGTACAATCTGGCATATTCTAGATGTTATTATGTATGGACAATGTTGAGATATTATCGAACGTAGACGATAAGAACAGATTGAGGGTGACCATGTCCCGCTTAAGGCATGGATAAGATTGTCTTTTTGATTGATATATTAGAGAAGGTGCAATACTTTATCGATCTATGATTTTCTTTTGATTTATATATTAGAGAAGGTGCAATACTTTATCGATCTATCTACCTACTTATCTGTCTATTTACCAAATTCTCTCTCTCTCTCTCTCTCTCTCTCTCTCTCTCTCTCTCTCTCTCTCTCTCTCTCTCTCTCTCTCTCTCTGTCAATCCATCTATCTATACACTCATAGAAGGTGGAAAAGTTTTCATCTTGACATACAGGTCATAGAAGGTGCACCAGGGTTTTTTTCGATTAAGTATTAATGTGTATGCTACAGGAGGTGAAATAGTTTTATATTTTTGATGCGAGTATCATAGAAGGCAGACCATTTTCTCTTTTGATATGCAGGCCATGAAAGCGAAACGGTTTTTCTGTTGGCATCTTGGCCATAGAAGGTGTAACAGTTTCCTTTGATTGAGTGAATTTCATAGGGTGCATCACTCTTATTTTGGTATATAGGTAATAGAATTCACGTTAGTTTTTGTTTTGATGTGGATGGCATAGAACGTGAAATCGTTTTCTTTTCATATGTAAGACAAAATGGCGGAAATGTTTCTTTGGCAAACAGATCACAGAAAGTGGAACAGTTTCTTTATCAATGAACAAATCAAAGAAGGTAGAATAGTTTCTGCTTTAATTGCAGATGATAGAAGGTAGAATAATTTATCTTTTGATATACAGACAAAGCAAGGCGGAATACTTTTTCTTTTGATGTACCGATCCTAGAGGGCTAGGGCAGTTTCGCTTCTGATATACAGATCACAGGTGGTGGAGCAATTTCTCTTGTGATATACATTTGATAGAAAGTGAAAACAGCTTTTCTTTTAACATATAGATCATAAAAGGTGGAACATTTTTCTTCCGATATGTAGACAATAGGAGGTGGAACAATTTATATTTCTAGTAAAATGTGCATCGGGAGAAAATGTGAATCACAGAAAGTTACACAACTCTTTTTTTATACATAAATCAGCGAAGACGGAAAGACATACAGATATACAGATAAAAGTTATTTAAAATACTATCCAGCCGCGGACGGCATGCACGGCACGATTCCCTGGTCACGCACACACGCGAACGGCGCTGAGTCCCTGCGGACGCGCATATTTCGCCACTTCTTGATGTTTTTTTTTAACGATAGCCAGACAACAACTGACATTGTTGTGTTGGTGTCGTTGGAAAGAACAAACACTCACCTAATCGAACATAGTCATTTCGAATCAGTTAGTTTTAATGTGCATACACGACTGTCCGTTGAAAAACATGGCTGCTAAATAAAACAAAAAAATGTTTACATTCTATTCCGTTCTTTTAGAACACGCTGTCAAAATCAGAAGCAAACAAGTAAGCAGCATCGCCATTGTTTGCATTGGCCGGGTTTTGATCAAATGCATTTGTGCCCCGATCATCTGAATGGCCTCATCAGCGACAACGTGTGATGTGGCGTCGTCTGCTGCAGCTGATGTTGATGATTCGTCATCAATATTATTTTCTTCGGCTGCATCTTCAAATAATTCCCTTTCCTCTACTCTGTCATAATTTTCGATATCTCTATCACTGCCCTCATCATCAGATCCGCTTTGTAATACAATTTCAAGTGCTTCATTGCGCGAGAAATTGGTACCACCCCTTTGCCTGACACGACATTTTTTCCGGCACAGGAAATTCTAGGCGCGCTTAGCGGGAAAGCCGAGTGCCAGTTCCTTTGTTTCAAAGCTGCTGGGGTTAACCAAGTTCACCATAGAGCACTAAAAGTAGGGTCTACAACTCGCTAGGACACCCCCAAGAGTAATTATAGGGCTTATTTCCCCTAGACCATCTCAAGGAAAGTGTGGGAATTTTTCATATTCCCGTCCGCCGATAGTAGCGGACACGGCAGAATGTACGGTCTTCCCGTCCGCCAGCCTTGGCTGACGCGGCTGCAAGGAAAAGATCCCGTCCGCCACTATTGGCTG
>CM031597.1:67171532-67199032 GCA_018398815.1 Conus ventricosus | reverse complement strand
TGACATCATAGTAAACTGAAGGATACTAATTGTAGGATCGCTTACGTGACTGACAATAAATGAAAGGGACACATTTCTAGGATGACAGAACGTGATATGTGCAGTAAAATAAAGGATATTTCTTTAAGATGACATGACATCATAGACAGTAAATTAAGCAAAAATGTTGTTTGTGATTATATGAAGTCACAGACAGTTAATTAGAAAGCATTATTCTAGATCGAGAGAAAGTTATAAACGGTTAAATCAGCGGACATTTTTTTTTTAGATGACGTGGTCTGATAGCAGATTAGACGACACTTTTCGAAGATGAGAAAAAGTGACAGGCAGCAAATTAAAGAACTTTCTTTTCGAAGATGATGCGAGAAGATGGACGGCAAATTGAAGGACGTTTTCCAGTCAGAATTTCCATGAGACAAAGGTAGTACTGAAAATGAAAAAAAACAACAAACAAACAAAAATACCCACCGCTTTCCAGAGCATGAGCAATTGATCGAGGACACCCGAACCACGGAAGCAAGGGTAGCTAAGACAGCAAGAAAACTTACGCAAATAACAATCCCCTCTCTCCTTCTCTCTCTTCGTTCTCTCTCGCTCTGTCTGTGTGTCTGTCTCTCTGTCTGTCTGTCTGTCTCTGTCTGTCTGTCTCTTTCTCCCTCTCTCTCTCCTCTCTCCTTCTCTCTACCTCCCCCCCCCCTTTGGATTTTAGTTGACGCTTAGTAATGATTTATCAGCATCGGGTGTTGTCAATCGTTGTCTTTTTTAACATCGTACATTTTAACATAATCGGATGAAGTGCCACATTTTGTCGCATCAAAGCGCCGATGATGTTGTCTAGGTTCAAGACTGACCCACTCATTCACCACCCCAATCCTCCTACCCCCGTCCCTTCCCTCTCCACTGAAGAATTAAAGACACATAAGCAAAGGGCATCTAAAATGGGAAATATCAGTGAATTTTATGGCTGAGCTTTCAGTTTTATGTTCTTCTTGCAGCATTGCCATTATTTGTCCAGGATTTCAGATACTGAAATACAGAAACCGTTGAACTCAATTCTGTCCGTCTGCCTGTCTGTCTGCCTGTATGTCTGTCTGTCTGCCTGCCTGCCTGCCTGCTGTCTGCCTGTCTATCTGTCTGCGTGGATGTCTGCCTGTCTGTCTGCCTGCCTGGATGCCTGCCTGCCTGCCTGCATGTCTATCTGTCTGCCTGGATGTCTGCCTGCCTGTCTGGATGTCTGCTGTCTGTCTGCCTGGATGTCTGCTGTCTGTCTATCTGTCTGCCTGGATGTCTGCTGTCTGTCTGCCTCTCCCCGTCTCTGTCTCTGTGTATCTCTGTGTCTGTCTCTGCCTGTTTGTCTGCCTGCTCTCTGTCTCTTTTTTTCTCTCTCTCTCAAAACACACACACACACACAACACACACACACACACACACACACACCACACACACACACACACACACACACACACACACACACTCTCTCTTTCTCTCTGTCTGTTTGTCTGTCTGTCTGTATGTTAGTATGTATAGACTTGCGTCCACACGTCCGTCTCTCAGTCTTCCCGTCTCTCAGTTTGCCTGTCTGTCCGTCTGTCTGTCCGTCTGTCTGTCCGTCTGTCTCTGTCTGTCTGTCTGTCTGTCTGTCTCTCTCTGTCCCTACAGATATAGATCTAGATGTACATAGTTTACAGATGGATAGATAGGTGGATCGGTCGGTCGGTCGTTGGGTCGATGGGTTGTTGAGTGGGTGGGTCGTTCGATGGGTCGGTGGGTCGGTAGGTGGGTCGGTGGGTGAGTCGAGGGGTTTGGGTTTTAATGTCACGAGTTTGTCACGAGGCCTACGACGTTCGACCCACCTAGGGTGGCGGAATTACTTATTTATTTTTGTCGTTGCTGTTGTCGTGTATCCGTCCCTTAGGGTGGCTTGTGGTGCAGTTGCACCTTGGTGTAGTTCAGCTCAACTTCGGTTTGCTTTCTCTCTCTCTCTCTCTAATTCCACGCCCGTGCTATTCATCTGCAGGTTCACGGGTGGCCGGTACCTTTCTCTCGAACTTTCTGTCTATCGGCCTCTCGCTGTCTTTTTACTGTCGCACGTGCTTCGTTTCTTTTAGTTTGAAGTATGCTCACTCTGTGACGCAGCATGGCATGTTGGCCGCCATTGCTGAGGGAGGTTAGCTCTTCACTCGAGCGGAAGATGTCTCTGGGAGCGCCTGCTCCAGTTTGGTTCTTCACCGTATCATCGAGAGTACAGTCAGTACTTTCAATTCCTGCAGTCGGCCTGTAGGAGGGGGACATCACTTCTTCTGTTTCCGCATCTTCGCCTCTGTCCTCTCGACTGGACAGAGGGTAGAGAGAGTCGTTTGACCCGCTCTTCGGGGTCACCACACGGGTAGCTGGTAAGCATCAGTTTCGTGGTCTGTTTGTTTTGGTTTGTTGTTGTTAGCCGGCTTAGTCTTCTCTTTTGCGCAATTTTCTTTTGTTTTCGAAATTGTAAAAGAAAATTGTGTGAGACCTTTTCTCTGGTTAAATCAATCTTTAACCTGGCCATTCTAAAAATTATTTCCAAAATTCTTTCTCCTGTTTATGCATCTGGTGATGCGGTAGTCGGTGGGGATGGGAGAGAACCTGGTGATTCAGGGTCGGAACTTGCTTGGTCTCGCTCGTCCGCCCCTGTCACATTCGCCGGACTCTTATCCTTCGGCCACCGTCTGTTTGTGTGTGCAAGGAGAACGAGGTTTTATGTTCGCGAGCGTGCGTACGCATGATTTGTCGTTCGGATGCGTGGTTGGAGATTTGTGTTATTTTGAAATCTGTTTATAAAATGTGACAATTATGCCATTGAATTATTATTTGCAAATGTGGTGGCGGTTATAAAGCGATGGTCGCTGTGTTGATTTATTTCCTAAGGAAGGAAAATGTTAAGCATGAGTGAGAGAAGGATGAAGATGATTCATATTTGTTTTATAACCTGTTGATTTAATGCAGTCTTTTACCTGCATCGTGTGAGAAGACCCTAGTGAACATCCCTGATTCGATGGGTTTACTGTGTGCGTTTAGTAGACTTCCCCTCGCCCATCATGCGAGTGGCTGTTAAGATTTGACAGCATGGGTCAGACTGTACTGACAGCGGGGTTCCAGTACCCCTTTTTCCTTCCTCCTTCCTTCTTCCTTCCCTCCCTTTCTCCCCTCCTCCCAGCTACGTTTCCCTCCCCCTTTCGGGGGCTTCACCCGGAGTACGGACTGGAGGGTGCCAGTGCTGGTTGAGGCCACGTCTGGCTGAGACCACGGACTGGATGGTGCCACGTGCTGGCTGAGACCACGGACTGGATGGTGCCACGTGTGGTTGAGGCCACGCTCTGGCTGGACCACGGATGGATTGGTGCCACGTGCTGGCTGAGACCACGGACTGGATGGTCCCACGCGCTGGTCGAGGCCACGCCTTGGTCGGGACGTGGACTGGTAGAGGAGCCCGCCGTCTTGAACTGGCCGGCCCGGACCCCCGTCCGGACCCCCAGTAACAGCGCCACGTTCCCCCCCCCCCCCCCCCGGGACACGCTCTTCACTGCCCGCTTGGGAGTGGGAGGGTGTCGGCTTTGAGCGACTCCCTGCGAGACCGACCCGGTTCGGAGCCCCTTTAGTGCGACGGGTGCTCCGTAGGCCCGACAGGGCAGGGGTTGTGGACGCACGGCAGGGTGCTAGAAGGGATCGCTGCTGGAAATGTTTCTTTATAATTATGTATATGTTACATGTGCGGGAAATGCTGAAATTTGTGATTGTGTACGTCGTATTGGGTGAAATGTTTATTTATAATCGTGCATGTTGTGGGGTGTTGGGGTGTTTGATTGTGATTGTGCTTGTGTGCTTTGGAGTGCTTGATTGTGGTCGTGCATGATGTGTGGGGTTGGAATGTTTATTGTGCTGGTGTGAATAAATGGGGTGTTGTATGTAATCTTTATTGTGTGGTCTCTTGCGGAGCGTGTGAGGTCAGTCCTCCCTTCACTCCCACCTAGACCGACCCTGTCAGGGCGACCTCAGGGGTCGGTCGTGAAAATTTGTGGGGGCTCGTCCGGGGATGTGAAGGGTCTGGCTGTCTCTCTCGTTTCGCGGAGTACCTTTTTGTTTGTCTGTTTTATATATGTTTAGTCAGTTGTCGTGTTTGTTCTTTGGGTGGTTTGGGGTGGGTGACTCTAGCGTGAAGGGAGTCTTTTGGTGGCCTGAGGGAACACCCGGTGTGACTCGGGAGTCGAGGTGAGAACCGAGGGGAGTCGACCGCGTCCAGACCTCCTTCCGCCGGGTACCTCACGCAGGTACGGCCGTAAGTCTTGCCTTTCTGTTGCCGTCTTTCTTCCATTCCTGTTTTGTATTTAGCCAGTTCTTGTTTTTTTTTCTCTCCGGGTTGTTGAGTCAGGGGGTTGTATCGGCGCTAGTGTCTCTTTTTTCCTCTCCCCGGTTTCCGTCTGCCAGTTTTTTTTTTTTTTTTTTTTTTCGGCCAGCCCCCCCGCACTGTTGCTCGTGCTGTGGAGTGCGGTGTTCCCAGAGTGGGGCAAGCCGGACATAGTTTTTGTTTTTTTTTTTTTTCGGTGAGCCCCCCCGCACTGTTGCTCGTGCTTTTAGAGCGCGGTGTTGCCAGAGTGGGGAGCAGCCGGAATTGTCGCACACACGCACCACACACATACACACATATACACACCCCCCTAAATTATTTTTTTTTCTTTTTTTTCTAGTGGAATTGTCTTTCCCTGTATTTGAAAAACCCGTAGGATATTGTTGTCATGGCGACGCCCGGTGCTGGTGGTATGGCGACGCGGGCGTCGAAGAAGAAGGGTATTCAAAATGTTACTGTAGTCCCTACTTTAGTTCCAGTACTTCGACTACGGTAATTTACTTATTCCAGTGCTGTAGCAGGTAGTCCAGTGAGTTATTTTACTACCTCTTCGCTGGGGGGTCTTCCTGTCGAGACCCCGACTGGCATTTCCCGCTCGGAAGCGCCAGAGCATAGCGAAGCAACTATGGGCTTCTGTTGGGTCGCAGAGACCGAACCTTCTCCTCTCCAGGCTTCCCCTCGTAAGGAGTATGCCCCGGGAGACTTTCCTTATGGTAAGGTCGAGACCCAGGGAGGGTCAGACGGGTCATCCTCCGTGTCAGGAGTGGTGAACCCCCCAGGGACATCACCTCCGCCCTTTGATGTTTTGGAGCGCCCAGGGGACGGGAGGATGAAGCCCTACGTAAGGAAGAGGCTGACAGGCAGGAAGCTCTGCGTAGGGAAGAGCGCCGTGAGGGGCTGCTCTGCGCAGAGGGGACGACAGACAGGAGATTCTGCATAGGGAAGAGGCTATTCTTGTAGGGGAGAGGTGCTCTGCGCAGGGAGGAGGCTCCCGGGACAGGAGGCTCAGCGTAGGGAAGAGGTTGCCCTCCGTAGGGAAGAACTAGACAGGATGGAGGCTCTGGTGGGGAGGAGATGGAACAACTTCTTTCGGGGTCTCCCACATCTGTAAGGTCAGGGGGTTAATCCCCAGGCAGGTGATAGAGTTGGGGCCCCAAAGTTAAAGCTTCCAGAGTTCAGACCTAGTGAGGACATTGATATGTTCCTGGAACATTTTGACAAGGTTTGCTGTTCATATCAATTGTCTGAGGAACAGAAGGCTATGCACCTTTTTTCTGGGTTATCTGGTGCTGCAAGGGAGTGTGTGCTCACTCTAAACGAAGGTGCGTCTTATGCAGACATGCAGTTGGCTTGCGTAAGCGTTTCCACCTTACCCCAGGGGACGTACAGAGGAAGTTCGGTCCATGAAGAAGAATAACGACGGACCGTCGTACAGTTTGGTGATAGGATGCGCAAACGCTAGGGTACTGGCGTCAGTTGGCTAAGTTGGAGTGGAGGATCTGTCCTCATTGAACAGCTCACCAACTGTGTCCCAGAGTTGAGGATCCGGATAGGCGAGACAGCACCTCAGGATTTCGCGGCTGCGATTCACACCGCTGAGGTGTTTGCTGAAGCTCGCAGGGCTTATGGGCATCGCCAGATACGGAGAGGAAGCCCTCCACAGGTTTTTAGTGGCGGTAAGGCGCCGACAACTGCTAGCGGGGTGAAAAAGGGGCAGGCAGTTAAATCGGGGATTTCAGCCCCCCGACTGTGTTTTCTTTGTGGTCGCCCTGGCCATATTAGGAAGATTGTCCTAAAGCCGCTGGTAGTCGTGGGGGCTGGTCCTTTCCCACGCCTCGTGCCTCGGCTAACGTGGGTTCCATCCAGCTTCGGGTTTGATTCAGAGTGCCCGGGTGTTTCTCTCTGTTGTTGGTTCCTCTTGGTCGACACCATCAGGGATTCGGGAGCATCACGATCTTTGTAGAAAAGAATTTGGTTTCCTGAGGCCCGGGGGGGGCCCCTTAGTTATGATGTGTGCGGGTTGGAGGCTGGTTTTATTTCCCACCCGTCCTTCTGTACTTATTCCTTCTCCACCCCCTACTTCTGTGGCGAAGTATGGGCCATCGGGGTTTGGAGCGACCTTTGTATTCCTTTTCATAGGGAATACTGTCCCCTTTGCTGACGGAACGCAGTCAGTCCGTGTCTACGGATCTGCCCGTACAGGCGTGTGTGGGAGTCACCACACGCGCCAAAGCTAAGAGCAGGAACGGGAAATTGCGTCCCGTTCTCCAGCCGATCTCTGACGAGGTTCTGGCCGGGCCGATCCTGCTACCATGGTCCGTCTTCAGGCCAGGGACTTGGATGTCCAACGCCTGGAAAAACGGGTAGGTCGTCCTGCTCAGTCTGCCCGACACCCCAAGGTGGCTTCAAGCTCCACAAGGGGACCCTTTTTAGGGTTTCACCAGGCAGATCGTGTGGCCAAGCAGCTGGTGGTTCCCCAAAGCCTGAGAGGTCTGTCCCCCGGCAGGCCCACGATTCCCCATGGCAGGTCATAGGGGGCTCCAAGCGGACTCTCGAGCGAGTTAGGCAGGTTTTCTTCGGGCCCAGGGATGAACTCACAGGTTAGGCAGTACTGCCGCAGTTGCGTCCCTGCCAACAGAAAACGCCTAAGGGTCGCTTGAGGCGTGGTTCCCTGGGATCAGTGCCACTGGTTGGGGAGCCATTCAGAAAGGTTGGGGTCGACCTGGTGGGACCCATTAAGCCACCATCCGATGCGGTCACCGCTACATTTGGTAGTGGTGGACTACGCGACTCGGTATCCAGAGGCTGTCCCACTTAGGACAAATCGATGCCCCTCCCGGTTGCTGAGGCTCTCTGGCAGATTTGGGACGCGCACGGGCGTGCCCAAGAAGATCCTTTCGGACCAGGGGACCACAGTTTCTGTCCGATATCATGAAGGAGGTGAACACTCTGCTTAATGTTCATAAGGAGACAACGTCGCCCTATCATGCGCAGGCCAATGGCCTTGTCGAGCGTTTCAATGGGACGTTGAAGCAGATGTTGCGTCGCCTATGTGCAGAGCAACCTCGTGAGTGGATCGCTTTATTCCTGCTTTTACTGTTCGCCTACAGGGAGGTTCACAGGAAAGCATGCGGTTTTCCCCGTTTGAACTCTTTTATGGCAGATACAGTACGAGGACCCCCCAACATCCTAAAGCAGATGTGGACCCAGGACGATGTGGAACCGGTGGTTAAGGAAGAAAGTCGTTACGGGGGTCGATCTGCGCAACCGCATCGCTGACACTTGCCAGCTTTGCTCAGCAACCTTGCAGTCGGCCAAAACCAGTACAAGGCTTTGTACGACCGGCGCAGTTTTTGAACGCTGGTTTGAGCCAGGTGATGAGGTGTTGCTTCTCCTTCCAAAAAAGAAGAACAAGTTGCAACTTGCTTAGCAGGGCCCTTTTGTAGTCTGCAGTCGGGTGGGTGACTGGGACTATAGGATTCGCGTGCGAGGCAAAGAACGCCTGTATCAGCCACCTCTTGAAGGCATACGTACGACGAACCAGTGCCAGGCAGGCTTCACCCCTGTCGTTGGGGGAGAGTGGCGATGAGCACGCCGTGTCGGTGGCTCAGGACATTCCCCCCGTTCCTCTCGTCGGGGAAAGAGTCGTGGCAGGATGTTTGCTTCGGGTCTAACCTCTCCTCAGCACAGACTGACCAACTGCACGGCTTGTGCCAGGAGTTCCAGGAGGGTGCTCACGATCGGCCCCTGCACAGTAACCCTGGGCGAATGTACATGGCATTGACCACCGAGACCCCAATTAGGGTCAAAATACCTCTGCCTCACTCTCAGGCGTCTGTCATCCAGCAGGAGGTGCAGGCCATGTTGAGGTTGGGGGTCATTGAACGTGCGAGTTCTCCGTACTATCCCCCATCCTTCTGGTAAGAAAAAGGATGGCAAAATGAGGTTCTGCGTCGATTTTCGCGACTGAATAAGGTTCTCCGGTTTGATGCTGAACCTATGCCGGATGTCGACCAAATCTTCGCTCAGCTGGTCGGGCCAACTATTTCTCCAGTTCGATTCTCGCGAAGGGTACTGGCAGATTCCCATGCGCAGAGAGGACAAACCCAAAACGGCATTCACGACGCCTGAAGGACAGTTCCAGTGGAACGTGATGCCTTTTGGCCTCAAAACTGCGGAGCAATTTTCAGTCGCGTCATGCGACAATTGTTCCCCCTTTTCCGATACCCGGGATCTGAACAATTTCAGGGAAACGACCTGCTACTCAGCTCGTAGATTGGAGCTCGCCGTTTCGCTCCCCCGGGACGTCTGTTTCTTCGTCTGCGCGGGGTTAGATGTCGGCTCGTCCTTCCAAATGTCAGCTTTGGGCAGGAGAGATTTCCTTTCTGGGGCATCATTTGCGGCGGGGTTTGTTGCTCCGGAGGAGGACAAGGTGACCAAAGTTGCAGGTGCCAACCTCCTGGTACCAAAAGGGAATTGCGGTCATTTCTTGGATTTCGGGATACTACCGCAAGTTCATTCATGACTTTGCAAAGGTTGCCTTGCCCCCCACTGACCTGACGAAGGGGGAAGAAGCCAGAACGTCTTTATTGGGATGAGAGTTGCCAACAGGCTTTGAGCCTTGAAAACGGCCCTCACTACTCACCCAGTCCTGGCTTCCCGATCCTAGTCTCCTTTTGTCCTGCGGACTGATGCTTTTGCGGTGGGGATTGGGGCTGTGTTGCTTCAAGATCAGGGGAAGGGACTCCAAACCGCTTGCTTATGCGAGCAAAAAACTCACTGACGCCGAGACTAGATACCCCACGATTGAACAAGAGTGTTTTAGCAGTCGTTGTGGGGCATCCGGAAATTTTATCCCTACTTGTACGGCCCTGAGTTTGTGATGGGGGAGCGATCATCATCCTCTCCAGTACCTGGACCCGGGTCGGCCAGTCAGTCGTCGACTCATGGGTTGGGCAGTGGAGCTGCAGAGTCATGCGTTCACTTTCCCTCATTTCAAGGGTTCCTGTAATACGGATGCTGACTATCTTAGCCGAGCTCCGTAGTTAGCATTTTTGGAAAATCAGTCAGAGGGAAATTCCCCTCAACCAGGGTTATATCCCCTTTTGGTCTCTGTATCAGGTGTAGTGACAGTTTCACTTCAGTGATGTTAATGGTAGGGAATCACCAATGGTTCGTATTGTTACTTTCATGGGTGGAAGGTTTGCTTAGTGTTTGATATAGTAGTATTATGTATTTCCCTGTGTGATTCTATTTGTGGAATGTTTGTATTGGATTCATCGTACTCTGTCGATCACAGAGGTTGGGTTCGGTCCCATTGTTGTGAATTTGCACATGCGTCAAGGTTCAAAGGAGCACTGTATCTCAGAGAAACAGTTTTTTTAGAAGGGGGGTTTGTCCGAGTTTGTCACGAGGCCTACGACGTTCGACCCACCTAGGGGGCGGAATTACTTATTTATATATTGTCGTTGCTGTTGTCGTGTATCCGTCCTTGGGTGGCTTGTGGTGCAGTTGTCCTTGGTGTAGTTCAGCTCAACTTCGGTTTGCTTTCTCTCTCTCTCTCTCTAATTCCACCGCCCGTGCTATTCATCCTGCAGGTTCACGGGTGGCGGTACCTTTCTCTCGAACTTTCTGTTATCGGCCTTCGCCCGTCTTTTTACCCGTCGCAAAGTGCTTCGTTTCTTTTAGTTTGAAGTTGCTCACTCTGTGACGCAGCATGGCATGTTGGCCGCCATTGCTGAGGGAGGTTTGCTCTTCACTCGAGCGGAAGATGGTTTTCTGGGAGCGCCTGCCCCCCAGTCTTGGTTCTTACCGTTCATCGAGAGTACAGTCAGTACTTTCAATTCCTGCAGTCGGCCTGTAGGAGGGGGACATCACTTCTTCTGTTTCCGCATCTTCGCCTCTGTCCTCTCGACTGGACAGAGGGTAGAGGAGGGCGTTTGACCCGCCTCTTCGGGGTCACCCACGGGTAGCTGGTAAGCATCAGTTTCGTGGTCTGTTTGTTTTGGTTTGTTGTTGTTAGCCGGCTTAGTCTTCTCTTTTGCGCAATTTTCTTTTGTTTTCGAAATTGTAAGAGAAATATTTGTGTGAGACCTTTTCTCTGGTTAAATCAATCTTTAAACCTGGCCATTCTAAAATTATTTCCAAAATTCTTTCTCCTGTTTATGCATCTGGTGATGCGGTAGTCGGTGGGGATGGGAGAGAACCTGGTGAAATTTAGGGTCGGAACTTGCTTGGTTCTCGCTCGTCCGCCCCTGTCACATTCGCCGGACTCTTATCCTTTGGTCACCGTTGTTTGTGTGTGCAAGGAGAACGAGTTTATGTTCGCGGGGTGCGTACGCATGATTTGTCGTTCGGAATGCGTGGTTGGAGATTGTGTTATTTTGAAAATCTGTTTATAAATGTGACAATTATGCCATTGAATTATTATTTGCAAATGTGGTGGCGGTTATAAAGCGATGGTCGCTGTGTTGATTTATTTCTAAGGAAGGAAAATGTTTTAAACATGAGTGAGAGAAGGATGAAGATGATTATATTTGTTTTATAACCTGTTGATTTAATGCAGTCTTTTACCTGCATCGTGTGAGAAGACCTAGTGAACATCCCCGATTCGATGGGTTTACTGTGTGCGTTTTTGTAGACTTCCCCTCGCCCATCATGCGAGTGGTGTTAAGATTTGACAGCATGGGTCGACGTACTGACAGCGGGGTTCCAGTACCCTTCTTCCTTCCTCCTTCCTTCTTCCTTCCCTCCCTTTCTCCTTCTCCCAGCTACGTTTCCCCCCCCTTTCGGGGGCTTCACCGGAGTACGGACTGGAGGGTGCCCCGTGCTGGTTTTAGGCCACGCTCTGGCTGAGACCACGGACTGGATGGGTGCCCGTGCTGGTGAGACCACGGACTGGATGGTGCCACGTGCTGGTTGAGGCCACGCTCTGGCTGAGGGCCCCGGACTGGATGGTGGGCCCCGTGCTGGTGAGACCACGGACTGGATGGTGCCACGCGTGGTCGAGGCCCCGCTTGGTCGGGACCGTGGATGGTAGAGGAGCCGCCGTCTTGACTGGCCGGCCCGGACCCCCGTCCAGGACCTCGTAACGCGCCACGTTTCCCCCCCCCCCCCCCCCCCCCCGGGACACGCTCTTCACTTTCCCGCTTGGGAGTCGAGGGTTTTCGGCTTTTGAGCGACTCCCTGCGAGAACCGACCCGGTTCGGAGCACCTAGTGCGACCGGGTGCTCCCAGTAGGCCGCAGAGGCAGGGGTGTGGACGCACGGCAGGGGGCTAGAAGGGATCGCTGCTGGAAATGTTTCTTTTAATTTTTGTATATGTTACATGTGCTGGAAAGCTGTAATTGTGATTGTGTACGTCGTATGGTGAAATGTTTATTTATAATCGTGCATGTTGTGGGTGTTGGGGTGTTTGATTGTGATTGTGCATGTGTGCGTTGGAGTGCTTGATTGTGGTCGTGCATGATGTTTTGTGTTGGGAATGTTTATTGTGGTGGTGTGAATAAATGGGGTGTTGTATCGTAATCTTTATTGTGTGGTCTCTTGCGGAGCGTGTGAGGTCGTCACCCTTCACTCCCACCTAGACCGACCTGTCAGGGCAGACCTCCAGGGGTCGGTCGTGACAGTTAAATTGGCTCCCCCTGGGTCGGCGCGGCTCGGCTCTTGGCTCTTGGCTCTCGGCTCTTGGCTTTCGGCTCGGCTCGGCCTTGCTGGGCTTTGGTGGGGGGCTGGGTTGGGGCTGGGCTGGTCGGTGAGTGGGTCGGTGGGTCGGTCGGTGAGTCGGTCGGTGAGGTCAGTGGGTTGGTCGGTCGGTGGGTCGGTCGTTGGGTGGGTCGAGGGTCGGGTTTAAAGGGGGCGGTCGGTGGGTCGGCTGCTCGATGGATGGGTGGGTGGGTGGGAGAGTGAGTGGGTGGGTGGGCAGATGGGTCAGCTCGGCACGGCACGGCACGGCACGGCATGGCAAAGGCTCGGCTCGGCACGGCTCGGCTCGGCTCGGTCGGCTCTTGGTCTGGCTCTCTGTCATGGCTCTCGGCTCGGCACGGCCATGCCCAGCTCGGTTCGGCTCGGCTCGGCTCGGCTCGACACGGCACGGCTCGGCTCGGCTTGGTCGGCTCGGGGTCGGCAGGGCTGGGCTGGGCGGGGCGGGGCGGGGCGGGGGGGGCGGGGGGGGCGGCGGCTGGGCTGGGCTGGGCTAGGCTGGTCGGTCGGTGGATTGGTGGGCCAGTGTGTCGGTCGGTGGGTCGGTGAGTCAGTGTGACGGCGGGGTGGTTCGGTCGATGGGTCGGTCAGTGGGTCCGTGGGTCTGTCAGTGGGTCAGTGGGTCGATCGGTGGGTCGGTCGATGGGTCTGTGGGTCGGTCGGCGGTGAGTCGGTGGGTCGGTCGGTGGGTTGGTCGGTGGGTCGGTGGGTTGGTCGATGGGTTGGTCGATGGGGTTGGTCGGTGGGTTGGTTTGGTGGGCGGTGAGTTGGTCGTTGGATCAGTGGATTGGTGGGCCGGCCGAGTCGGTGGTTTGGAGGGTCGGCGGGTTGCTCGGTTTGGGGGGGTGGGGTTGGTCGGTGGGTCGGTGGGTCGGTGGGTTGGTCGGTTAACAGATATAGTGATAGACAGATAGAGAGATAGATAGATAGACAGATAGTAAGTGATAGATAGTACATAGATAGATAATTAGATAGATAGATAGATAGCTGTGTGTGCGTGTTTGCGTGCGTGTGTTGTGTGTGTGTGTGTGTGTGTGGGGTGTGTGTGTGTGCGTGTGCGTGCGTGTGTGTGTGTGTGCGTGGTATGTGCGTGTGTGTGTGTGTGTGTGTGTGTGTGTGTGTGCGTGCGCGGCACACGTGCGCTCACTCGCTCAGGAGCCATTTCATACAGCCAGGTTGCAAGGACGTGTACACACTAATAGAAAGAAGTCCTCATCTAGAAACACCCAGACAGGGCCATCTTGGCTCCCCACGTACAGGCCAGCCAAGGGCACACACATTAGCGTTGACCTTTGGCTGCTGCCTCCTTCCCGGGCGTCCCGTAACCCAGAGACAAGTTCCAACAGTCAACTGACGTACATTCCTGCCTGGCATCAAACAAACAAAAATCAGATAGACAGACCAAAACAATCGAACAAAAATGAGACTGTTCCACACACACACACGCACGCACGCACGCACGCACGCACGCACGCACGCACGCACGCACGCACGCACGCACGCACGCACGCACGCACGCACGCACACACACACACTCACACACAACACACACACACACACACCACACACACACACACACAAGTCTGACGAGAAATCGACAAAAAGATAGGATGAAGACTAGAGGCCCATTTTCTGCTAATTGTTTTCTTCCTATCTCATGGCATTTGCTATTTTTTTGTCAAAATCCTCGATGAAGACTATTTATACATACGTGTGATTTTGTTTAGCTCTTCGAGCATGATCTGACATGACGATTTCACTCGATCCAGCTGTAAATATCTCCTCTTGTGGTGACCTGGCTGCGCAGGGTAACAAAATGTTGTCGGTTATTCTACGTAACTATACAATCATGACATTCAGTCTACTTTCTGATGCCAGTGCTTTTTGTAGGATCAGACATCTGGGATCTAGACAAAGTATAAAAATACAGGAGAAGGTGCATTTTTTTTGCAGTTCAGTGTCTTGCAAGCCATTGAAAGAGTTGTTACTACAATGATCTATAGAGATTTGCATTGCATGTAAATGTATATACAATATCAATCATTGTTAATGTCTTCAAAGAAGAGATGGCATGTGAATGTCAGCATGGCATCTCAACTCATTCCATGCGCATCTCTTCTTTGAGACATTACAATTCTACATGCATCTGGCTGTTTGTGGTATTTGACTGCTACGAGAGCACGTCGAAGTTCACGGGAACGGGCAACACAAACTGAAATGAAGTTCGTCTTCGTAATTTTTTACACACGGGACAGGCGATTTAATTTTTCTTCAAAAGTCAAATCTAACAAGCGCCTGATTTACATCTATTTTGTGTCAGTAGCAAATGCATTACCTGTGATTCGTTTTGAATGATCTATATGTTGTAAATATTTCGCTTGAATACATGGGGTTAGACGACACTTTTCGAAGATGAGAAAAAGTGACAGGCAGCAAATTAACGAACCTTTTCTTTTCGAAGATGATACGAGAAGATGGACGGCAAATTGAAGGACGTTTTCCAGTCAGAATTTCCATGAGACAAAGGTAGTACTGAAAATGAAAAAACAAACAAACAAAAATACCCACCGCTTTCCAGAGCATGAGCAATTGATCGAGGACACCCGAACCACCGGAAGCAAGGGTAGCTAAGACAGCAAGAAAACTTACGCAAATAACAATCCCCTCTCTCCTTCTCTCTCGTTCTCTCTCGCTCTGTCTGTGTGTCTGTCTCTCTGTCTGTCTGTCTGTCTCTGTCTGTCTGTCTCTTTCTCCCTCTCTCTCTCTCTCTCTCCTTCTCTCTACCTCCCCCCCCTTTGGATTTTAGTTGACGCTTAGTAATGATTTATCAGCATCGGTTGTTGTCAATCGTCTTTTTTAACATCGTACATTTTAACATAATCGGATGAAGTGCCACATTTTGTCGCATCAAAAGCGCCGATGATGTTGTCTAGGTTCAAGACTGACCCACTCATTCACCACCCCAATCCTCCTACCCCCGTCCCTTCCCTCTCCACTGAAGAATTAAAGACACATAAGCAAAGGGCATCTAAAATGGGAAATATCAGTGAATTTTATGGCTGAGCTTTCAGTTTTATGTTCTTCTTGCAGCATTGCCATTATTTGTCCAGGATTTCAGATACTGAAATACAGAAACCCGTTGAACTCAATTCTGTCCGTCCTGCCTGCCTGCCTGCCTGCCTGCCTGCGCCTGCCTGCCTGCCTGCCTGCCTGTCTATCTGTCTGCATGGATGTCTGCCTGTCTGTCTGCCTGCCTGCCTGCCTGCCTGCTTGCCTGCCTGCCTGCCTGCCTGTCTATCTGTCTGCCTGGATGTCTGCCTGCCTGTCTGTCTGGATGTCTGCCTGTCTGTCTGCCTGTCTGTCTATCTGTCTGCCTGGATGTCTGCCTGTCTGCCTGCCTCCCTGTCTCTGTCTCTGTGTATCTCTGTGTATCTCTGTGTCTGTCTCTGCCTGTTTGTCTGCCTGCCTCTCTGTCTCTTTTTCTGTCTCTCTCTCTCTCTCTCTCTCACACACACACACACACACACACACACACACACACACACACACACACACACACACACACACACACACACTCTCTCTCTCTCTCTCTCTCTCTCTCTTTCTCTCCGTCTGTTTGTCTGTCTGTCTGTCTGTATGTTAGTATGTATAGACTTGCGTCCACACGTCCGTCTCTCAGTCTTCCTGTCTCTCAGTTTGCCTGTCTGTCCGTCTGTCTGTCCGTCTGTCTGTCCGTCTGTCTCTGTCTGTCTGTCTGTCTCTCTCTCTCTCTGTCCGTACAGATATAGATCTAGATGTACATAGATACAGATGGATAGATAGGCGGATCGGTCGGTCGGTCGTTGGGTCGATGGGTTGTTGAGTGGGTGGGTCGATCGATGGGTCGGTGGGTCGGTAGGTGGGTCGGTGGGTGAGTCGATGGGTTGGTTAACTTGGCTCCGCCTGGCTCGGGGCGGCTCGGCTCTTGGCTCTTGGCTCTCGGCTCTTGGCTCTCGGCTCGGCTCGGCCTAGCTGGGCTTGGCTGGGCTGGGCTGGGTTGGGCTGGGCTGGTCGGTGAGTGGGTCGGTGGGTCGGTCGGTGAGTCGGTCGGTGAGTCAGTGGGTTGGTCGGTCGGTGGGTCGGTCGTTGGGTGGGTCGATGGGTTGGTTAAGGGGTCGGTCTGTGGGTCGGCTGCTCGATGGATGGGTGGGTGGGTGGGAGAGTGAGTGGGTGGGTGGGCAGATGGGTCAGCTCGGCACGGCACGGCACGGCACGGCACGGCACGGCACGGCTCTACTCGGCTCGGCTCGGCACGGCTCGGCTCGGCTCGGCTCGGCTCGGCTCGGCTCGGCTCGGCTCTGGGCTCATGGCTCTCAGCTCATGGCTCTCGGCTCGGCACGGCCATGCCTAGCTCGGCTCGGCTCGGCTCGGCACGGCACGGCACGGCTCGGCTCGGTTCGGCTCGGCACGGCTCGGCAGGGCAGGGCTGGGCTGGGCTGGGCTGGGCTGGGCTGGGCTAGGCTGGTCGGTCGGTGGATTGGTGGGTCAGTGTGTCGGTCGGTGGGTCGGTGAGTCAGTGTGACGGCGGGTGGTTCGGTCGATGGGTCGATCAGTGGGTCGGTCAGTGGGTCCGTGGGTCTGTCAGTGGGTCAGTGGGTCGATCGGTGGGTCGGTCGATGGGTCTGTGGGTCTGTGGGTCGGTCGGCCGGTGAGTCGGTGGGTCGGTCGGTGGGTCGGTCGGTGGGTCGGTCGGTGGGTCGGTCGGTGGGTCGGTCGGTGGGTCGGTGGATTGGTCGATGGGTTGGTCGGTGGGTCGGTGGACCAGTGTGCACGTGGGTCGATGGGTTGGTCGGTGGGTTGGTCGGTGGGCCGGTGAGTTGATCGTTGGATCAGTGGATTGGTGGGCCGGTGAGTCGGTGGTTTGGAGGGTCGGCGGGTTGTTTGGTGGGTGGGTGGGTCGGTGGGTCGGTGGGTTGGTCGGTTAACAGATATATAGATAGACAGATAGAGAGATAGATAGATAGACAGATAGATAAATAGATAGATAGATAGATACATAGATAGATAATTAGATAGATAGTTGTGTGTGCGTGTTTGTGTGTGTGTGTGTGTGTGCGTGTGTGTGTGTGTGTGTGTGTGTGTGTGTGTGTGTGTGTGTGTGTGTGTGTGTGTGTGTGTGTGTGTGTGTGTGTGTGTGTGTGTGTGTGTGTGTGTGTGTGTATGTGCGTGTGTGTGAGTGCGTGCGCGCGCACACGAGCGGTCGCTCGCTCAGGAACCATACATACAGCCAGGTCGCCGGACGTGTACACACTAATAGAAAGAAGTCCTCATCTAGAAACACCCCAGACACGACCATCTTGGCTGCCCCACGTACAGGCCCAGCCAAGACACACCCACCATTAGCGCTTGACCTTCTGGCTGCTGCCTCCTCCCCGGGCGTACCTGTAACCGAGAGACATGTTCCAACAGTCAACCTGTCGTACATTCCTGCCTGGCATCAAACAAACAAAAAATCAGATAGACAGACCAAACAATCGAACAAAAATGAGACTGTTCACACACACACACACACACACACGCACGCACGCACGCACGCACGCACGCACGCACGCACGCACGCACGCACGCACGCACGCACACGCACACACACACACACACACACACAAATGTGCAAAATGTAGTTCAGAGTCTCTCAGGATAGATTTTCCACTTACGGTTCAAGAACAATATAGTATAGTGGAATCATTTGCTTGGAACCATTTCCAGAATTACTTCAGAAAGTCTCAAAAACTCAAAAACACACTCCAACATCAGCAGGAAGTTATCGTCCCTTATGTATAAGTGCAAAGTCGATGCTTCTACAACAAAATTTAGTAAACATGCCTCATGTGTTTGTGGACAGAGCATCACAGTTGATCATATTATCTCATGTGCCGCTATCAAACAATTTATACCCATACTTTCTACATATACTATTACAAATGTTTTCGAATCACCAGCATTAACCTATGAATTCTTTATTTCTTTATCAAAGAGTCCAATAAGTAAGTACTTATACTTTCTTACATTTATTTACTCATACTTATGAGGTTACTTTTAAGTGAGTCAATCATTAACCTAGTACTAAATTTACATAACATATACGAAAGGACCATCCTTATCCGTCCCCTACCTCTCACTGTACTCTCCCATATCAAAACCATTTGTAGCTTTCTAGCTTTATCACTTTATCATGAGGGTTTTGTTTGACTGTTTTCATTGATGTAGGTTTTTGCTTGTTTGTTTTTTTTGTTTTTTCCCCCCGTCTAATATCACCTAGAGTGGATAGACGTTAAATTTGAAACTAACACACACACACACACACACACACACACACACACACACACAAGTCTGACGAGAAATCGACAAAAAGATAGGATGAAGACTAGAGGCCCATTTTCTGCTAATCTGTTTTCTTCCTATCTCATGGCATTGCTATTTTTTTGTCAAAATCCCTCGATGAAGACTATTTCATACATACGTGTGATTTTGTTTAGCTCTTCGAGCTATGATCTGACATGACGATTTCACTCGATCCAGCTGTAAATATCATCCTCTTGTGGTGACCTGGCTGCGCAGGGTAACAAAATGTTGTCGGTATACTTCTACGTAACTATACAATCATGACATTCAGTCTACTTTCTGATGCCAGTGCTTTTGTACGGATCAGACATCTGGGATCTAGACAAAGTATAAAAATACATGGAGAAGGTGCATTTTTTTGCAGTTCAATGTTTGCAAGCCATTGAAAGAAGTGTTACTACAATGATCTATAGAGATTTGCATTGCATGTAAATGTATATACAATATCAATGAAAATCGCCTCCCTTATAAAGCTTATCTGATGTTACTAAATTTGGATGAAAGAACTAGCTGATGTGTGGGAAAATGAAAGTGTTAAATCAGATGTCCAATTATCAATTTGTTTAAGACAAAGATTTATAGATTGCTACTGGTATGAGTCGTTCAACCGCATGTATTCAAGCGAAATATTTACAACATATAGATCATTCAAAACGAATCACAGGCAATGCATTTTGCTACTGACACAAAAACAGATGTAAATCAGGCGCTTGTTAGATTTGATTTTGAAGAAAAATTAAATCGCCTGTCCCGTGTGTAAAAAATTACGAAGACGAACTTCATTTCAGTTTGTGTTGCCCGTTCCTCAGTGAACTTCGACGTGCTCTCGTAGCAGTCAAATACCACAAACAGCCAGATGCATGTAGAATTGTTAATGCCTTCAAAGAAGAGATGCGCATGTGAATGAGTTGAGATGCCAAATTAAAGAAAATTCTAATGAAATGATAGTAGGATATCTGAGGTATAATCTATGTTCGTGTCCTTTTTTTCTGAGTTGGTTAATGTTGTTTGCCTCTTCTGCAATTTTCGCTTTTACTGTTTCATTTTGTTTTCACTTGTCTTTGACCGCCGTCATTATTCAGCCCTTTGTCAAGACCTGGATGCTAAGTGAATTCATGTCTCATATGTGTCTCTCTTCATCTGTGTTTACGATTTCTAAATGTGTGTAAGTTTATACATGATTACATCGTAGCCATAAGATTTTATAGTTTTCTAAGGGACGGCTCTTTTCAGCTGAAGTTTGAAATAGGTCGGAAGTGGACAGCCAGTGCAGTGTCTAATCCTTCTTGTCGTTGGCGTATGCAATGTGGCGATGAGACTTTCAGCATGTGATCAGAATAACAATGCTCTAACTTTACTTTTGATCGGCTAATTTCAGGTGCCCGTCTAATTGTCAAATTTCTGTTATTGCACATTTGTAGTGACATCAAATTGAATGCAACTGTTTGAAGTCTGGATATCCAAAGAAAAGCAACGAGCAGTTTTCACGTATGGCCAGCATAAATCTCAAGCCATCAGTCGTGCAAGACACCAGAAACATGGTAATGTACATGCTGCCTCCAAACACAAAGAAAAAACTGCACTATGCCGATCTAGTCCGCAACATGCACACAGCAGCATATATTGGTCCGTTCACGAATACATTTGTCTCTCTGTTTCCAGTCCGTCCTACAATGGACAGCAGATGATGAAAATTCATACCAGGGAAAAGGAAATTTGAGGGAGGGGAAGAGGAGGGGTGAATTCCACCACAGACCTGAGACATTGGCCATGACAGACTGGGTTCATAAACTCGGCAGCGCGTGGACAAGGGATGGGAGAAGGGTAGAGAACAAGTAGGAGTGGAAAGACGGTGGACATCGGAGGATTGGGAGGCTGAGGGAAGGAGGGGTTTGGGCTGGTGTTGAGTTGGGGCTGAAAATGGAAGAATTACCTTTCTGACCCGTCTCCTGACTTTCCACTCCCTCTGCCTGGCAGCATAAGAACTGGGACGAGGACGTGTTCAGAGTGCCATCAGTTTTGTCAAACTCAATCAAAGCAACGATTACTATTTGTAACCAGTGCTGTCAAAATAATGGTTTGAAAATGCACGTCTCAATCAGGGCAACCAAATGAAATCTGCAAACCTTGGCTTTCCACAAATTAAGTTCAAATGAGCATATTGAGTAAATTAACCAGATTACTATAAACCAACTGCCATTTCAAAATGTTTGATGAGTGACTGTACTCTGAATTCCAACATGAACATGAACATGATAGTATCCATCTGCCTCAAGAGACAATGAACTTGCGCTGTGGATCAGGTCGTTGTGGAGTTGCAGCGCCTGCTGTGGCTGAAGAGCCCGATTCTTGAGTGGCAGACCCTGTTGCAGTTGCTGCAGGTGAAGTCTTGGTCATCAGTGTCTGTTGGTGCGGACGCAATTCTTTGCCGTCTGCGGCGCTTCCCTTCTTCCCACTGGGCCTCTCTTCTCTGTTCTGCTTGCTTGATGTCGGCCTTGATGGTGGACCGCCAGCTGACCAGGTCTGAAGCTGCTGTCTTCAGGTCTGCTGGGTCGAGGCTGCCTGCCCTCAGGTCGCGTTTGCATACATCCTTTTAGCGTAGGGCGGGCTGTCCTGTGAGTCTGTAGCCTGTAGTCAGCTCGCCGTGCAACATGTCCTTTGGGATGCGACCATCGTCCACGCAGCTGACGTGGCCAAGCCACGCAGGCCTCTCTGTGTCAGCATGGCGAACATGCTAGGTATCCCAGCCTGGGCCAGGACGTCCTTGTTCGTGATGTGGTCCTGCCAAGTGATGCCCAGGAGTCTTCTGAGGCAGCGCAGGTGGAAGCGTTCAGTCTGCGTTCTTGTTGAGAGTACAGGGTCAATGCTTCGCTTCCGTAGAGAAGAGTGCTCAGCACACAGACTTGGTGTTTGACGTTAGCATGGTGTTGTCCCAGACTCTCTTTGCTAGACGGGCCGTCACTGTTGCTGCCTTGCCAATCTGCACGTTCAGCTCGACGTCCAGAGAGAGGCTGAAGCCCAGGTAAGTTAAGTTGTCGACCACTTCAAGGGTGTGATCACCGATGGAGATGCGAGGAATGCTGCCGACGTCTTGGCCCATGACATTTGTTTTCTTAAAGCTGATAGTGAGGCCGAACTTAGTAGTGCAGGCATCAGCGAAGCAAGTGATGAGCCGTTGTAACACTTCCTTGGTGTGGGCAGTAAAGGCAGTGTTGTCTGCGAAGAACATCTCTCTGATGAGGACTTTCCGCACCTTCGTCTTTGCTTGGAGGTGTGCCAGGTTGAAGAAGCTTCGGTCACTCCTAGTGTGAAGGAAGATGCCGTCTTCAGACTGTCGGAAGGCGCAGCACAGCAGCAGGGAGAAGAAGACGCCGAAGAGTGTCGGAGTGAGCACACACCCTTGTTTGACACTGCTCTTGATTGGAAAGGGGTTCGAAGATGAACCGTGATACTGATCGGTGCCATTCATATTGTCAGGGGAGGACATGATCATCTTCAGCAGCTTGGGGGGGACATCCAATCCGGTGTAGTAGGGTGAAGAGCCTGACTTACTAACCAAGTCAAACACCTTTGTCAGGTCGGTGAAGGCGATGAACAAGGTCTTCTCTGCTCGTGGCATTTCCCTTGTAGCCGTCTCAGGGAGAATATCATGTCGATCGTCGATCTCGCAGCTCTGAAACCGCACTGTGCCTTTGGGTGCACTCGTTCGGCGACTATCTGCAACCTGTTGAGGACAACGCGGGTGAAGGCTTTGCCAACAATGCTGAGGAGGGATATTCCGCGAGAGTTATTGCAGTCACTGTAGTCCCCTTTGTCCTTGTATAGCGTGACGATGTTTGCATCGCGCATGTCCTGGGGTACGTTCCCTTCCTCCCAACATTGCAGCAGAAGCTCACGGAGGTGACCGAGGAGAGAACTCTCCTTGCCAACTTTAATGACTTCTGGCAGAATGCCATTGCTACCTGGAGCTTTACCACAGGCTAGCAAGTCGATGGCCTTGCTGAGTTCTTGAATGATGGGTGGGGCGTCAAGCTCCTCTGTGAGCAGGCAGGGGGTGGTGTTCTCAATGACTGTGTGGGTGACTGAGGTCTCCTGGAGTACAGCTCCGGTAGTGTTCCGCCCATCTCTCCATGTGTTTGCTGCGGTCGGGGATGATCTCCCCGACGTAGATTTAGAGGAGCGATCTTGATGGCGCTAGGGCCGAATGCCCTTTCTTCGTGCCTTTGCACATGGGGTGGATGTTGCCGCATTCAGTGGAAATCAGGATAACCTGGTACAGGTTCAGCCAGAACTCATTGGCGCATTTACGGGCAATCCGCTGGTGTTGCTGCGAGCTTTATGGAGTGCGGCTAGCGTCTTCTTTGAGGGCTCTCTCTTGTGATTGAAGAGCGCGTCTCGCTTAGCAGCAATTTGTAGGTTCCATCTCCACGATTCCTGCTTCGAAACCGTCTTCATTCTTTCTCACTCTCTTCCTTTAGGTGTCTGAGGCAGATTTCTCGGTGGCATCGCGGATGTGGTTCCGCCGTGATGAGAGCTGTCTGTCGGGCAGTCCCTAGGGCCTTGTCATGGCTCGGGTGAAGCGTTCGCGCAGTTCTGGCACTGACGTCATGGCTGTGTGATTCGAGGACGTCCCTTCTGCTTGGAGCGGGGGATTCGCTTGGGCGAAGACGCACCTTGCTGCCAACAGGGAGTGGTCAGTGTTCGCAGTCAGTACTGTGGTAGCTGCGGTTGACGAGCACATGGTTGAGCAGGAGTCTTGGGGTGATCACGAGGTCCAGCTGATGCCAGTGAGGGGATCTGGGGTGCCTCCGCGACACTCTGTGCGTGGTTTAGTGGGAAAAGGGTGTTCGTGGTACAGAGGTCGTGGTAGGAGCAAAGCTCAAGTAGCCGCGGCCCCATTCTCGTTCAGTATCCCGACGCGGAAGCGGCCGATGCAGCGGGGCCAAGAGCTGTGGTCTGCACCAATGCGGGCGTTAAATTTCCCAGAGCAAAAAACATGTTTTTCATTTGCAGGTACCTCCTGATTTTGGGTCTTACAGTTCTTCATAAGCTCATCCTTAGCTCGGTGTTAGAGCAGAGTGCAGGGGGGTTTGACGCTAAGGATGTATGTTGGTCCAGAGAGAGGATTGCGCTGTCCCCTTGAAAGGTGGTTCAACTGAGGCAGGGCAGAGCTCGAGCTGCGAATCCAACGCCATCCAGTCGGTGCTCCTCTGGCTCCAGTCCTCGCCAAAAGAACGTGTAGTCCTTCTCCCTGAGGCTGCCGACGGAGGGGAGTCTTGTCTCTAGCAGCGCGGCGATGTCGATATTGAACCGTTTCAGCTTGCGGTCGATGAGGCTGTTTTCCCTGGCGTCGCCATCTTGCTGGGGGTCGTCAGAAAGGCAGAACACATCGTTCTGACGTTCCAGGTTGCCATCCGCAAGGTTGATTGTTTGAATTTCTTTGTTTTATTTAATTGCCTGGTTCTAGGTTTACAGTCTACTCTTCGGTCTTTCCCCTGAACTCCAAGCACCCATTGAAGCAGACACACTGTGGCGGGTCAGCAACTTATTGGCTGCGGGCTGCCCAGCTTGAGGCGTGCTGTAGCTGACCAGTGGGACGCAATGGTCCCTCCCACCGTCGGAGACAACCCGTAGCGACCAAGGGGAGGTCATTTCAAAATGTGTAATGGGGGCCGGAATAGCTCAGTTGGTAGAGCGCCGGACTCGTAATCCAAGGGTTACGGGTTTGAATCTCCGCTGGCCCGTTCCGGTACAGGGGGATTTTTCCCTCGGAGTTAACATTAGTTCTGACTCCATTTCCCATACAGTCCTTCGAATGAGACTCTAAACTGAGGTTCCGTGTGTGAACGCACGCATAACATCTTGCACACACGTAAAATCCCATCACCAACTTTCGGAAGAGAAGGCCAGTTTGGCCGTTGGTATGGAGTATGGATGCCTCAATGGCGGGATAAAAAACCGTCATACACACAAAACTCCACTCCCTTTGTTGAGCAGATGGGATTAATACCTGCCTGTCTATACAGGGAGTGTCCGCAGGAGTATCAGCCTGCTTACGCAGAAGAAGAAGAAGAAGAAGAAGAAGAAGAAAGAAGAAGAAGAAGAAGAATGTGTAATGAGTGACTGGATTCTGAATCCCAGTATGAATATAATGCAGTTAATACAACCTAATGACAGTGGCGTCGGAAGCGGGGGAGGGGAGGACAGGGGGTGTCTGTCCCCCCTCCATCTTGATGAAAATACACAAGATTATTTTCTGCTCTCCCCTCCCTCCATATTTAAAGCCAAAAAACATAAACGTCATGGGTTACGATGCCTCACCCCACCCACTGCTTTTTCAGGATGTTGGAAGAAGACAGAATAGCCTGCTTAAAAAGCAGGTAAATGAGCCCCTCCCCGTCCTCCCCCCAACTCGCGCTTTTACAAGAATTTTGGACTCCCGACTCACCCTGCTTTTATAGATCTGTAGAAGATGAGCCCCCTCCCCCTGCTGTGATGAATATCACCAGCCTTTCACCCCCCCCCCCCCCCTCCGCCCTTAGAAAAAGTTGGAGGACGCTCTGAGACGTCATTCAGGCTGCGCCCCTCTTCCCTCTCCAATGCAAAGTATCTTTCGACGGCACTACACAATTACTGATATCTAATACTGTTTCACCATCACCGACTGAACACTTGTAATTAACATAATGGGGATAGACAAAAAATCTTGCAAGTCTTACCTTAAAACAAACTGTCGATCTATGACAAGAGTAAGTGTGGGGGTGGGGTGGGGGATGGGGGGGGGGGGGAGTGCGGAGAAGAAGAGGCAGATGGCTGTCATGTTTGTGGATGACAAATTTCACCCTGTAAAGAAACGGACATGCCCTAATGACAGAGATTGTACTCCGGTCTGTATGGCAGAGATCGTACTCTGGTCTGTATGACAGAGATTGTACTCCGGTCTGTATGACAGAGATTGTACTCCGGTCTGTATGACAGAGATTGTACTCCGGTCTGTATGACAGAGATCGTACTCTGGTCTGTATGACAGAGATCGTACTCCGGTCTGTATGACAGAGATCGTACTCTGGTCTGTATGACAGAGATTGTACTCCGGTCTGTATGACAGAGATTGTACTCCGGTCTGTATGACAGAGATTGTACTCCGGTCTGTATGACAGAGATTGTACTCCGGTCTGTATGACAGAGATCGTACTCTGGTCTGTATGACAGAGATTGTACTCTGGTCTGTATGACAGAGATTGTACTCCGGTCTGTATGACAGAGATCGTACTCTGGTCTGTATGACAGAGATCGTACTCCGGTCTGTATGACAGAGATTGTACTCTGGTCTGTATGACAGAGATTGTACTCCGGTCTGTATGACAGAGATTGTACTCCGGTCTGTATGACAGAGATTGTACTCCGGTCTGTATGACAGAGATCGTACTCTGGTCTGTATGACAGAGATTGTACTCTGGTCTGTATGACAGAGATTGTACTCCGGTCTGTATGACAGAGATCGTACTCTGGTCTGTATGACAGAGATCGTACTCCGGTCTGTATGACAGAGATTGTACTCTGGTCTGTATGACAGAGATTGTACTCCGGTCTGTATGACAGAGATTGTACTCCGGTCTGTATGACAGAGATTGTACTCCGGTCTGTATGACAGAGATTGTACTCCGGTCTGTATGACAGAGATTGTACTCTGGTCTGTATGACAGAGATTGTACTCTGGTCTGTATGACAGAGATTATACTCTGGTCTGTATGACAGAGATTGTACTCTGGTCTGTATGACAGAGATTGTACTCTGGTCTGTATGACAGAGATTGTACTCTGGTCTGTATGACAGAGATTGTACTCTGGTCTGTATGACAGAGATTGTACTCCGGTCTGTATGACAGAGATTGTACTCCGGTCTGTATGACAGAGATTGTACTCTGGTCTGTATGACAGAGATTGTACTCCGGTCTGTATGACAGAGATCGTACTCTGGTCTGTATGACAGAGATTGTACTCTGGTCTGTATGACAGAGATTGTACTCCGGTCTGTATGACAGAGATCGTACTCTGGTCTGTATGACAGAGATCGTACTCCGGTCTGTATGACAGAGATTGTACTCTGGTCTGTATGACAGAGATTGTACTCCGGTCTGTATGACAGAGATTGTACTCCGGTCTGTATGACAGAGATTGTACTCCGGTCTGTATGACAGAGATCGTACTCTGGTCTGTATGACAGAGATTGTACTCTGGTCTGTATGACAGAGATTGTACTCCGGTCTGTATGACAGAGATCGTACTCTGGTCTGTATGACAGAGATCGTACTCCGGTCTGTATGACAGAGATTGTACTCTGGTCTGTATGACAGAGATTGTACTCCGGTCTGTATGACAGAGATTGTACTCCGGTCTGTATGACAGAGATTGTACTCCGGTCTGTATGACAGAGATTGTACTCCGGTCTGTATGACAGAGATTGTACTCTGGTCTGTATGACAGAGATTGTACTCTGGTCTGTATGACAGAGATTGTACTCTGGTCTGTATGACAGAGATTGTACTCTGGTCTGTATGACAGAGATTATACTCTGGTCTGTATGACAGAGATTGTACTCTGGTCTGTATGACAGAGATTGTACTCTGGTCTGTATGACAGAGATTGTACTCTGGTCAGTATGACAGAGATTGTACTCTGGTCTGTATGACAGAGATTGTACTCTGGTCTGTATGACAGAGATTGTACTCCGGTCTGTATGACAGAGATTATACTCTGGTCTGTATGACAGAGATTGTACTCTGGTCTGTATGACAGAGATCATACTCTGGTCTGTAGGACAGAGATTGTACTCTGGTCTGTAGGACAGAGATTGTACTCTGGTCTGTAGGACAGAGATTGTACTCTGGTCTGTAGGACAGAGATTGTACTCTGGTCTGTATGACAGAGATTGTACTCTGGTCTGTATGACAGAGATTGTACTCTGGTCTGTATGACAGAGATTGCACTCTGGTCTGTATGACAGAGATTGTACTCTGGTCTGTATGACAGAGATTG
>CM031597.1:67164032-67166532 GCA_018398815.1 Conus ventricosus | reverse complement strand
CCAGCTTGAATATAGTCCAGTTCTGTGAGGCTCAATGACTTCAGGAAAACTGATGTAAGGGCACGTTTGCAGATGCTGATTAAAGGTTTCATTGAATTTGCGCGAGTCGGGTCAAACAGTGTCGAACAGAAATTGATTGAAGAGAGTATGAAAGCATTCAGGAATAGTTTTCTGGCACGTAAGAGAGATCGATTGATTGATCGATCTTTAAAACGCAAGGATGAAGATCTTAGGCCAAGGCCTAGTCTTACAGTCTGTCCTTGTCATGCATACATTATGTCAACAATATTCATACTGACAGTTCATCACAACAACACTGTAATCTGATTCTACGATAAGCGGACTATTCATAAACGTGACAATGACATGGTGGGTAGTCAAACAGAAGGAAAAAACAAGCAAACAAAAGCACACATAGAGGTCGGAGGAGTGTGTGTGTGGAAGAATGGTAGGTAGGGGAAGAGAAGAGGGATAGTAGACAGAGTGGGAGTAGGGATGAGCGATTTAACGGAGTACGTTACATGTTTAGACGATGCATTCAAAGTATGTATATAATTTAAAGACGACTTTGCGAATGGACGTTAATGATTTCAATCGAATAATCAAATTATTGAGACATAAAATGTTTACGTACGTAAATGTTTCTTGAAAAGTTTTAACGTATTCGTATTTTGTAGACCCGGCGGAAGTGAGTTCCAGATACATGGTCCAGAGTAAGCCAAGCTTGTTTTGTATTGATCAGTGCGTGGGTAGGGAAGAAGGAATTTCTTCGAGCCAAAAGAGCTGTTCAATCTTGTAAAAAGGGCTTTGATGTAACATGGCATAGTATCTGTCGAAATTGTAAACATAAATAATGTCTTGTTGAATACCAATTGCCTACTCAGAGATAGCATGTTCGCTGTTTGCAGTGACTACTGTGAAAAATGCTTGTGTGTACACACACAACACACACACACACACACCACACACACACACACACACACACACACACACACACACACACACACACACACACACACACACACACACACACACACACACACACACACACACACAGAACACACACGTACACACACACACACACACACACACACACACACACACACACACACACACACACACACACACACACACACACACACACACACACACACACACACACACACACACACACACACATACCCCCCCCCCCCCCCACACACACACACACAGCTATTTCTCTTTTGAATAGATTGCAAAGTTTAGACAGTAAGGCCATGAAATTAGTTCTGGGAGTTCCAGTTCATACAAACACTCATAGATGTTATAAAGAAACAAATATATTACTACTAAATGAGAAACGAATATTGGATGTATCCAAATATATTGTTAGAAGTCTTTCTGTTGAAAATTCAGTTACTGAAGAAATACTGATGGATTCCAGTAAGGATTTTCCTAAGAGGTCTAAAAACATGTAACATATTCAACGAATTAGAAACTACACATCTGACTTTATGTCACATTGTAATATTGAAATTACTGATATACCAGAATTTCCTGCGGTATCTACAATGCCTCCTTGGGAGCACCTAAATGCTTCTTTTGATTACAAATACATTTCGATAAAGAAAAGTGATAATGTAAATATTTTAACAACTGAAGTTCGTGAACATTTAGAAAACAGCTATTCAAATCATTTAAAAGTGTTTACAGATGGGTCTGTAATGGAATCCTCTGACTGTGGTTCTGGCTTTATTATACCAACTTTAAATGTCAGGAAATCATATTATTTAGGAAAGGGGTTTTCAATCTATACCTCAGAATTATATGCAATACTGAAGGCGTTGACTTACATATGTGATACACCAATTGCTTTCTATGAAATTTTACTTTGTGTTGATTCCAATTCTGTTTTACAATCACTAGAGCGTTGGGACTGCAAAGCTAGAAAAGATTTGCTTTTTGAAATAAAACATCTACTGCATTGTGTCATAACTCTGGGCATAAGAATTGATTTTTGTTGGTCCCATCTCACTGTGGTATAAAGTGGAATGAAATAGCAGACAGTCTTGCAAAAGAAGGAGCAAATAGAAATGCTGAAAATTTATTAAACAGTCCCTTAGATTTATCCGCTTGTGAATTAATCCAAATCATGGAAAAATATATACATAAGAAGAATTTAAGTGAAAAAATGTCTAGTTTACCATCGTGTCCCAGGCACATTGTCAGATTAATTCATAAGTTAAGGCTGAATACTTGGAACACTAAATATTCTTATGGTATTACTTGTGTCTGCAGAGAAAACATTTCTGTACATCATCTTTTATTTGAATGCTCAGTGTTGACCACGCTCTATCAGGAGAAAGGTATTGAGATGACAAACTTTGGTAATGTTAGTACTGTCTTATATGGTTCCCATGTTGCTGAAATTGCCATGGTTATTTCGCAGTCATCGGTTGCAAAATTTTTATAAAGATCAATACTAGGGTATTTCACTTATGTAAGCATGCACATATCAGAC
>CM031597.1:67154032-67161532 GCA_018398815.1 Conus ventricosus | reverse complement strand
TGGGTGAGGGTTGGTGTGGAAAATGAGTAAAAAATAAAAAGAAGAAAGAGAAAACTACCAAGTAGAAGAAATTAGAACAAGAGGGAGAATGAAAAGAGGAAGGACACAATAAGTAAAGAACGGAAGAAACGAAAAAAAAAAGACAGAGAAGAAGAAGAAGAAGAAGAAGAAGAAGAAGAAGAAGAAGAAAGAAGAAGAAGAAGAAGAAGAAGAACAACAACAACAACAACAACAACAAGAACCATAAGAACAAGAAAAACAAGAAATAAAAGAAAAGAAGAAATAGACAAATGAAGATAAAAAGAGAGAGAGAGAGAGAGAGAGAGAGAGAGAGAGAGAGAGAGAGAGAGAGAGAGAGAGAGAGAGAGAGAGAGAGAGAGAGAGAGAGAGAATGTGTGTTTGTATCCATTTTCCTTACACATCAGTGCCAAGCAAAAAGAAAACACCTGGAAATCTTCATTATTGCTAGAAATTCTGGTGGCTGTCACTAACACGTAGAGTATTATCACCAATGGACAGCAAGGTTCAAGCACTCAGTTCGTGTC
The DNA here is from genome assembly GCA_018398815.1 of Conus ventricosus. Lineage (NCBI taxonomy): Eukaryota > Metazoa > Mollusca > Gastropoda > Neogastropoda > Conidae > Conus > Conus ventricosus. Next base: position 67,160,987 of record CM031597.1, on the reverse strand, counting down.
CAGTGTGCCGTTGACAAAGTCGCACATGAAAGGGCTCTGTCCTTATGTAATCTGCACAGAGGTTTCTTGTCATTCACACGCGAGTGTCGGCCATTGTGCTTTCGCCTGTTTGCAGTGGCTGGATCTGGAACTGTGATGGGCCTGTGAGATAAACCCATCGCTGCCTCCAACAACGATTTGGTCAAGAACGATGCAGGCAAGATAGTAAGGCTGTCGTTCGTACAGTTTATCATTGCTTCCGTTGTGAAAGACTGATAGACAGACAGACAGACAGACAGACAGACAGACAGACAGGTAGGTAGACATACAGATAAGCAGACAGAGGCAAATGCACATATATGCACACACTCACACACAAACACGTTCACAAACAAGTGGAAGACGAAAAAGGAGCCTGACAAACTAGTCAATGTGGTGCAGTGGTTAACGAAGCAGAATTGTCCATTGGGAGGTCGTGGGTTCAGTCCCCATCAGAGGAACTTATTGGTGTGATTCTTCGGTTCCAGCTGGCTCCTACTCAGAGCTGAACTTGATCTTGGCTCAGGGGAGAAGACATGAACCTACACAGCCAAGTGTCCTCCACTTGATGGATGAGCTACTGAAGCTTCTTGACCAACGTTCCAGGTGTCTGTAACCGGTGTCGGTGGATACAAGAATGCATTATTTATGAAAAGAAAGCGAAGAATTCAGCCCTGTCATATGCTCTCTGACCAGAATCACCTGTCGTTATCATCTGCACAGATCATTATGAACAGATGTATCAGCTTCTGTGTCTGTTCATGCCCCGCTCTGATGGTGAGTTCACCTTCGGGTTTTTGTCCAAGTGCGCGCCTCTCGTGATTTCCTGTCCAGGTATGGGAGAGTTCTTGAGGAGAGCCGTTGAACGGACGTGGTGGAGACCCCCTGAGGGGCATGCTCACTCACGCTGACTGTGCGACTGAGCAACTACTGTCGGCAGTAGAAGGCTTAGTGGGTGGTGTGCTACGTATGTTGGGTCGCTCCATTAAGAACAGCAGTGATGAGGCTGGGACAGGACAAGGCTTGGTGTGGCCGTGTTTTGGAGAGCTGGAGTGAGCGGCTTGGGTGTATTGTGACTGAAGTGATACAGGAGATGAAACAATCCAAATAAGGGAAAAAAAGAGAATAAAAAGGATAAAGAAAAGAAGAAAAGGAAGAAGAATGAAGAGACAAAGAAAGAATGGGTTGAAAAAGGGCTCGTGTGTGTGTGTGTGTGTGTGTGTGTGCGTGCGTGCGTGCGTGCGTGCGTGCGTGCGTGCGTGCGTGCGTGCGTGTGTGTGTGTGTGTGTGTGTGTGTGTGTGTGGTGTGTGTGTGTGTGTGTGGGTGTGTGTGTGTGTGTCTGTCTGTCTGTCTGTCTGTCTGTCTGTCTGTGTCCGTGTGTGTGTGTGTGTGTGTGTGTGTGTGTGTGTGTGTGTGTGTGTGTGTGTGTGTGTGTGTGTGTGTGTGTGTGTGTGTGTGTGTGTGATTTAAGTGTGCATGTTAATAGCTCATGCAAAGGCATATCCCCACCTCCCTGCCCTATGAAAATAAATCTGAAACCCATGATCATCATTATCACCACTACCACCACCACTCCCACTGCCATCGCCCCTTCTACACTCTTCCCTTCTCGCCTCCTTACCTCCTCCCCACGCCGATCGACACCATCACCAACAGCAACGACAATGTTAATAATAACACTAAGAAAAAAAAAGAAACAAAGGTCGCAACACGACATGAAAACAACAACCACAATTAAAAAAGCAAAACAACAACAACCACAACAACAGCAACAACAACAGCAGCAACAACAGCAGCAACAACAACCATACGACCAACAACACCAATCACAACGACAACAACAGCAGCAGCAAGAACAACAACAACAACAACAACAACAACAACAACGATAACAACCACAAAAATATGGGCAGTAAAAGAAAAGTTCCAGCTTTCTGCTTGTGAAGCAGCTTTGTTGGAGAAGTCTGGAAACGAGTGAATCCACCATAGGTTGTGGCTTTAAACTCCTCTCAAGTCTGCGAGGGCAAACTCTGTCCTAAGCGTGGCGAGCCTTGTACGAGGCGAGTGGCTCGCTCGCTTGTTTGGTTGTTTGTTGTAGTGTGGCTGTGGGCGGCTTGCTGGGCCCACCAGGTATCCCTGAATGTCCGAACTAGGCATAGAAATGCAGAAATAATGACCGACCTGATCAATGCGGGCGACCAGGGTATGCCGAGATCTGAAGGACTAAAAGAATTGACTCGAAGATTAAATGCCCCCACTCTCTCTCTTTCTCTGTGTATCTCTCTTTACACGAAAATACACATGGGCACGCACACACACAAACCCCCCCCCCCCAAACCAAACCAAACAAACAAACCAAAAAAAAAAAAACTGCACATGCGCACGCGCGCACGCAGGCACACACACACACACACACACACACACACACACACACACACACACACACACACACACACACACACACACACACACACACACACACACACACACACACACACACACACACACACACACACACACACACACACATAAACACAAACACGCATGCATACACGCACGCACACACGAACACATGCACGCATGTTGGCACAAACGCTCATGCGCTTGCATACAGAGATATAAACACATATGCATACAAACACACACACACACACACACACACACACACACACACACACACATACACACACACACACACACACACACACACACACACACACACACACACACACACACATGCGCGTGCGCGTGCGCGTGCGCGTGCGCAGATGCAAATTCACATGAACAATCATGTAAATCAGAGAGAGAGAGAGAGAGAGAGAGAGAGAGAGAGAGAGAGAGAGAGAGAGAGAGAACAGACAGACAGACAGACAGACAGACAGACAGAGAATCATAATGTTGATTCTATTGATGCTAGCCTTTGGAGTGGCGTGCAGATAAGGACACTAAGGACACGCCAATCTTCCGGCGAACCAATTGTACTTGATGGCAACACAAACACCCCTCCTCATTTTCCACAGCTACTATTGATTCCACTCCCCTGACTCGTTCTGCCTATGTAATGGAACGATACAGAGAACTTCGTCTGCCCTAATGACATCACATGCACTTGAATTCCTCAGCAGCGGATAAGGGCAACATGTTTTACCGCTCACAAGGATTGCATGTTCAAATCCTGGGTGCCTGACGGGGAGGGGGGTGGGGCGTGGGGGGTGTTGCCGATAGGGAGGGGGGGGGGGGGGTTAGGGGAGGTCTGAGAGGGAGCTGATATTTTCGATTTTGCGTGTTGTCGTACTGGCGATGTCAGTGTTGTGTTGCGTAGCCGCCCCCACCCCCTCCATCCGTTCTCCTTTGGATGGTTATATACCCCATCTACTTAGTATGTCACTCGAGATGGGTGATGTGGAGACGGAAACAACCGATCCAAACCAAGCATGAAATGGAGCTGATGTGTAAGCAGGCTCACTCACATGCATAACAACGTATATTTCATTTGCGGATGGCTTTGTCATCGTCGTCGTTGTCGTTGACGTCGTCATCGTTGTTATCGTCGTTATCATCATCGTGCGTGCGTATGTGACCTTTCTTCTGCGTGCACATGTGCATTTTCGTGTGCAGAGAGAGAGAGAGAGAGAGAGAGAGAGAGAGAGAGAGAGAGAGGAAGAGAGAGAGAGAGAGAGAGAGAGAGAGAGAGAGAGAGGGTTGGGTGGGTGGGTGGGTGGGTGGGGGACTTTTTATTATTCAGTCAATACTTCTAGTCCCTCAGATCTGAGGCACACCCTGATTACCGGCATTGATTAAATCAGTCATTATTTCTGCATTCAGACACTCAGGGTCACCTGGTAGACCCTGCAAAACCAGTCCACACAAGACCACAACAAATAAACAAACAAACAAACAAACAAACAAACAAACAAACAAACAAATAAATGCTCAAGCGAGTTACACTCCACGTCCAAGGCTTGCCACGTTTAGGACAGAGTTTGTCCTGACAGTTGAAGAAAAGGAGTTGAAAGCCACAGCCTATGGTTTCACTGGAATCCAGACTTTTCGGACAAAGCTAGATCACAAGTCGACAGCTCAAACTTTCCATTCATTGCCCAGATCTTTGTTGTTGGTGGGTTTTTTTTTTTTCCCTCCACCTTTACTCTTTTTTTGTCTTTTTTTTTTCCTTCTTCGTTTTTTTTTAGTTGTTTTTTTTTCTTTTTCTTTTTCACTTTTCTTCCTTTATTTTTGGCTTTTTTTGTTGTTGTTGTAAAGGCGGTCCTTTTTTTTTTCCCCTTCAACTCTCACGCAGCATGCGGGTCTGTATGATGTATTGCTATAAATGGACATTAATTTGCTGGTTTTAATGTTTTGGCGTTTGTTACAGCGCGTCAGGGTTTATTTTTGTACTAATGTTTGGTGCAGTGACACTCTCACACTGTGTTTCACAAAAAGGTACAAAGGTTATATATATATATATATATATATATATATATATATATATAAAATATATATATATATATATATATATATTATATATATATATATATATATACTGTTCAAAAAAAGAAACGCAAAATGAAATTTTGCCACCTGGGGTGAACCATACAGTTGAGAACACGCCAAAAACCGGCCCTGATGTATGTCTTGAACGTCGACGTGCTAGTAAACATTGATTCAGGTTGTCACCATGTGCACGTGCGTGTTGTGGGCCAGGTGCGACAGTGCAAACATTGGGTTGTGCTTCTGTTGTTTCGCCTGCAAAGCATGCCCAACTCAGTGGTGAACACACACACACCATGGTCATAGTGCAGTATAAAAGCCGGGTCATTTTGGCAACCGGCAGGCACACCGTACCAAAAAACAGCATGCCACGTTTGAGCCCAGCAGAGAGAGAAAACGCCCTGGGTCGTTTGCAAGTTGGTCAGAGTGCAACTGATGTGGCCCATGCTTTGAATGTCTCCCCCAGTACCATATGCCGACTTTGGACTCGCTTCCAGAGGACAGGGTCATCAGCTGATGCCCCGAGGTCAGGCCGACCTCATATCACAACGCCAGCCCAGGACCGCTTTATACGGCTCAGACATCTCCGCAATCGCTTCCTGCCGGCCTCGTCCACTGTCCAGGCATGCGCTGGTGTCCGTCGCATCTCCGACCAGACTGTCCGGAACAGGCTGCATGCTGCTGGGCTGAGGGCTTACAGGCCCCTACGTGGCAACGTAATGACGGGGCGCCATCGACAGACCAGACTGCAATGGGCTACGCAACACAGACACTGGACACTGAGGAACCATTGGCGACACGTCTGGTTCTCGGATGAGTCACAGTTTCTGCTGCAGCGCCATGACAGGAGGCGAAGGGTTTACCGCCGGGTTAATGAACGCAACCAGGAGAACTGCGTCGACGAGGCACCTCCGCATGGTGGCGGCAATGTCATGGTATGGGGGGCCATCAGCAACACAGGCAGGAGCCAGCTGGTGCGCGTGGAAGGTCACCTGACAGCCCAGCAGTACGTCCAGGTCATTGTTCAGCCACACGTCCTGCCTCTAATGGCCACTCCCAGGGCCGTGTTCCAGCAGGACAACGCCAGGCCCGACACAGCACGCCTGACCACAGCCTTCTTTACCGCCAACAACATCAACACCCTGGCCTGGCCCTCTCTTTCCCCGGATTTGAATCCCATTGAGCACGTTTGGGACGTTTTGGACAGACGCCTGAGAGTGAGGGCCAACGCCCCAGCGACTCCAAATGAACTGTTCCGGGCATTGCAGGCCGAGTGGGCGGCCATCCCACAGCAGACAATCAGGAACATTATTGCTTCATTGCCCCGCAGATGCCAGGCTACCATTGCAGCCAGAGGGGGTCACACCCGTTACTGACTTTGGAAGCGGCCTGGCGATTTCCCTGAGGGTCTGGGGCTGGTTCTTTACCACAGCATTACAGGGGAGACTTCTGTCCTACTGATGACCTGTTTTTGTCATTTTCACATTAAACGTGTTGTCACACTGAGCTTCAATAAATTGTGTTTCAAATCGGCAGCTTGGCATTTTGCGTTTCTTTTTTTGAACAGTATATATATATATACACACACACACACACACATATATATATATATATATATATATATATATATATACAACAAACTAATAAATTCCAAGGATAAGTACCGCACCGTTCCAGCAACTTACAGAGCAGCTTGGTGTTGCAATAACTGCAAGAAATATTGAATTATAAACAAAGCTTGCTCTTATGTCTTAGATTGAAGAAATAGGGGAAGATACGCATTCATATCTGCAGTGGTAGATGATTCTGCCTAACTAACAGTATGTGCATGAGTGGGTGAATGGGGAAAAATAAAATAAATGCTTCTCAAAATGAGCCTTCAGCGAGCTTATATTCTCCAAGAGGGAGACATCCTCCAATATGGAGGGAAACTCACTAACATATAACTCCTGGTCATATACCGATATTTCGAAACTTGGTGGTTTCTCCTCAGTGACCGCGGAAAGTGGTAATTTGACTCCTCTGCCTTTTCAGTTTTAAGAAGAATGCAATCCCAGAAAAGGTTGGTGTGCAATACCGTAGTATGTTTGTTGAGTTTTCAAAAAACCAACCAAAGGTGCCATCTAAGAAGCAAAAGAAAATCATAAAAGAGCAAAACAAACTACATTTTCTTGTGAAAAATATAAAATATAAAACGATATCCTCTAAGACACAAGTGCTGAGGGCTAGTTCTTGGAATGAATCCGCAAGGGACTAAAATACAACAAACTAATAAATTCCAAGGATAAGTACCGCACCGTTCCAGCAACTTACAGAGCAGCTTGGTGTTGCAATGACTGCAAGAAATATTGAATTATAAACAAAGCTTGCTCTTATGTCTTAGATTGAAGAAATAGGGGAAGATACGCATTCATATCTGCAGTGGTAGATGATTCTGCCTAACTAACA
>CM031597.1:67146532-67149032 GCA_018398815.1 Conus ventricosus | reverse complement strand
ACATAAAATAGACTGGCACACGCCCATTTTTTGAAGCATAATATTTGTGGGATAGATATTATGTAACAACTTCCATTGCAGCTCACGTAAGCGTACTTCTTTTGTTGCCAGTCTTGGCGTAAGCCACATCTTTTCACTCAATTCAATGTTCAGTTTTCTGCTCCAAAAATCTACGGCGTGTGGAGTTAGCGGTTTGTTGTTACTCTTTTTCAACAGATATTCTTTGATTTGTTTTGTTTTAGCATAGAAATGATTTGCATCAGAGGTACCATAATTCTCCATTTCAAATCGTCTATTCCTATCTTTTATCAAGTCAATCCAAGTTTGTGGTATGGCATTTAGTAGAGCATTGTATTGAAACATGGTTATTGCCCTGTTTTGGTTAAGTAGGTCCTGTACTTCCACTAAAGTTAAAAACGCCTTTCCTGCGTTTTAATAATATCGTTTATTGTGATAAGGCCTTTCTCTCGCCATTTTTCAAAATTGAGGACCTTACTTTTATATTTGATTAACTTATTATAAAAGAGACATTGTGTACCAATATATTTGCAAGCGCACTATCGCTTTCTACTTCTGTTTTGTTATCTAGGTAAGTTAATAGAACTTCTTTCCAAAAATTATTTTCGATTGTAGAGATCCCTGGTATATCTTTAGGAGAACAGTTTATTTCAAATATTTCCTCAGCTGAGGCTATTCTTTTCAAGTGCCAAAAAGGAATGAGGCACCATGTCTCAGTTCTTTTGTTGTATAATCGTCCAATCCACTGTAGGTTGAAGGTATTTTGCAATTCAATCATGTCAACCATTCTTAACCCTCCTTTTTTATAATCTGCTTTCATGACCTTCTTTTGATCTTTTCAAAGGCTTTTCTATTACTGTGTTTCCTTTGCCAAAGAAATTTATATAAAATTGTATTAACTTTAATCAGTATTTCCATTGGCAGTCCAACCGACTGCATAACATAAATAAATTGGCTGGTCAAAAATGTCTTTATGATCACTATTTTACCATGTATGCTACGGTCTCTCTTACTCCATTCTTTTATCATAGCTGTTAGAGTTTTCAGCCTACTTTTCCAGTTGTCTTCTATTTCTTTGGCCATTTTGTCTTTTGTTGCAAAGAATATTCCTAGGATTTTTATTTTGTCCACTATTTCAAAAGGTATGTTAAGAGCTCTTTCATCAACATCACCTATTGCCAAGACTTTAGTTTTGCGTATGTTTAGTTTCAAGCCAGAGAAACATGCGAATTGTCTGAGAATAGTTGTTGCCGTTGTTATATCATTCTGGTGTTTTAAAAAAGAGTTGTGTCGTCAGCCATCTGTTGAATTTTGATGCATGCGTTTGTTTCATTTCGCATCTGTATTCCTTCAATGCCACTATTTCTAATCTTAATAGCTAGCAGTTCTACAGCCAAAACGAAGGCTAAAGGGTAAAACGGACATCCTTGTCTAATACCACAATTAACATCAAAACTCTCCGATATCCAGCCCCCATGATTTATGTGATTCACAGCCTTTTTTAACATAATTCGAATCCATTTCTTAAAATCGGGACCAAATCCAAAAACATCGAATGCTTTCAATAAGTACGTTTTTGCTATGGAATCAAATGCTTTTGAATAATCAAGCGCTAATACAAAACCTGATTTACCTGTTTTGTTTACGTAATTGATTGCATCGTCAATTGTACGAATGACTGTAGATATATTTCGACCTTTAATGTAACCAACCTGGTCTTCGCTGACCAGATGTTGTATAACACCACTAAGTCTCTGTGCCATAACTTTAGCTAGAATTTTATAATCAGTATTTGTTAAGGTAATAGGTCTCCAGTTTGTTAGATGTTCTTTATCCAGTTCTTTGCCTTTATGAATTAGTGTTATCACACCTTGGTATTGAGTATAAGACAGCTCATCTTTCTGAAAGGATTCATTGAAAGAGGCGGTTACAATATCTTTTAATTTAGGCCAGAAAAATTTCATGAATTCAACAGTAATTCCGTCCATACCTGGCGCTGATCCATTTTTCATGCTTTGTAAAGCGCACGATGTTTCACTGACAGTAACAAGACCTTCACATGAGTTGGAGTCAGTGTCACTAAGGCGAGGAATATCTTCCCCAGCAATAAAGTCGTGCGTAGCTTCAGTCACATTTGCAACGTCAGTCTTTTGATTGTATAGATTTCTATAGAACGTAACCTCTTCTTTCATTATTTTGGTCTGGTCAGTGGTAGTAAACCCAGAATCTGATACAAGACGAGTCATCACATTTTTCTTTTCGTTACTTTTTCAAGGTTACAAAAATATTTGGTGTTTTTTTCTCCTTCCTCAATCCATTTCACTCTTGATCTAATTTGGGCTCCTCTCGTTTTTTGCATGTCTAGCAGTTCTAGTTTATGTTTAGTACTCAATAAATCATTCTGTAAGCGTGCATTTCCAGGGTCTTTTGTTATGCGAAATTCGATGTCGTGAAGTTGTTTTCGCAGGTCTAACTGTTCGTT
>CM031597.1:67136532-67139032 GCA_018398815.1 Conus ventricosus | reverse complement strand
CACACACACACACACACACACACACACACACACACACACACACACACACACACACACACCTTCGCACGCTGGTAAGTGGAGGTGGGGTGGAGGGTGTGTGTGTGTGGGGGGGGGGGGGGGGAGAGGGGGGGAGGGCGTGGAAGGGAAGGGGGCAGGAGAAGAGAGATGGGAGATGGCAATGCAACACTGGTAGGGGGTCATTAGGGTAGCTAAATGCTGTTACGCCTTCCCGTCACTCCCTCCCCGCTGCCCTCCCTCCGCCCCCTCCCCCCCTCCCCCCCCCGCTCCCCTCACACACACACAGTCTATCGTGCTCCTCATTTTCTAGATGCTTTCTTTAGAATTCGTTTGTAGTCGATCATACTGTCTGGTGTATCTGACCACATTGCATCGTATTGTATTGTATTGTATTGTATTGTATTGCACTGCATTGCATTGTATCGTACTGTATTGTATATTATTGCATTGTATTGTGTTGTATTATATTGAACTGTATTGTATTGTGTTGTATTCTTCGTATTGCATTGTATTGGTTTTGTATGATATCTATACTGCATTTTGTCCTCGCTGTGTTGGACTGTGTTGTATGAAGTGATGTCCTGCATGACCTTGTACCACATTGTATTTTACCGCCATGTCTAGTTGAACATCACGCTGTAGTGCATTCTGTTGTGATATTAACACCCCCCCCCCCACGTTCTCGTCCCTCGACACCCCCTCCCTCCTGATATTTTGTCATGGTAGTGCTTTATTTTGTTTTACCGTATCGTGTTAAAGAGGTTCACACAACTGACGACAGAGGGACGGAGTGGGGTGGGGGGGGGGGGGGGGGGGGGGGGGGGGGGAGGGAATGGGGAAATGACTTTTATTCCTTTCAGTCAACAAGATGTCTTTATGGTATGTTTTAACCTGGACCCGCGCACGTCCAGTGAGGAGACGCCATGAAATCCGACGGAAAGTCTTGGAATCACGCTGACTGACCCTCTTCCCTATCGCCCCCTCCTCTTCTCCCCCCTCCGTGCCTGTCATTTTTTTTGCGTTCACAGTTTTATTTCACGATATCATTACAATATGATTTTTGATCAGTGGAATACCAATTCTTCATTTCTACTGTACATTCTATTGTAATGTATTGTACTGTAATTCATTGCATATTATTGTATTCTATTGCATTGTTTTTAAATTGTATTGCATTGTTTTATATTACAGTCAAGTTGTAGTATGTTTGTTACATATTTACTGTCCTTCCCCCCAGTCCTCCTCCCAGACCCTGCCCTTCTCACCTATACATTTCACAAATTACACACACACACACACACACACACACACACAACACACACACACACACACACACACACACACACACACACACACACACACACACGCACGCACACACACACACACACACACACACACACACACACTAACACACTAACACACACACTAACACACCACGCACGTGCACACACAACACACACACACACACACACACACACACACACACACACACACACACACACACACACACACACTAACACACGCACGCACGTACACACACACACACACACACACACACACACACACACACACACACACACACACACACACACACACACACACACACACACACACACACACACACACACTAAAAACTTCTACACAGTGACTCATAGCTGAGTGTGACTAAAAAACGCAGGGAACAGCGAACAGAAACGCCATCGATGCTAAAACTGGAGCACCTACATTCGACGCACGCACAATGCAAAATAGAAGTAATCTGAGATCGGCTTCACCTGAGTTCCTGCCACACCACCACAACCAGGCGCGAGTTGTGGAGACAGCAGGAAACTTCATCAGTGTTCACTTCACGTAGAAACACGTCTCTCTCTCTCTCTCTCTCTCTCTCTCTCTCCCTCTCTTTTCTCTCCTCTCTCTCTCTCTCTCTCTCCCCTTTCCCCTCTTCTCTCTCTCTCTCTCTCTGTGAGCATGAGTGCCTGCACGCGCGCGCGCGCGCATGTTTGTGTGTGCCTTGTGTTAGTGCTAGTGTTAGTGTTAGTGTTATGTGTGTGTGCGTGTGTGTGTGTGTGTGTGTGTGTGTGTGTGTGCGTGCGTGCGTGCGTGCGTGTGTGTGTGTGTGTGTGTGTGTGTGTGTGTGTGTGTGTGTGTGTGTGTGTGTGTGTGTGTGTGTGTGTGTGTGTGTGTGCGTGCGTGCGTGCGTAGAGAGAGAGAGAGAGAGAGAGAGAGAGAGAGAGAGAGAATGTGTGTGTGTGTGTGTGTGTGTGTGTGTGTGTATGTGTATGTGTGTGCGTGTGCGTGTGCGTGTGTGTGTGTGTGTGTGTGTGTGTGTGCGTGCGTGCGTAGTGTGTGTGTGTGTGTGTGTGTGTGTGTGTGTGTGTGTGTGTGTGTGTTAGTGTTAGTGTTAGTGTTAGTGTGTGTGTGTGTGTGTGTGTGTGTGTGTGTGTGTGTGTGTGTGTGTGTGTGTGTGTGTTTTCCCAGGGAT
>CM031597.1:67116532-67121532 GCA_018398815.1 Conus ventricosus | reverse complement strand
TCCTTCGATATTATTGGTTTCTGTGAATTAGTCACGTGTCCTGAATTTTATTGAAAAATGTGTGTTTTTCTGATTGGCTGGCCGACTTTCAATTTAAGCTTGGCACACGCACACCACCACACCTGTGACGAGTCACTTGACAACTTCATCAGATCGGTCCCAAGCAGCCACCCTCTTGTACAAATTGTACAAAAACAGGCACCAACCCCCCCCCCCCCTCCCCCTTTTCTCTATCCATGTGTCTCACACACAAATTTCTAATCTATGCCAACCCTTTTTCTCCTGCCTTCTCTCCCAGATGTAGCGAGTCAACATAAACAATTTTACGTCATGTCGCGACTACTCGTCATTCTCTCCCCACCTTCCTTGCCTTCTCACCCACCCCCCCCTCACTCCCTAATTTGGCGGCATGACACAATGAAAAATTGAAAAATTTCCATTTCTACACCATTTGAGTGTAATGGCCTACACTTATGGGTGACTGTTTGATAGTCGCATAGATTCCACGAGAGAGAGAGAGAGAGAGAGAGAGAGAGAGAGAGAGAGAGAGAGAGAAGAGAGAGAGAGAGAGAGAGAGAGAGAGAGAACGCCAAAGACTGAAGGTACAGTATTTCTACCAAAGGCATCAAACCATTAATTCATGTATATACAGACTTTACACACATATTATATACAAAAAGGCATAGTAAAATATCAAGGACATGCACAGATGAGCACATGAATACGTACACGGACATTTCCTTTCCCTATGATGATGATGATCATGAACATTAAATCCCCATCTACATTCTCTTACCGAAAGACACCTGGGAATAGGTGGGCGGGGAGTCATCTTAGTCATGATCAGATTAACTCCCCCTCTGTTACAAAGTAACTCCCTGGGAGTCAGAAAACACGTGTACACATTAACTCTCAGGTGAGTTATTCTAAACTGTGAAAAACTGACTCCCCTTAGTGGGCAGGGAGTTAAACTTTTACACGCCTGGATTAACTCCCGGGAGTTAATCTGTACTAACTCCCAGGGGGTCATTCTGTTACAGGGTGGGAGTTAAGTCTGATGTATGTACAAAATGACTCCCCCCTTAATGCTTCAAGAATTTGTTGAGACCTGTACAAAAAAGATTTTAGAACATTTTGAAGTTTACTGAGTGGAGTTATTCTGGCACAGGGTGGGAGTTACGTCTGATGTATGTACAGTGCCCCCACTGTTCCAGACTCTGCGCCTCCAGATTGGGGCTGCAGAGCCACCTCCGCGTACATCGATGAGCTGCAGAAACGCTAACGTCATCTTCGGATCCGAAGGACTACCATCATCATCATGTACAAAATGACTCCCCCCTTAATGCTTCAAGAATTTGTTGAGACTTGTACAAAAAAGATTTTAGAACATTTTGAAGTTTACTGAGTGGAGTTATTCTGGCACAGGGTGGGAGTCATTCTAGTTTAACTCCCGGGAGTTAAAATTTACATATGAACAGTTTAACTCCCCGGGAGTTAAACCATTCGGGGAGTTAAAACTTTTCGTTACACCGGCGTGAGACATCGTCCCCTTCCAGAGCGGGCCGTCAAGTTCGCCGACAGCAATCCCTATGAACTTGCCGATACCGGTGACTGACACAAATTCACCAAGAGATGGTCACGTGCATACAGGAAATCTATACTGGGATCACCACAACAGCAAGGCATGACAGGCCACAGAACGATGTGTGTGTGTGTGTGTGTGTGTGTGTGTGTGTGTGTGTGTGTGTGTGTGTGTGTGTGTGTGTGTGTGTGCGCGCGCGCCCCCGCCCGTGCGTTTGAGTGTGTGTGTGTGTGTGTGTGTGTGTGTGTGTGTGTGTGTGTGTGTGTGTGTGTGTGTGCGTGCGCGCGCGCGCGTGTCTGTGTGTGTGTGTGTGGTTTCATAATAAATCAATACCTGAGCAAAACTCCACTCCACTCCACTCCACACATACACACACACACACACACACACACACACACACACACACACACACACACACACACACACACACACACACACACACACACACACCACCACCACCACCACCACCACCACACCGTATCCGACCTGTACGAGCATGGACAATTCGATCCAAAGCACTACTTCGATCCAGGATATTTCGGGGCAAAGCAGACCCGTAATGCATTAGAATGTTTGCAGTGGGACGTGACTGCTTTAGGCAAGAATTCAAACCACACAAACCATCAGAATTATTGGACACACGCAGGCCGCTACTTGACCTCGAGAACTAATGGTGGTAAAAACCCATTGAAAGCACAACCATTGTCCACAGACTGCCTGGCCTTTGGTGAGCTGAAGCCCCATTAGGTAACAGAAAAACGCTCGAGTAAAAACTGATTTTTAAACTGGACTGATTTTTTTTCTAAAAGTTTGTGAACTGTTTTGAGTGGTTTTAATGGTTTTCCCAAAAATATCACCAAGGAAAGAATGTGGCATGACGTAAATTGCTGACTTTCATTTGTTTGGCGTTGACTCATGGACAACTTTCCTATCCTTTTCTTTTTGTTAATTTCTTCAAAGGAAAAGAAAAGTTGAAATGCACTGTGTTACTAAAATCACTGAAACCGCAGAAAAGAGGAAAAGGCTCTGGCCCACGAGGCTTGACTGTTACTGGCTTTGTGCTTAACGCAGGAACCAACTGACTGTGTTACAACAAATATTTTGCCCTTCCCTTCCTTCTCTAACCATGCGTATCCCCCCTTCTACCTCCCTCAATTTTGTCTCTCTCTCTCTCTCTCTCTCTCTCTCTCTCTCTCTCTCTCTCTCTCTCTCTCTCTCTCTCTCTTGACGTTCAAGCAGTCTTTTGAACAGTCAACAAATTATTTTTGTTTCCTTACCAGCATACAAAGAGTTTCCGACCATACAGACTTTGTCTGTCTGTCTGTCTGTGGGTCTTTCTGTCTGTCTGTCTGTCTGTGGATCTGTCGCTGTCTGCATTTCTGTATATCAGTGTGTGTGTGTGTGTGTGTGTGTGTGTGTGTGTGTGTGTGTGTGTGTGTGTGTGTGTGTGCGTGTGTGTGCGTGTGTGTGTGTGTGTGTGTGTTATGAGAGAGAGAGAGAGAGAGAGAGAGAGAGAGAGAGAGAGAGAGAGAGAGAGAGAGAGAGAGAGAGAAAGAGAGAGGGGGGGAGAGAAGAAGAGGAAGAATAAGAAGAAGAAGAAGAAGAAGAAGAAGAAGAAGAAGAAGAAGAAGAAGAGCAACAACAACAGCAGCAGCAACAACAACAAGCACAACAGACAGAGAGTTCTTACACTCGTTTACTAAGGAAAAAAAACAACAACAAGCAAATACAATTGTAAGCAGACTGCCTACCATCATCTGTCACCAGGGCCCCATCACCAAGGATAAAAAAAAAATCCAAAAACAGACTAAAAACAAACAAACAAACATACAAACAAACAAAACCAGACTAACGACTTTCAGACGCTTCAACACATGAACGGAACTTTCCCATTCCAAAAGTTGACACAACTTGGGGAAAACGAAATGAAGGGACATCAATAGACTGATGTGACGTTTTTATCTCCCTTGTCCTCGGGAGAAGAACCAAAAAAAAAAAAAAAAAAAAAAAAGAAGAAAAAAAAAAAGAGAAAAAAGACAGCGACGACAACCCAGACAACGTGATGGAAAACGATAGAACGTGATGGACCCCAGTCTGACCGTCATGTCTGGGTGTTGCTCTGTAACTGTGAGTCTGAAGGAAAGGGCGGGGAACTGTGAGATGGACGTCTTTTTTATGCGGGGCCTCCAACCTCCAAATCCCCCCCCCCCCCCCCCTCCCCGCGTTTTTTTTTTTTTTTCATTTTGAAATTATTTTTTTTTCAGTGGGGCCTCCATCCTCCTCTTCCCTCCCTCCCCCCCCCTCCCACACACACTTTTTCCACTTTTTTCTTTCTTCGAAGACTCACGCACCACGCATAGCTTGTGTGTTTCATTACCGATGGACATCCGCATGTTAGAGGTTTTTTTTTTTTGCGTTTAATACAAGACGTCTCGGTTTGTTTATGTTCCAATGATTGGTGTGGGGACACTTTTGCTCTGTTGGATTTACCACTCACATCGAAAGGAACAATTGAACGAAAGAGCAACATTTACCACTCACATCGAAAGGAACAATTGAACGAAAGAGCAACATTTACTACTCACATCGAAAGGAACAATAAAACGAAAGAGGAACGACCACACTATGTATAAAAAGAAATATACGATGTGTGTGTGTGTGTGTGTGTGTGTGTGTGTGTGTGTGTGTGTGTGTGTGTGTGTGTGTTTTGATCTTTGATTGATTCTAGTTAAGTTTTGGGGCTCGTAGGAGACGACAGTCTCATGAGCTGGGAGACTATCATCAGTATTAAGTGTTTTGCTCGATAAACAGGAGCGAGGGGTAGGACGGGGATAAGGGTGGGGAGTGGAGGGTAGAGTGGGGGAGGGGGAGGACAGAGGGGAGGGGGTAGAAAAGTTTATTACTAGTGCTCTGGTGAGACCTTTCAGATTGCTGTGTGACTGGGGTGAACTCAGCACTCGCATAATACTGGGTAAGAATCTACCTCCGGGACTGACTCAAGCATAGATGTCAGATTGTCAGCTGTTTAGGGTGTTACACTACAAGTAGGACGAGTTTAGTACTTATCCCTAGATCATACGTAAAGATGGTGAACCCCCCTTCCCTCTCCCCACACCCCTCCCCTCCTATGTTGTGTCTCGTGTGAAAATAATCCAACTGAAACCATCCTGACTGCACTTTGACTGGAAACCATCCTGACTGCACTTTAGTTAGAAACCATCCTGACTGCACTTTGATTGGAAACCATCCTGACTGCACTTTGACTGGACACCATCCTGACTGCACTTTAGTTAGAAACCATCCTGACTGCACTTGCATTGGAAACCATCCTGACTGCACTTTAGTTAGAAAGCACCCTGACTGCACTTTAGTTAGAAAGCACCCTGACTGCACTTTAGTTAGAAAGCACCCTGACTGC
>CM031597.1:67101532-67109032 GCA_018398815.1 Conus ventricosus | reverse complement strand
TTTCATCTAAACCTCTTCCTTAGTACCAATGACAGAAAATAACAAACACAGCAACTGACGTTAACACAGATACTACTGCCCTCTGATGAGAATGACCCAGAGAAATGATCCGACCAATAAGACTCGGTAGATGGCGGCAGAAACCTTGGTCCACACTGGTCAGTAACATCCATCACCCTGTTCTCCTCAATGGACAAGAGGCAACCGCCCACATAATCCTACTGGAGGATTAATGGACCACACACCACTCTTAACGGGCTGACAGACGATCGGGCCGTGCCGCATGACAACCGAACACGGTTCATTCCACTGGGCACCCGACAGAAAAGGCTATCTCCTTAATGGCAGACTGGCTTGGATGGGGAGGAGCCAGACTGTCTTATTTTCTGCCTGAGGCAGGCTCACGATACCTTTTCTTTCAAATGTTTTGGCCTTTACCATGACCGTTTACACCGGTGACAAGTGCATATTGCATAATCTAATTACTGTTTTAAAAGTGTTATTGTATGACTGTGTTCATCAGTGACCAAGTGCGTATTACCTAATTTAGTTTACTGGTTTTAAAAAAAATTGTATGTTGTATGGCTGCTTTTCCTGACGACAAAGTGCGTATCGCATAAATATGCTTACCGCTGATAAAGTGTGTATTGTTTGAATGTCTTCGTTGATGACAAAATGCGTTTTGCCTGAGAACTGATGACAAAGAGCATACTGCATGACTGTGATTATCATTGAGAAATTGCGTATTGCCTGACGATGTTTATTTACGAGAAAGCGTGTGCCGCATGACTGTGTTTAACCTATGACAAAGTACACATGACGATTTTTTACTGGTGGCAAAGTGTTTATTGGACGTCTTCTTGTTTTCCTACATGTGTTTTCTTTTTACGAACCAAAGTGGAATATTTCCATCAAAATGTTTGCCGGGAACAACTACCCAATTGTGCTGCTGTCGTTTACTTACGTACTTGACTGCTTCGCACAAGTGTCGCTTTATCATTTATCACAAGAATATTCGTCTATTACACGCAGTTCGAAATTTGCGGTATAAATGGGTGAGTTTATCATTTAATGTATTAGATATCTAAATGGGGGAGTTTGTCACTCATTCGTCATAAAACTGGGAATTTGTCACTCATACATAAATGCATACAGTTACAACGTATCTATCCACCTATCTCTCTCTCTCTCTCTATCCATATCTCTATCTATCTTTCTATCTATATATCTATCTATTCATTCATCCCTCCATCCATCCATCCATCTCTCTCTCTCTCTATCCATCCATCCATCCATCTACCTATCTATCTATCTGTCTGTCTGTCTCTTTACCTGTCTATCTATTTATTGAGAGAGCGAGCGAGCGAGCGAGCGAGAGAGAGAGAGAGAGAGAGAGAGAGAGAGAGAGAGAGAGAGAGAGAGCGAGCGAGCGAGCGAGCGCGAGCCTGTTAGATAGTGAACCATTTTTGTGACTCAGGAAAACATCACCACTCCATGCTGAGACTGATCAGTGGACAGTTTGGCAAATGGCCGATCCACATTTCACGATACATAAAGTTTACATTTCTACGTGTTGTGTTCACATCTGCCTTTCATTATGAGAGCTGCTTCATAGTATTCTGTTTTCAGTGTGATCTGTTGACCTCACACAAAGAACACGTGTGCCCCCCCCCCCCCCCCCCCACTTTCCCAATCTCCCACAGAAAAAAAGACAGAAAGAAAAGAACCAGCAACAGCAGTGCTACGCTACAAATATGTCCACAAAAGAACACACACACACACACACACACACACACACACGCACACGCACACACACACACACACACACACACACACACACACGTTAAATTTCTCAGAACTGCCAATTATCCAGACACTGAGGCGGAGTGTTTATTGTCACCAAGTTTAAATGAGATGGTAGACGTTCGAACCTGTCACCAAATTTGACATATGTTAGACTTTCGAACATCATCTGAACCATTTCATCATCGTGGAACTTGCCCTGTCCGGGTCATGTCAATGTGCCCATTGTGCCCCCGTCTCATTGTGCCCCCAAAATGCCGTCTCATTGTGGACCACGTCTCATTGTGCCCCCGTCTCATTGTGCCCCCGTCTCATTGTGCCCCGTCTCGTTGTGACCCCGTCTCATTGTGACCCCGTCTCATTGTGACCCCGTCTATGTTCGCAGGCTTAGTGATACTCTATAGATCGAAATCTTTCTCTTCACTAATTTTTGTTATCTCAGCAATAAACTATTTTAATTCCCTGCTGCATAGCGTTACCCGCTATGCGTTACGCTACTTAGGGTTTTTTTTTTTTAGTGGGTCAGCCTTCGGGGTGGGGGTGGATCTTTCATGTACCACACTGAACGCTGTGTTTTCAAAGTTTGGCCTTGAGACTGGGGCACAACGAGACGGGGGCACAATGAGACGGGGGCAGAATGAGACGGGGCACAACGAGACGGGGCAGAATGAGACGGGGGCACAATGAGACGACACTGGGGGCACAATGAGACGGGGGCACAATGAGACGGGTGTATATAAGAGTGCTCGATGAACTGATTTATGGTAACTGTCACTGGATGGACGTGATGGCATCGTGTGGGATAAGTTTCTTTCAGTCTAAACCCACAAGGAAGCAATGCAAGGCTACTTAGATCAGAAGAGATATCACTAAACGTCACCGGAGAGATTCAGCGAGATTGTATGGTTATATTAGGCAGATGGCTTTGTGATGAGCTGATATTGATAGCGCTCTTGTGAGACTGATGGTGCTAGACTGCCATATGATTATCTCTGCGTGGCTGTGTGTTTGGTCGCGTGATGTCACTCAGATGATATGGAAGATCTTATAGCACACATGAGGAATTACATGGAGAAAGGGACTGGCCATCAGGACTTGGATAGACACAGTGAAAAAATACTGACTGTTCAGGGCAGTAAGGGGTAGTTGTCTTGATGCTATAAGTAAAAAGAAAATGATTGCTAGAGACATCCTGTACATTCCCAGGGGAAAGCACGACGTGATCATATTTATGTTGGTTGTAGAACCTGCCTCAGAAGCGATCAAAATGTTCTCAGTTGGGCTGTTCAACGATGCTTTGAACTGTTAGGAGTACGGGCACTGGTCTGTTAAGTTACACACCAGACAACATTTCCTCGTGCATGATACACTAAAATAGAACAGCACAGACAACATGATGGAAAACAATAACTTTTTGAAGGCCATGAGGCCAAACTACAGCTCCTGTCTTACAAGACAAATAGGTGAAAAGTTAAATCAGCTGATGCTTAAAGAAGTCATGGAACACTTTGTAAATTTTATTGCATCAAATTGACTTTGGCTTGCTGCATTGCGTGTTTAAGTCTTTTAGACTTAATGTTGCCTTGAATCAGTCTCACACTGTGCTCTCCATTTCATCATCATTCTGAACGAAATTGAAGTTCCATTCTGCTCTACTCGACGATGTGCTGTTCTCTGTATTCCCTCTGACTGAGGTAATGACACAGAACACAATGGAGCAGTTCAAGTAAAATGTCAGTGACGCTCAATTTTCAGCGTCCACACACACCAAAGCGCAAAGGGCAAACGGACGATTGCCACCCAAGGAGTGAGAGGGCGAGGATGGAAGTGAGGAATGGGCTTGGGCTGGGCTATTGAATACTGCAATGAAAACCAGAAGATCGCGAACACATAAACATGGGCAGGCTAAATAGTAATTTTTGTGTTGGACATCGGCGTGATTAGAGAGAGAGAGAGAGAGAGAGAGGAGAGAGAGAGAGAGAGAGAGAGAGAGAGAGAGAGAGAGAGAGACGGATACAGATACGGATAATTTATTCAAAAAAGGCCATAGCCCCTCATGAAAGGGGTGGTATATACAAACAATGCAAGAAATCATACATCCAATGCAAACAAAGAAGAATATTGGTCATGATAACGTGAAATTGTACATTCACACAAAGAGAAGGAGAACGATATCAATCAGTTGCAGCTAATTGAGCGGAGTTGGAATGCCTTATACAGATAGATGGCAAATTGTTTCATAGCATCTTCGTTATCAGAAGTGACAAGCAAAATAAGTCTAAATGCAGATGGATGACTATAATATTTTGAAGGGATAAACTGGGTTCTGCGTGTATCTAGGGCAGGACAACAAAACACAAAATGAACTTTGCTTTCACGAGCCTCTTTACACAATGGACAAACAAGTTCAATCTCTGGACACTCTCTATAATAACGATGTCGATGAATATTAATATCAGACAACACAAATCTAAATCTTGTCATTATGTACTTCAAATGACTGTCCATTTTCATAGATACGTAGGCTGGGATACGATGTAACGGGTTAAAGTGTCTGTATAAATCAAATCTACTACTATCTTGTATGTGAGTATCCCAATCTTGCCATCTACAATCGATAAGCCTAGTATGTAGCATTTTCAGAAAAGCAGTCTTATTTCCAACATACTGGTTAACCCACGCATATCCCAAACCTAATTCATATAATCTAACTTTAACTCTTGTCACCCAGTTCACCTTACCCTACTATTCAGCTCAAACAACATCTTAAAGGCTTTCTTGGGCAATCTTGTATCTTCCATCTCAAGTAACTTTAACCAGTAGCCTACACACTTCATCACAGAATTTAAGTACATAGGATACCTATTTGTTTTGCCATAGATTAAATCGTTTGGTGTCCGTGCAGACACACCGAGAAATTTTTTCAGGGCAAATAAACGGACTTTTTCACAGTGATGCGCGGCGTTTTCTAAGCCCCATATTTCAGCACCATACTGTACAATAGGCTGGACCTGAGAATCAAATAGTCTGATCAATACATGAAAAGATTTATTTCCTAACCTAGATAACTTCTGCATAATGCTTAACAAAGCATGTTTGGCTCTGCTTGCGAGATCTTTACAAGCGGCAGAAAAACGTAGCCGAGTTGAAAATATATTCCAAGATATTTATATACCTTAACGACTGGCATCCGGCTTCCATTGTAAGACCACTGTTCTCGCACACCTAAATATCCACCTTTTCTGAATACAATGATATTACTTTTCGACATATTTACCGTAACTGAAGCGAAGTGGCAGATCGATATAAACTATTTAATTGCGTTTGAAGGCCAATGTCAGTCTCAGACAACAGAACTACATCATCTGCCAAAAGTAGAATGAATAACTGCAAAATTTCTGAGGTAAACTGTGCACCATGCTTCCCATTATTAACGACTTCAGAAGTTAATTCGTTGATGAACAGAGAAAATAGAATCGGGCGGCACACATCTCCTTGTTTAACCCCACTAGTACATTGAATATAATCAGTCAATTTTCCACAACATCTGACTTTGGCCTTCACACTATTATACATACTCATTATGCATCTAAACAATTTACCTTGGACCCCATTTTTAAATAGGCCATAAAATACTTCTGTCAATAGAATCGAAGGCTTTCTCAAAATCAATGAAAGCAACATATAGCTTACGGTCTAAAGAAAACTGCTTTTGAACAATGCCATTAAAGTAAACATGTGATCGACTGTAGAATAATTACGTTAAAACCAGCCTAGTATTCTCCTGTGAGATTGTTTCTTCCACCCATTCCTGCAGTCTATGATTAATAATAGTGCTGTAAATCTTACTTGTTACATCGCAGAGAGAAATACCTCGATAGTTATCAGGATTATTCACGTTTCCCTTTTTATAGAGGTGAAGAACTATTGATTCACTCCACTGTTCAGGGTAGGTCCCATTGTCAAAAAGAGAATTCAAAAATTTGACAAAAAAATTCAGGACTGTTTCCGATTTACCACCAACTTTTAAAAACTCACCAATAATGCCATCTGGTCCAGCAGAGAGAGAGAGAGAGAGAGAGAGAGAGAGAGAGAGAGAGAGAGAGAGAGAGAGAGAGAGAGAGAGAGAGAGAGAGAGAGAGAGAGAAGAGTGTTTTCTTTTCTTCAATGATGAACGGCTAAGCTATCTGCAGTCACGTCGTGGTCGTCCATTATTCTGGCTTCTTCTTCAATACCAGTGACAGAAAACAGCAATAATAACAACATTGACTGATGTAAATACGATATCATTACTCACTGACGAGAAGGAACCCGGGAAACGATCCGACCAACAAGACTCAGGTAAACGGCGAATGAGGCTTGGCCTGGACTGGTCAATATCATCCATCTCCCTGTTCTCATCAATGTAGAGAAGGTAGCCTCTCGATAGTCCTACTGGTTGATTGATAGAGGATGAAGCTCTAAAGGGGCTGATAGACGATCGGGTTCTGCTGCACGACAACCGAACACGGCTTATTCCCCTGGACATCCAACCGAAAAGGCTAACCCCATACGGCAGGCTGGAACGTCTGATGGGGAGCCAGACTGTCTGGTTTTCCGCTCCGGGTGGGTGTACGATAACTTCATTGCCCGACGAAGGGCATGTAGCATGACTGTTTTCACTGGTGTTGGAGTGCCTGTTGGCTGATTGTATTTATTGGTGAAAAAGTGCGTATTGTATGACCGTGTTTGCTGGTGACATAGCACGTAATACCTGACAATTTTTACTTGCGAGATGTGTGTTATTCAAATTTTCTTGTACAAAGTTTTAATAGAATAATCATGTTTACTGGCGATAAAGCACATATTATAAATGTCGTTTAAATGGCATTTAGTGTATATTGCATGGCTGTTGTTTTCGGCGGAAAAGTGTGTACCACATGGCTGTATTTACTGTGCAAAATGTTTATTGTGTGAATATGTTTACAGGTGAGAAAGTGCTTTTTACGTGACTGCATTTATTTGTCACAAAGTGTCTATTGCTTGAATGTGCTTGCATGTGAAAAATGCACATTGCGTGAATACGTTTACTACTACAAAGTGCATCTGACAGAGATGACAGTGTGCATTGCATGACTGTTTACTGATCACAAAGCCTGTATTGCATGAATATGTCTAATAGTGACAACCTGTGTACCGCAAAACTGTATATACTGATGACAATGTGTTCAGAGCATAAGCGTGCTTATTGATGACAAGGTGGGTTTTATTTGACTTTGTTTATTGATGACAAAGTGTTGATTGCCTGGCCATAGTTCCTGGTGACTGAATTAGTATTGCATAACCGAGTATATTGACGATAAGGTGTGTACTGCATGATCGTGTTTGCTGGCGACAAAGCGTATATCTCTTGACCGCGTTTAATTATGACAAAGTGTATATTGCATGACTGTTGTCGCTGGCGAAAAGTAGATAATACATAACCCTTTTCACTGAGGACTAAGCGCGTATGGCATAACCACGTTTACTGGTGAAATCTGCGCATTTTAATGACTACGTTTGTAGAAAGCATAGGCGTAGGTAGTGTTTGCAGAAAGTGTGATCAGTGTATATTTTATAAACATTTTCAATGGTAATAAGACGAGTATCGCATGTCAGAGCGTACTAGTAACAAAACGCGTACTGCATGACCATGTTTGCTTGTGACGATGTGCATAT
>CM031597.1:67094032-67096532 GCA_018398815.1 Conus ventricosus | reverse complement strand
TTTCTTCAACAAAAGCATGCGTTTTTTAACAGTATATATTGGGTATACGATTACAAACAATGGTACTATAGAGCCATAATACATGGCAGACACGCAAGCCTGCCGACAACGGTATTTAGAGCCTCTGAAGTTTAAGGAACATACAAGAACACACAACGATATTCAGAGCCTCTGTATGTAGGGCAGATGCATACACAGAATGGAATTTACTTAGCCTCCATACACAGAGGAGATGCTCTCCCCCCACCTCCCTTCCTTCTTTTTTTTGTTTTTTTTTTGTTTTGCTGTCCCAACCTCTGCGCCACCTCAGAGGCAGTGCACCCACGCCGCTCATTCCGACACCCCGTCCACAGCCACAGCCCGGTCGGCCCCGCCGCAGCCCGGCACCGGCAATCCACAGGGAGCAGTCAATGTCAAGTCGTCAAGAGGCAAACCCACTGGAGGAGACACTGCACTGCTGCCGAGTCACTTCGGTGGTGTTCAGTGGTGCCTGTTCTGATCTAACATACGCAGGACACCACCTACTAAGCCCCTACTGACGACAATAATTGCTTAGTCGCGGAGCCGGCGTGAGCGAGCTCTCCCTCCGGAGGGCGCCACCACGTCCGTCCAACGACAGCCCCCATGGACTCGCCGATACCGGTGACCCCGACGGAACCAAACCAAGGCCACAGACGTGGAGAGGACATCGAAATCGAGGTCACCATGAGAGCTGAGCATGAAGGGCCACAGAATTTGAGACAATTTTTTAAAAATGCTGATCGATGAGAATGAGGATGATTAAGATGATGCTACGGATTTCCATTTCGGTCTGAGACTACATGACAGGGCTGTACTTTACGCTTCCTTTCAAAATATATCCCGGCGTCAACCAGGCCCGAGAGATTCAGCACCTGCAGTGTTGGTCAGGAAATTTGAGCAACATTCTCAGAAACGCATCCATTAAGTGGATGAAACTCGACTGTGTGGTCCCAGTCTTCCCAACTGAGTCCGCAGCAAACTCAACTCTGGGTAGGAGCCGGTCGGGGCAGAAAAACCCACATGACTCTGATGGGATTCGAACCCACGACCTCCCAGCCGGGAGTCCGCGACGCTAACCACTTCGCCACGGCGGCTGGTCCTCCTTCCTTCTTTGCTCCCCCCACCCCCCATATATTTACACTTATTCAAAGGAACGATTAATTGTGGATCGTTTTCAGTTCACGCTAGTGCACTGAGATTATGTACAGTGACATTCAGATTTGTCAGGAAGTCCGCCTCAGTTGATATGGACCATGGGTTATTCACACATTTATGGTGTTACTAACTTTAGTCGGCACTCAAGTATTTGTTCTCTCTTTCATGTCTTTCTTTACTGTTAGTTTGTTTCTTCATTCATTTATTTATTTGTTGTTTTGGTTGTTTTTGTGTTCTTTATTCCTTTCATTCCGTGTAGATATTTACGGCTTATTAGATATTGTGTGGCGCATGCATGTACGTCAAGATATTTTAATGAAGACAATGAAATTGAAATCAATGTGAAATCAGCATTAGTGTTTTAAATATATTTTGTTTATGTGGGGACTCCAACCTCCAGTTTTCCCCCCCACAGTATTTTCCTTTGTTTTTCTCCATAGAGTTTTCAATATTATATCACACATTTTACCCTCCACTGTTGAAACAGGCAACTGTGCTGAATGAAATGGTTATCAACAATGTAATAGAGAATTTGTAGGAAAACGATGTGCCATTTAAGGGTCTTAAGTCCAAATCTTTGCCAAGTCATTGCTATGAAGACAGTTCAGTTGTTGGCCTGCGCTTGTTTTCCCCCCCCCCCCCCCCCCCCACTATTAGATTGTTCGTCTATGTATTTGTCTGACTTTATTCAAGTTTAAAAGGCTGTGCCAGTCTTGAATAAACGTTACTCTGTGTTAGGTTTTCTTATGGGAGCAAAAAATACCCCACTTGTTTACTGTTTATCGTTTACTGTTCCCTGCCTCATTTAATTTCCGAAGAATTAAAGGTAACGCCATTCAGGTGGTGAACAGTTGAGGTTCACCGTGTCTACGGCACAGCATTATGAAAAGCCAGTCCAATCAGTACCATCCGCCACCTAAACTCTCCCTGAACTGAATCATGTACCGGATGACCGTCAGGTCCGCACTGAATGCCTTCGTCAGGTCTGCACTGAATGCCTTTGTCAGGTCCGCACTGAATGCCTTCGTCAGGTCCGCACTGAATGCTTTAACAATGCGACAATGAGCAGTAACTGGGTGACCGTCAGGTCCGCACTGAATGCCTTAACAATGTGACAATGAGCAGTAATACATTCAAAAGAAAAAGTCTGGTTCCCGTTTTCCTACACATAGCACACTGGCAGGATGTTTTGGAATTGTCTCCGTTTGATCATCACCTGCTTCAATCACGACTCAAGCCAATGTCATTGAGTCCATCGATGGTCAGAGTGTCCGTTTATTTTCTTATTCAGTGCACACACACACACACACACACACGCACACAC
>CM031597.1:67084032-67091532 GCA_018398815.1 Conus ventricosus | reverse complement strand
ATTTTCAGACCACGCTAGTGCACTGGGATTATGTAGTACTACAGCTACATTCACCTGGTTGGCACTCTACGACTGGTTCTTTCCTTTCTTTCTTTATTGTTAGCTTATTTGTGCATTTATTGTATTGGGGCTACGCAATCCGTCAATTCTGGAAACTTCCTGGTGACATTTAGTGGTATCAAAAGCTCCATTCTCTAGCTGGTAACATTTCAATGTGTCATCAGTTCTTCTGTCAGTGTTAAGTAACCTAGTAAGGTAAGGTAAGTACCTGAGAATGATGAAACTGGCGCTTATTTAGGAGGTTTGTAGAGATGTGCTCTGAATCTGGAAGGTTATATAGAAGTACCCTGCGTTTGCAGGTTGGGCCTGACCTTGCCATAATTGATAACAGTGATATTCCTTTTCTCAGCTTTGTGCTATCATAAACAA
Source organism: Conus ventricosus (assembly GCA_018398815.1). Classification (NCBI taxonomy): domain Eukaryota; kingdom Metazoa; phylum Mollusca; class Gastropoda; order Neogastropoda; family Conidae; genus Conus; species Conus ventricosus. The sequence continues at coordinate 67,091,103 of CM031597.1, read as the reverse complement.
TTGTATTAGTTTCCATTTGGCTACGCAATAAATCTGCTTTGGAATAGATAGGGGTCTCTAAGCCTTTCATGAAGACGCCGAATTGAATTTCAGATTAAATTAAGAGAGAGAGAGAGAGAGAGAGAGAGAGAGAGAGAGAGGCAGAGAGAGAGAGAGAGAGAGGGGAGGGAGAAAGATAGATAGATAGACAGAATGGTGTGGGGGTCGCAATTATGGTGGTGGTGGCGTGGGGAGGGAGTAAGGGGGAACAAAATAATCTGTTTAGGAGAAAATGTTAAGCTTCGATGTAATCTTTCCTGTGAGCATTCACCAAGAAGGGTCTACACTGCATGCAAATAACTGCAAACTAAACATATGACTCTGACGTCACAAGAGAGAGAGAGAGAGAGAGAGAGAGAGAGGAGAGAGAGAGAAGAGTGAGAGAGGGGAGAGAGAGAGAGAGAAGAGAAAAGAGAGAGAGAGAAGAAGAAGAGAAGAAGAAGAAGAAGAAGAAGAAGAAGAAGAAGAAGAAGAAGAAGACCAGGAGGAAAATACAATAATATACCAAACAGTCATGTTTAGAAAAAAATCTAATCTGGAAGATCATTTGAACATTTTCACACTTACCAGCGAAAATGTAATCTGACCAAGATTCTTTAATATTCCAAACCTTTCTATGAATATCACCATGAAGTTTATGTAACATAAACAGGCTCAGTAGTACTGTTCATTACGCTATGCCTTTTGATTACATAAAAAGGCCGGCCCTTTTATACTCTGAAATAAAACGAATCTTATCACCAACAGATCATGTACATGTAACAAACAGGTATGGTCTCTGCCATTATATCTGTCTGGATTTCTTTTTGTGGGCAGCAAAAACCAGAAACTTCTGTTTTGATTGACTTTAATGCCCCAAACCCTGCATCACAGGTACTAAACCACTGAACATAACTAAGGTGCAAGGACAGAAATTAATAAAAAGAGTGTGAACGTCGATAATGCCTTGTTTTTAATAACAGCTGCGCATATCTGAATGATGGATGATTGAATAATTCGTGCTCAATGATACTTTTGCTTTTCATTATTGTTATGTACTTTTACAGCCGACCGACCACCTATACAGTGCCTGCTATTTCTTCTGGCCAGGTAATCAATCGGCCCGTTAACCGTAGTCTTTATGTACTTGATGACCCACCAAGAAAGGAGAAGTCATGCTGGCAGTTACGCATTCAGCCAATCATCTAACGAACAAAAGCCTCTTCCAGTCCAGTTGAACATCTAATCTGACTCACTGACTCACCCCCATCTTTTGTGTCAATACAACCCAATAAAATCGGTCCATCACCAATAAATTGCCAAATTTTTATTTTTCAATTTAAAGTTTTTGTAATTTCACTCACCGACCTCTACAGTTTGTGTCATTTCCCTGAATTGGAATGAGCGACATTTGTGATTTCTATTTTTCTTGAATTTTGTGACGCCAATTTTTTGGGGGGCAGCTGAGAGAAGGCAGCCCTGACACGCTCCCATCACAGAGGAAGTCCAGCGCACATCAGATAGCATGCAGCCAGACGTAGCAGCTGCAAGCCTCAGTTTTCGACGAAAAAAATCTCTTTTCCAAAGGCCAGATTAAATTCCGCTGAACATTGCTTTTTTTGGTTCCATGAATTTTTATTCCGGCAGCACAACTCTGCCAGTCTTGTCCAAGCGGAAGAGAAAATTTGGCGAGTCATTAAGGCTGGACGGAGGAAAAAGGAACGCTCCTTCCTTAAGCCATCGTGCAAATGAATTCAATTCTTTTCTTATCGATTGATTTAAGGTAGAGTGGTCTCACTGATTCTGATTTTTCTTGGTGGCATTTCTTCCCCTTTCACTTTAGTCCTTAAAAATTCATTTTGTTTATTCGTAGTTGTGTCCGTGTCTGGGTCTGTATGTCTGTCCTTGAATGTAAGTTTATGTACTGTTTACACTCACGTGTTTAATATCTGTCTTTTACATCTCTCTGCCTGTCTCTGTCTGTGTCTTTCTGTCTGTCTGTCTCTCTGCCGGTCTGTCTGCGTCTGTGTGTCTACTTTGTTTGCTCTGCTGCTTTCTTTGGATCTTGTGGCAAAAGGCAAGTTCTAAAACATGCGCTGTTCTACATTTTGCGTTTACGTCTTTCTATGATGTGGAAATTTTGAGTGTCTATAGGGAAAAATGGAAGGATTGTAAAGAACACACCAAACACCTTAAACGCCCAAAATATTTACAAAACTAGAAAACACCCACACAACAGTTTGAATCAAATGTGATGAGTAACCATTCTCATGGCTACTTACTGAATACCAAGAAAGAGGAATGTGAACAATAATTGCTAAACATGACGAGTAAGGAATAATTGTTTTCCATTGTTTTTCCAAAATCATTAACATATGCAGTAGACATGACAATGAGAGAAAGTTCAATCTTTCTTATCAACTCTGGTATTTCTTGATTATCTGGGAGCATGAATTTCTGTCTACTCATGAAATTCATTAAAATCACCACCATCACCACCACCACATCATCGTCTTCTGTTCCCTCGTCATCTTCTTTTCTGTGTCAAAGTCTGGGCTTAGACTGAGTCGAATTCTCTCCTATCTGTCTGCTTTCTTCAGTCAGCGTGTTTTGACTGCAAGTGTCGGTTTCCATCGTCTATGTGTGAAAGCCAGGTCGCAGAGTTCGTTCAAATGTTGAGCGAACGCTTCTGTGGTTAGAATTTGAATAGGGGCACTGCCTTCCATTTATTTGCCACTTGCATTGAGCAAAAGATAATCGGGTATAAAATCTTCCGAAAGTGTCTTTCAACCGTGTAAAAGTCGTCTGTGTGGAGAGAGTTATCATGGGCCTTTCATGAAAAGTGCCGGGTGTTCTTTTTTACGCAGGCTTTAGCCTGCAGTCATGAATATTAGTCTGACATTAATTTTCATGCTTCAAGTAAAGCCAGAACTTGGGCTAGATCGATAGAGCAGAGGCATCAAATGTTTTCATATGCTAGATGAGTAGATCTTCTACGGAAGTGAGAAACTTTGAACCGTCTCTGTATTAGAATTAGGAAAGACTTCTTAGGTCCAGTTTCTTCGTTCCATTTGTCTGCGAGGCAGAATGGGGATGGAAGGTGGGAGTGGACCCTGCAATTTTGTGCCTGCACGTGTCACTAGATTCATGGTGGGCCAGAATTTTGCGGAGCTGTGGAACATCACGCTGTGTGTGGTGCGAGGTCAGGACTAAAGAATGGTGTCTCTGTGCTGCTGACGAAGGTCTGGCCGAGAACGTCCATTGGGATTAAATAAAATTCGCATAAATCCTGATGTTCCCCTTTGCACACTATTCTGTCTACATTGGTAGTGTAGCTGATGCACTGAGGGAGGGCTCACTGCTCTAACCTAGCTGGAGGAGGGGGTAGGGGTAGGTGGGTGGGAGAGGGCGGGCGAGGGAAGTGCCCACTTTTGACAAGAAACAAAACCTCTTCTTCTCAAGTCGATTAGAGTTTTTACAAATACAGTACCCACCCTTTTTCTAATCACCAACGCACAGTGATGATATCCCATAGAGTAGTAATTCTATAATTCAATATAACGGCGATGGCGTGTGTGATGAACTTGTAACATTTAATAGAACTTTGTTTCCAGACTTGGCATCCGAAGGAACGTGACGTAGAATACGGATTTGATTCATTGACGGATGAACAGTTTATAGACTTCAATGTATCTTTCAGCAAATTAAAGTAAAGACTACATATTCATCAGTGCTTGTATATGTCTTCATTTGGCTGAATCTGATATGTCTTCGTGCATTTCATATCATTGCATATGAACCTGCGCAAAGAGAAATCGATTACTCTGATACGTAAAATCCTGTCACTCTTTCTTTAAGAAGAATCACACTACTTTTACATGTTCAGGCCCTTATTCCTATTTGAGGTGACCCGCACTCTTTTTACCTGAAAAGTTCTTTTACTTCTGCTTGTGCAGTTTCTGTCCCTCTTGTTGCGCTGCTGCTAGCAATATTGACTGTGACATACCCCAGACATACGAAACTTAAGCAGAGATGCCGAGAGCAAAAAGTAAGGGACATGAAATTCTCTTTCTTTTCTTTTTTTCATCGTTTCTTTTACTTTTCTTTTTTATCTTTTAAAATTTCCTCTTCCAGTTCTTCTGCTACGTCTCCTCCTCCTCTGCTCCTCCTCTTTTAGTTCGTTTTATTTATCAGAACTGCTAAATTGCCATATACGTTAGAAGAGAAGCCTGTCCAAAATGAGAGAGAGAGAGAGAGAGAGAGAGAGAGAGAGAGAGAGAGAGAGAGAGAAGAGAGAGAGAGAGAGAGAGAGAGAGTTTTTGACTATCTTGAATCATGTGTGATGGAGAGCAAGAGGTGAGGGTGGGGCGGGTACACCGTGGAGGGAAGAGCTCTCTTTTCCTCGGAGATGAAAGGAAACGTGTACTACGAATGCGTCAAAAATGATATAATTGCAGCCCGAGCAGCAAAGACCACCCCTTCCTCGACCGATCTGACCAGACTCGTTCAATGTATTCGTCATCACTTAACACATGACTTTTATTTCATTCGACGCATTTGTTTGTGATTTTTGCTCTTTTATCAGTACAAAAGATTCTGGCTGACTTTGTGTCACGAGGGATATTTGATTATGCATTGGTACATTTGGTAACATTTATTGTAAAAACAAGTTGTTTAATTTACTGCTTAAATGCGGCATCTTTTGCTTCTTTCACCATATATGATGAACATATCGACATATGCAGCACGCCTGTTAAGTCGACGTTTGTGACTTTGTGTCGACTTTCCCAACTGTCAGCATTTTCATTCATTTAAGTCTTGAAATCTACGCTTTCTCCCTCCCCCCTCTCTCTCTTTGTGTGTGTGTGTGTGTGTGTGTGTGTGGTGTGTGTGTGTGTGTGTGTGTGTGTGTGTGTGTGTGTGCGTGCGTGCGTGCGTGCGTGCGTGCGTGCGTGCGTGCGTGCGTGCGTGCGTGCGTGTGTGTGTGTGTGTGTGTGTGTGTGTGTGTGTGTGTGTGTGTGTGTGTGTGTGTGTGTGTGTGTGTGTGTGTGTGTGTGTGTGTGTGTGTCACAGTCCTTTGCTACGAGTTTAAAATCTTCAGCGTATTGATGACTGCACAAATCTACGTTATATGTAAATGACATGGTCGTACATGTTGGTGGCCATAGAGTGCACAACGTTTGAGAGACCATCCAGACGTCAATATGGGGGCCCTAGTTTGATTTGTTTTAGTCAGACGATTGGTTCCTTGTGGTACACATAACAATGTGAAGGATCAAATCAGTCTGGTTTGATTTTGATATGTTTTATATCAGCAAATGTATCACAAAAGAGTGTATAGATGTGGGGAGTATGCACGATTCTCCACATGTGTAAGTTGTAAATGGAAAATGATCGTCACGCAAGTGACGATTGTTTGTGGAAAAAAAAGTCGGAAAGGACAATACAGACATGTAGTGACATCAACAAGTGCTGACCCGATGCGGTCAAACCCTCCAACAACCTGTCTCCTGCCACATACCACACGCGATAACCCCAACATCTGGCATTACAAAACACTTCTTCCCGCCTGTTTTCTTTCCTCCTTAGAGGTATGAGTGCGGACACAAACACGTAAACAAACAAGCAAGCAAGCGAACAAGCAAACAGAGTAAATGCTAGAACTCCTTTACCGCCGCCCCCCCCCCCGCCCCTCCCCCGCCTCCCCCCCCCCCCATTCCTCTCCCGCGCATTATAAGAAAGGGATGAAATAAATGAATACTTACATTTTTTCGTCTCCCGTAACTCAGCGGGGAGTGACAGAGGCAGCACACTGAAGAACATTTCACCAACTTCCTTCACTTCTGTTGTTTGTGTGCCAAGGCCTCGATCTCTGCATATGATTTCCTTGTCCAATTTGCAATGTTGTCAGGCCATCGTTTTTTTTTCTCTCTCGATATTTCCTTCCGTCTCCCTCCTTCGACAGTTCCGTAGAAGAGTGGTTTAGCGAGGCCGTTAGATCTTGTGACATTGCAATACCAGCGTCGTTTTCCATTCCTGCCTATCTGATGACAGCAGATCTTCATATGGTCTAATGCGAAGCTTGATTCTTTGGAGCACTTTTTTATATTATTATTGGTGATATGATCAGTATATCGAGATCCAGGTATGTGTAAGAAGAGGAACTTGACACCTTGGTTCATCATGTTGTGAGCATCGTGAGACACAAATGAAGTAAAGTCTTCCTCTGTAATTCACTGTTTTATCTTGACTTCGTCGGTGTCTTCCCCATTCCATAGAAAGAAAGACAGAATGAAAGAATAAATGGAACTCAAAGAGGGAAAGAAAACAAACAAACAAACATAACAATTTAGCTATGAAACAAATGACAAGGTTTGAAGTAAAGAAATATGGTTATATTCTTTACGTTCAGTTCAGTCATAATTGTTTTGCCCAGATCTTCACAATCTGTGAACCTGTTAAAGTGACTGTGCCAATAATGCATAGTGAGTCCATTTGGGTGTCGACTTATCCAGATGTGAATAGGGGAAACGACGTCGACTTACACGAATGTTGATTTATTCGATGTTGGTCCATTCACTAAATATTAAGACACGTTCGGGCATGAAACGGACAAGACGTAGACAAAACTGAATGTGGACTTATCCTAGGGTCGACTAATCTAGCCCTGCCTGTCTTTCTGAATCAAGGCTGCCGTTGACAGCTTGTAACTGACATTAAGAGTAACACCACAACAAAAACAACGAGAGAGAGAGAGAGAGAGAGAGAGAGAGAGAGAGAGAGAGAGAGAGAGAGAGAGAGAGACAGACAGACAGACAGACAGACAGACAGAGAGGGAACACAGGATATTGAACATGTATTTTACATGCTGCCTGTCACTGTGTCAACTCGGTGTCACACTGGTCCTTCAATTCTTCACATCAGTCGTCCTTCTCTCCCAGTGCTGACGTCGCGCGCGTGCCATTGGAAACCTAGTTAAGCACGCTACCACCATGTACTCCTGCAGGCAGCTAAAAAGCATTGCAGCACGGGGACAAAGACGAAGCAGAGGCG
>CM031597.1:67061532-67071532 GCA_018398815.1 Conus ventricosus | reverse complement strand
ATTATAGTGTGATACAAATAGAAATATTTTTGAATCACCGGTATTAACCTATGAATTCTTTCTTTCTTTATCAAACAGTCCAATACGCCTCTTTCATTCTTTATCAAACAGTCAAATAAGTAAGTACTTATAATTTCTCACATTCATCATCTCATACTGATGAGGTCACTTTCAAGTTAGTCAATCATTTATCTACTGCTAAATCTAAATAAAATATACGAAAGGACCATCTTCACCCGCCCCCTACCTCTCACTGTTCTCTCCCACATCAAAACCATTTGCAGTGTTCTAGCCTTATCACTAGGGTTTGGTTTGTTTGTTTGTTTTTTTGGTTGATGAGGTGGTGTCCTTTTTACCCCGTCTAATATCACCTAGAGTGGATAGACGTTAAATTTAACACACACACACACACACACACACACACACACACACACACACACACACACACACACACACACACACACACACAGACACACACACACACACACACACACACACACACACGCGCGCGCGCGCGCACGCACACGCACGCACACGCACGCATGCACACACACACAAGCACGCACGCACGCACGCACGCACGCACGCACGCACGCACGCACACACACACACACACACACACACACACAGAGTCAGATACGGGAGAATCGACAAGTCCTTTTACGTGTTGCTTGTCAGCTCAATGTCACACTCTTCCTTCCTTTCTCCCAGTCATTTCTCTTTTCTTCTCTCCCTGTGCTCACGCTGTGCCTGCCATTGAACCCTCAGTTAAAGCACGCCAAGGCATTGTACGCCTGCCGACAGCTGAAGGCAGACAGTACTGGAGAAAAAAGAAAAAAAGGAAGAAAATTGCTACTGGCAGAAAATCAATACAATTCTGACCAGCTGACCTACAGAGGGAGAAATTGCTTCGGGCAGAAAATCAATACAATTCTGACCAGCTGACCTACAGAGGGAGAAATTGCTTCGGGCAGAAAATCAATACAGTTTTGACCAACTGATCAACAGAGGGAGAAAATTGCTACTGACAGAAAATCAATACAATTTTGACCAGCTAATCTACTTCTATTGGTGCTTCCAGAGAGAGAACGACAGACGAAAGGCTAAGAGTCAATTTAACAAAATCTCTGATTTTAGAAAGTGGTTTAAACTGCATGAACCCCCTGTCCAGATGTTAAAGGTTTGACGTGAAATGACAGGATCTTTAAAGAGTAATGTGAACAGGGAGTGGGTTGTCCCTCCCCCCCCTCCGTGTTTTCGCAGATTTCTGTTCGCATCTCCCCTTTTCCTCTCAGTGCCAGTGAAACAGACAAAGCAAATCAAGATTTGAACGCTACCTCTTCACGCTCGTGGTGACTATTTCTTTTAGCACAGAACAACACGAAACAACAACCGTGATGGCTACAAAATCGTCAGTCTTGTTAAACACCTGGGTACAGATCAATCTTTCTTTCTTTTTTGTATCATTCTGTCGTCAAGAATGTGGGAAGCTACGTATGATTTGTGAGTGCAGTGTGTCATTTCGTTTTCATATAATTCGTCTGAATCTGTCTAATCTGAACATTGTTTACATGAATACCAACATATCTGTCAAAATGCATTGATCATCAAATGTGTGTTTGGACGTGTGTTCGTTCTTTAATTTTACGTCTGTTCACCCTTAAGTGATATTAGACGGGAAAGGGGGGGGGGGGGGGGGGGGGGGGGGGGGGGGGGAGAAATAGGAGAAATAAAGGTATGAAAGAAGAGATTGTTCATGCATGCATTGATATTGTTTAGAGAGTGTGTGGTTGTAAAGATTATGTGTTTTTCCTACATACCTACACCTACAATTCTATATAATGATCAAGCTTTATATGGGATATGAATTGTTGAAAATGACAGAATTAGTAGAAAGGAAGTGAGGTTTACCATCTATATCAAACGTGACTTAACAATTAACAGAAGATTAGTATAACAACAATTGAATCCAACAATAAATTATTCAAATTCAAAGGAAAAGACCAATGGGACTAAGGTGTAAAACTTCTGAAAAACATTTAAGAAGATGGAAGTCATTTAACACTTCCTGAACAGTTAATGGTATTTGACGAGTCAGTAAATCCCCTGTAGTTTTCGTCATTAATTCTTTGATACTAGGACAGTGTAAAATCAGATGGCTAATGGAAATTTTATTTCCACATACACATTTAATATCTTTAGAAAATTTTGTTTTAAAAGCATTTAAACGAATTTTGAACATCAGAGAACTAATATGTCTTGAACTTGTATCAGATATGTGATTTAAAATTAATTTGGAATTTATTGTGCTGACGCTTTTATACAATTGTGTGAATATTGGCTATCTGATGTCTTCAGCATGTTATCAAACTTATCTTTCGCTAGTTTTTCAATGTGATTATAATACTCGTGCAGATCTAGATTTATGTTTATTAGAATTGCCCCTTCAGTATTACGTCCTGCATTTTTAGCTGCTCTGTCAACCAGTTCATTGGCATATATTCCGCAATGGGAAGGAACCCAGTAAAAAGTCACACTAATGTCTTTAAATGCCAATTGATGAATTACATGTCTGATTTCTAGTATCATTTCAAGACGTTTTTTGGCATTTTGATCTTTGATTGCTTGTAATGCCGATTTAGAATCTACACAGAGTAATATTTTACAACTATTCATAGGTAACTCCTCAATATGCTGTAAAGCCATTAAAATGGCTAACAACTCTGCAGTAAAAACTGAATAGTGATTACCTATATGATATCGTTTGACTGTTTTCATAGTAGGAATTACAAATGCTGAACCTGCATTGCCATTATCAAGTACAGATCCATCTGTGAATATTTTAATGTAATCACTATACTAATTTTCCATGTGATCATTAACTAAATTTTTCAGAACGTTTGGAGATTGACTTTTGTTCAGTTCTGTATGATCAATATCAAAAATAGGTTCTAATTTGTTCCTAAAATGGTAACAGGTAAAAAATGATGTGTTATATTGTATATGTTTTTTTTCACTAGTTAAATTCTGTAGATTAATCAGTCGAGACCAATCTTAATTTTTAATTGGTTCCAAACATTATGTGTCTTACCTAATTTACAAAGCGCTTGAATTACTTTTGTTTCTATTCAATACAAATGGTTAATTGTCAAAGGAACGTAGTGTATGTATCTTTATCATTCATGTAGTAATGTATCTGTGGAGAATAATAACACCAATGGTGAACGTGTCGAGCAGCGAAACGTAAGTCATCTTAGAATATTATCCTGTTTCTTCCGTGATATGTAGTGTTGTTACCGTGTACATCATGTATGTATGTATGTGAAGTAATTCAACGTGAAGTGCGATAGGATGAGTATCTTATTTTATATATGTATGTTTTTCTTATGTATGTTTATGTACTGTATGTATGTATGTATGTATGATGTTTGTATGCATGTATGTATGATCTGTCTGTTGCTGTTGTACTGTTGTGTTGTTCGTATGTCATTGTTGTATGTCTGTTTACCTGTCTGTTTGTAATCGCTATCTATGTTATCATCATCTATGTCTGACCTTTTGTCTGTCTTCTCTGTCTCTCTCTTCTATCTCTTGTATCTCTTTCCTCTCTCTTCTCAATTGCTATCTATCGATCAATCGAGCTATCACTAATCCATCTGTCTAACTTCTGTCTTCCATATTCTTCTAAATCTCTCTTCTATTGTCGATGAAGCGTTTCGAGCCGATCAAATCATCCTGCTACAGTCTGTTTCAGTATTCCTGTCTGAAAATTATCTTTCTTTTCATGAAAGTCTTTATCCCGAACACTTTTGACAGTTGTACTTGAAAATCTTCACTGGATTTGCAGAATATATTTCTTAAGAAGACCCATTCACTTAAATCCTTGGGTGTTAGCAGAATAACATCCTCAGAACACCAAATCACACACCTTCAGGACACACACTTAACACACACACACACACACACACACACACACACACACACACACACACACACACACACACACACACACACACACACACACACACACACACCAAAACACACACACACACACACCACCCACCCACCCCACCCACCCACACACACACACACACACACACACACACACACACACACACACACACACACACACACACACACACACACACACACACACACGTGCGCGCGCGTGTACCTCTGAAACATACGCTTGCGCGCGCTCAAACACACTCACACCCGAACACTCACACACACACACACACACACACACACACCACACACACACACACACACACACACACACACACACACACACACACACACACACACATACACACACACACACACACACACACACACACACACACACACACACACACACACACACACACACACACACACACACACACACACACACACACACACACACACACGCCTGAAACGTAGGATAAAGAAGGCAGAAAAATGGCACCAGTAATCAGCATCTTTCCCAAAGAACAGACACAAGGAAGCAAGAAGTTGTCACCCTAAAAAAAAACCGCCCCCCCCCACCGCCCACCCTTCCCACGTTTATCTTTGTCTTGAAAAGCAAACGATAGGCACTTTTCAGTCTTCCCATAGTTTCAGAGGATGGTTTGGCAGAAAAAAAAGTCAATCGAGATGAGGCAGCACTTTCATTAGGGCCACATATGGATGAATATTTTGCGTTCAATGATACATTGATATTAGATTAATGATAACTATAGATTTGATGAATGATAAACATGCAAAAAAAGAGTTCCATGTCTGTATTGCAGAAAAACTGAATGCTAACCCACAAAGTTTCTTTCTTTACTTAAACTTGAGATACAAAAAAAATTTAGCAACAACATAAGAGCGGAGAAATCTTAGGGACTCGTAACATTCTCCTCATCATGGAAGTCAGTCATTGGGACGGGTACATCCTGATCATGCCATTGACGTTGCAGGGCCTCTATCGTCTTTCCTTACGTCATCTCCAGATGCTTCACCTGTTGTTCTTAAAAAACAGACAGTCTTCTTTTCTCCACTAAAGGCTAGTGCGCTATCGTCATCCATCTAGACCACATCCTGACCCATCGCTGCAGAGCCCTCATCAAGACAGCATCGATGCTGGAGTACTTAGCAGGTGGAAGATCTGGTCCTTCATGAGATGTAGAATGATTTTGCAGAATAGCGCGAGTGGAACTCGTCCAGCGACTTTATTTGGGTGTGATATAATGTCCTAGTCGTGCACCTGCACACCAGGGAAGACTTCTCAACTGTTTTGGAGGTTGAGCTTGATTTTGATGATGGCTTTGCATTTAGTCCATACACATGCCTATAGACTGCTGAAGCATGGTCCCGTTCTTTGTAGGTATGCTGGACCATTCCCTGTCTATGTTTTATGTGTTTGATACCCGGCACCTTCTGAGGTCAGTGAATGAGTCAAAACAGCACAGCAGTTTGTGTGCTTGGTCACCAGTAGAGGAGGGTTCAGGCAGATTGAGAAATAGCGTGAGCTGAAACATCACCTTAGTCTTCTGTAGACGGGTGGTGACATCAAAAGACTGGGTGGCTGAACGCACTCACCAGGCAATATACCCACACTGGTGTGTCATGCATGCTTTGTGGCTGGGGGCAAACCTCCCTCAAGTTCTTCACAGTGCAATACAATGCAGAGCAATATAGTGCAGCACAGTGTAGTACAATGCAAATAACACAGTGCAATATGGTACAGTACATTGCAGTACAGTGCAGTACAGATCATTGAAGTACAGCGCAGTATAGTGCAGTGCGGTACAGTGCAGTGCAGTACAGAATTGAGTAGAACAGCACAGTATCATGCAGTACAATGCAGCACAGTACAGGTCAGAGCAGTGTGCAGTGGTACAGCACGATAACGTCTTTCATGTTACTGTACAGCACAGTGTCACACAATGTAGTAAAATGCCATACGGTATCAAGTAGTGTGCTAAAGTGTAATATGGTACAGCCAGATGAAGTGGAATATGGTTCAGAATTGTACAGGGCAAAGCAATACAGTAATGCAGTATGGTATAGTATAGTACTGCATTGAGCATTACAATGTAATGCAGTGCAGTTCACTGAACTGCAGTACAGTAAAGTACAGTATATTGCAGTAAAGTTCAGTAATCACAAAATCACGCACTACAGTACTGTATAGTACAGTACCTTACAGTTCAGTGACGTGGTATTGAGCATTGCAGCACAGTATAATGCCACACAGTGCAGTATAGTGTAGCGCAGTACAGTACAGTACAGTACAGTACAGTACAGTACAGTGCAGTACCATGTTGTGCACTACAGTATAGCGTAAAGCAGCATACAACAGTGCAAGGCAGTATAAAACAGTGCAGTACAGTGTAGTACAGTCTAGCACAGTACAGTTCAAAGCAGCATGGTATAGTACAATGTTGTACAGAACAGTGCAGGTATAATGCTGTACAGTGCAGCATTGTGTAGAACAGCACAGTTCTGTACAGTGCAGTACAGTACAGTGTACCACACTGTAGTACGGTGCATATCAGCGCAGCCCTCTAAAGTGCAGTAGAGTATATTACACTGTAATACAATTCAGTGCAGTGTAGAATAGTACAACACATTGTATTGTTGTAGAGTGCCTTACAGTGTAGTGCACATTCATGCAGTATAGTACTGTACACTAAATTGCAGTACAGTTTGGCACAGTCTTGTGTACAGCAGTACAGAAAAATGCAGTACAGTTCTCGGCAATACAGTACAAAACAGTGCAATGCACCACACATATTATCACAACCCAGCACAACCCAATTCCACTTTATTCCCACCCAGTACCAGGCAAACTCTACCCGGACTGCCCAGGGTTAGACATAATGCGGGATCCTTTCTGGTGAGACACCGCAGGGAGGCACCGATAAATCACTAATTTCGCTGTCCTGATTTCCGTGCCAGGGTGGAGAGGCATCATGGCGGGCCGGTGATCAAAGGCGGCACTGTCTGATAGGCTAATGGTGGGACACACACAATGTAGGGCCTGCTAAAAGAGAGAGAGAGAGAGAGAGAGAGAGAGAGAGAGAGAGAGAAGAGAGAGAGAAGAGAGAGAGAGAGAGAGAGAGAGAGAGATTGTTCTACTCCGGAACTGGCTGAAAGAACCTTGAGCAATCTTTCCGGTTCTTTTCCGGGGCTGACAGCTATTAATATCAATGTTTTTCTCTCATTGTTTTAACTCCTCTCCCCAACCTCCTTCCACCCACTGCCCACTCTCTCTCTCTCTCTCTCCCATGTTGTGTTTGATGTTCCTTACTGAATAGACCAGACAAATAAAACAGGGATGCAAGCAAGTAATTTTTTTGTCCACACAGACATCTTCTTCTCTCCATTTCTGTCTCATTTCTTTGTTTGCCAACCCTCCTCCTCATCTCCCCCTTCTATCCAGGCCTCTGTTTGGCTATCGCGTGTGTTTGAAGTCCACTCAGGATTATTTGTTAGTGGGCGTGGGCAGAAGTGAAAAACAAGAAACACACACGCATGTAGATGTGCACACCTGCACAGACTGACCAACCGACCGACCGACCGACAGACAGACAGACAGACACACACACACACACGCACGCACGCACGCACGCACGCGCACGCACGCACGCACGCACGCACGCACGCACGCACGCACGCACGCACACACACACACACACACACACACACACACACACACACACAGTCAGACACATATACATGCATGAACACTTGCTTGCAGAAGTACGCACCTACAAATGGATATACACCCACAATGCATTCATATACGCTTCTACAAACGCACAGGTGTAAGCAGCTACATAGGCGTAAGATATGATCAGAGACACAAACATTACACAGTGATTCCTATGTGTCACATCACTACACCTATGTCAAAATATAAACAAACTGATAAACAAAGAAATCTGAAATAAATGTTAGCGAACCGCCAAGAGAAACGCAGACAAACGAGTCACAAGACAAAACATGACGCGTTTCGACCTGTTAGGTCTTCTTCAGGCAAGACACAAGTAGGACAATGAATTTGAAAGAGATACTCACTTAGCTTTGGTCTCTTCAGCGCAAGGTAGGCGCTTAGTGCCTTGTGACTCGTTTGTCCACGTTTCTCTTGGCGATACCCTAACATTCATTTCAGATTTGTTTAGATTTCCGCCTGCAGTCGTCTCACTTTGCAACTAATAAACAAAGGGAAAGAACAAGCAAACTAGCTAACAAACAAAACCCAGCAAATGATATTCTGTGTGCTCTGTGTTGGTCTTACTGCCGAGCGATTTGGTGTCAAAACAACATTCGTATGGAGTTATGAGTTAGCAATAATATCATCATGGGTGCATGAGTTAGCCTGCTTGTTCGTTCTTTACTGCTTACTGTTCTCTGCCTCATTTAAGATTTCCTTAAAGAAGACAGCCATTACTGAGGACAAATTCACGTAATAGTCCAAATATTTCAGACAAAAATCTCTAAAAGGAGGGAGTCTTTACTGGTGGAAGATACAAAGATCAAAATGCTCCAGGAAAATGGCATCGTCAACAACTCTGTAACGTCTTTGTTGGAAGGGACATCACAGAAAAAGACAAAGTATTCCAGAAAAAAAATATTTAAAAGGAGTGAAATTTTGCTAAAAGAGAAATCATAGACAAAGACCAATTTTTTCCAGAAGAAGATCAAACCTTGAAAAGAAGGGGGTCTTTTATTTTGTGATGATTTCACACAAAGACCAATACGTTGAAGGGAAAAAAAAACCCTTCAACATGATGGACTTTTTATTGGAAAGGAATTCATGGAGAAAAATGTTCCATAACAAGAGGAACAGATCTCAGAAGAGAGGGAGTCTTTAATTGAAAGGTTTTTCTTGGAAAGTTTCACCATAGGAAGAAAAATGAAAATCTGGATAATGAATGATGACATATCATTGCGTTCATTTATCATTACATAATTATGAACAGTTTCTCTAGCTTAATTCTCTGCTAGGACGTTCCTTGCACAATCTCATTTGTCAAACAAACCATCAGCTTATTTCCAACACGAAGGCATGTATCAACATTTTGGGGGAATATTTACTATACTAAAAGAGCATTTACTTACTAATTCCACTTTGATATGACTCGTATTTTAACTGACACGTGCTACTAAGTTTGCAGTGGTCATATTTATTGCTACCCAAGAGAAATATGCACTACTCCATTTCCCACTCCCTATTCTTACAAGACACCTGATTTTGAAAGGACTCCCCTCCTTCCAAGCTCCACCCTACCCCACACCCTTCCTAGTCAATGGGGAGCTCACCTTGATTATTTATTCTATGGACACAAAATTTGTTAGAGACAGATCACAACTGGGAGCTGTACATTGGGGGTGTTTTTTCCAACATATGAAGCATATTTATTTACTGGAATGTTATTTAAAAAAAATTAATCATTACCTTCATTAAAACCAATGACAAATCAATAAAGTCACGCCTCTCTGGCCTAACCCTTGCTTCCCCCCCCCCCCCCCATGCCCTCACCTTCCTTCCCCTTACCCAACTTCAAAGAAACGACCTTGGTGACCTGTAGCACTGGGAAATCAGACGCCGCCACTGACCGTTGCTAAGCGCCCCAGAAGAAAGCAGACTGGGGCGAGCACCAGACGTGCCGTCAAGGGAGCCACTGATGGTAAGAATCCCACGTCCCTCCCCCTGAGGTCTTACGGAACCATAAACATGGTAATGCCACTTCCTGCGCCCCTATCCATACAAATGAGCTGCCGCCATTCCGCCTGCTTCCAGGATAAGCACTTCACCCCACCCCTTCTTTCTATCGACTCTCTGACACCCTCCTGTCTCTCTTTCTCTGTCTGATATGAATGCCCACCCCTTCGTCCCCCCTCTCCCCATGAAAACTAAAGCACAGTTAAAAACAAGCACTTCATCACAAATTGCTTTCCGGTTCATACTCCTTCCTCCACCCTTACCTTTAGTTCTTCCATTCTTGTTGTAACAACCCTGAAC
>CM031597.1:67036532-67059032 GCA_018398815.1 Conus ventricosus | reverse complement strand
GCAATCTTCTTCCTCTCACCCAAATATTACAGTCCCGCTTCTTTCTTTAAACATATAATGCAATCTTCTTCCTCTCACCCAAATATTACAGTCCCGCTTCTTTCTTTAAACATATAATGCAATCTTCTTCCTCTCACCCAAATATTACAGTCCCGCTTCTTTCTTTAAACATATAATGCAATCTTCTTCCTCTCACCCAAATATTACAGTCCCGCTTCTTTCTTTAAACATATAATGCAATCTTCTTCCTCTCACCCAAATATTACAGTCCCGCTTCTTTCTTTAAACATATAATGCAATCTTCTTCCTCTCACCCAAATATTACAGTCCCGCTTCTTTCTTTAAACATATAATGCAATCTTCTTCCTCTCACCCAAATATTACAGTCCCGCTTCTTTCTTTAAACATATAATGCAATCTTCTTCCTCTCACCCAAATATTACAGTCCCGCTTCTTTCTTTAAACATATAATGCAATCTTCTTCCTCTCACCCAAATATTACAGTCCCGCTTCTTTCTTTAAACATATAATGCAATCTTCTTCCTCTCACCCAAATATACAGTCCCGCTTCTTTCTTTTCTCTCATCCCTACTCTTGAAATACTCTCCCACACCCCAACCCCCCATTTTCCCTTCTCTTTCTCCCTGCTCCTACAACAACGCCCACGGCCATCTAGTGTACATACGCATCTAATTTGGCCTTTCCTATCAAAACCGCGGGACAATTTCTGCTGTTTTTAGTGTAGGCTGATCTCCCCTGGAGACCGCGGATGTCCACAGAAGTTACTTGCCGCTCGAGGCAGGAGTAAAAACAGAATTCTTATAGCTGCACCAGAGAACGGTACTATTTTCAGTGCACGGGGTAAAGAAAATAGCAACTGAACACAGTCAGAAAAGGTTTCCCTTTATATCTTAAGCCCTTCAAGGCAGCATTCATCGAAAATGAAGTAGATTTAAAATGAGAGAAGCTGAATTAGAAACCGGACTATTCAAAAATCGTCTTTGACGTTTTTGTTTGTTTTGTTTTCAGACTCTTTCTCCTGTCTCTATCTTTGTCTCTGTTTCTGTCTGTCTGTCTCTGTCTGCCTGTCTGTTTGCCTGTCTGTCTCTTTTAACATGAATATCAGTGTGATGTCAGGCTCCGGAATTCACTGAATTCGGTATATCACTTTGTGATTGGTAGGAAGCGCAGTAGGAATTTATCCGTTGATGAACATCAACCAGCACTTTTTGTTTTGCCAAACTAATTTCATTGTTGAATCAGGTTCTTTCACCCACACGAGGTGCGCATGATCACAGAGTTTGTGTGAACCGCTACTAAACTGTGTATTACTTTTATATTACTGTCATATTAAAGTAAAAAGAAAAGACGTAAACATTTTCAAGCATCACCTCGACCGTTGAAGTAGAAAACAGGACACTGTTATTAAAAGTATAAGGTCTTTTTCCAAGTTTGTAACGAATAAAACAAAGCAGCAAACTTAAAACAGTGAAAGTGCAACTAGAATGATAAGTAAACACATATAGACACAGACAGAGAGACTGAAGGACAGACAGATAGACAGACAGACATGCAGATGGAGAGAGAGACAGACGGAGAGACAGACAGACGGATGTACACACACACACACACACACACACGCATGCAAGCACGCATGCAAGCACGCATGCAAGCACACCCACACCCACACGCCCCCTCACACACACGAATACACACACAAACACACACAATTATATACACAGATATGCACACATATGCGCGTGCGCGCGCACACACACATACATACACACGCAGTACAGACACAGATACATAGACACACAGACACAGACAGACAGACAGACACACACACACATACACACATAAGTACATATGCACATTCAAACACACCAATACACATGCAGACAAAGACACACACACACACACACACACACACACACACACACACACACACACACACACACACACACACACACACACAATGCAAACACACACACACCGCGCACGCACGCACGCACGCACGCACGCACGCACGCACGCACGCACGCACGCACGCACACACACACACACACACACATACACACACACACACACACACACACACACACACACACACACGCACACACACGCGAGCGCGCGCTCTTATTTCAAGATTCACCTCATGTTTTCTTAAGACGCCCACCACGAAACTCATACCCCCCTCATCCACCACACTCCTCCTCTGCATTCAATCTCTCCAAGACGTCTCATCCCTGCTAACCCTTCCCTTGTGCGCAACAATATACATATGGATAATAAGGCTGCTGGGCCTGAGCGCTGGATGGAACCAGACAGATCAATATGTTACGTAGGGTGAAGACACCTTTGGTCTTGCATCTTGACGAAGACAAAGAGGAAGAGGCGAGGACATGGGAGGGGGCGGGGGGGAGAAAAGAGAGGCGGAAGTTGGAAGAGCAGAAGGAGGAGGAGGCAGAACAAGCAGAGAGAGGGTACGTGCGTTTTGCCCGAGGAAACCCGCCGGTAAAGAATGAAAGTGGCATGCCAACAGTAAAACTGTCTGTTTGCCGGAAATTGAAGATTGGTGATAGGACTTTACCTTTCTTTCACTGTCTCCCTGGAGCTCAACCGTCTGATTCCGGACACTTACCGTCACGAGTACGGGAGGAGTGAGCAGGGACAACGAGGTCTTGGGGAGATCAGATGTACAGGGAAGTGAGGCGCGTGAGTGGTGGTAGGTGTTTGAGGAGAAGGTTTTAGAAGGAGAAGAAGGGAGAGGTGGGATGGACTGGGAAGGGGTTGCAAAACACAAGGGTTTTTATTACCGGAAAGAAAGGTAAAAACTGTGTTTCTATTTCATTGTTTACTGCCTTATCTATTTATGTATAGAAATACATCTCTATCTCTCTCTCTCTCTCTCTCTCTCTCTCTATTATCTCTCTCTCTCTCTATCTCTCTATCTATCTATCTACCTATCTACCTATCTACCTATCTATCTATCTACCTATCTACCTATCTATCTATCTATCTATCTATCTATCTATCTATCTATCTATCTATCAATCAATCGATAGACCTATTTATTTATATCTATCACAGACACAGACAGATAATAAGTATTTTTTTTGTGCTGAGACACAACTAGAGGGAAAAATAAACAGAAGTGCCTTTATGCATTCTAATCATCCCCCCCCACACACACACGCACGCACGCACGCACGCACGCACGCACACACACACACACACACACACACACACATACACACACACACACACACACACACACACACACACACACACACACACACACACACACACACACACGCACGCACGCACGCACGCACACACACACACACACACACACACACACACACACACACACACACACACACACAGAGAGAGAGAGAGAGAGAGAGAGAGAGAGAGAGAGAGAGAGAGAGAGAGAGAGAACAGACAGACAGACAGACAGACAGGCAGACAGACAGACAGACAGACAGAGACAGCAAGCGACAGACTGAAAGGAGTATACAGCTACAAGGAGACAGTGAAAGAAAGCAAAGGTCCTACTACCAATCTTCAGTTTCTGGCAGACAGACTGGATTCAATGTCGGCATCACACTCCTACTCATTACAGTCGGGTTTCCTCGAGCAATACGGTCACAGCCTCCTCCCTTTCTCTAGTCTGTCTCCTCTTCTTCCCACTCTTCCTTTTCTTTGTCCTTCTCTCTCAGGAAGCGAGACTGGAGGTGTCTTCAGTCTGTTACATATTGATCTGTGCGGTTCCATTCGGTGCTTTTGGCACCGATCGCTCGCCACACGTCCTTTCTGCTTTAGATCTCTCCATGATGTCTCAGCCCCCCTCCTCCACTCTCCTTCCTTCAGCATAAGGACGTACGCTGGGAACCCGTGGTTGGGCCTGGACGTTAGATGAAACCAGACAGATCGATATGTGACACAGTGTGAAGAAATCTTTGTTCTGGTTCTTGAGGAGGACGAAGAGGAGGCGGGAGAGTAAGAGAAGGAGAAAGAGACAGTGTTCATGTGTAGGCATCGACTGCTCAAGAAAATCTGCCTGAAGTTGGATGAGAGCGGATTGCTGAGGGCACACGATATCCGCAGGAAATTGAGGAATGGTAATAGGACTTTTGCTCTCTTTTGCTGTATCTCCAGGCCGTGTGCTATGTGGGTCTATCTCTCTCAGCCTGTATTAGTCTTTCTTTCTTCTCCTTGTCATTTTTTTTCTGCCCTACTCTTTCCCCTCCAGGTATCACCAGTATGAAACAATGTTGACGTTCCTGTCTGAATGTATATCAGACATAGCATATCATTAACAGAAACTCTTAATCTAACCAGTTATCCAGCCAGCAAGAGAACAAATTGTTTAGGTCAGAAACGAAGTAGCAAGGAAAAATAACGAACGAAAGAACCAAAGTAGCTACATAACAAGAAAAATATTCTCTGCCCATATGCATTTACAAATAGATAAATCAGTAAATAAATCAATGGTGAAAACAAAAGCGTTATACCCGCCGCCCTCTACGCCAACAACAACACGCATATCACCACCAATCCACTGCACTGTCCACCTACATTCGATCTGTCCAGGACGTTTCTGTCTCTTTTCCCTGCTTCCTCTGCCCGCATAACGATGTAAATCCGTAATTCTCTACTTGAGCTTAAGTGCACGCTAACTCCAGACAGATCAATATGCTACATATGTTGAAGACAGCATGGTCTTGCTACCTGAGGTCGATGAAGAGAAGGAAGGGGAGGAGGAGGAAAACAGAGAAGGAGAAGGAGGAGGAGGTGAAAGAGGAAGAAGAGGAGGAAGAACAGGAGGAGGGGAGGAGGAGGATAAGTTCGCATGTACTGCTTGAGGAAACCCGCCAACGACGAATGAGAGTGTAATGCAGCAGGAAATCTTAATTGTCTGCCCAAAATAGAAGAGTGGTGATAGGACTTTTCTTTTCTCCCTCTGTCTCTGTATGACTGCTTTCGCAAATCTTTTTCTGCATTCTCTGTCTCTTTCGCTTTCTTCTTCTCCAACCGACCCTTTATCGTTTTATTTGTATGTTTCTGTTATGGAGATCTTTAGTAGTACAGCTGTAGTCAGGCTAGTCGCCTGTCAGCCGGTCGCTGGTGTCAATCTTCTTCATTGTTTGCACACTCAGCTAGTAACAGGTTGGCGCGCGCGGGTTTGGGCGCTTGAAACCAGTCCGAGTCCAAGGAAAACTTATGATCTGCCCATACTTTGTCAATTCTGCTCTTGAAAACGTTGAGAGAAGGCGCAGACACCACTTGTTCAGGCAGAGAGTTCCAGACATTCACTACACGGACACTGAAAAATTCTGGCGGACTGCCATTCTGACTGAGGGTTTATTCAATTTGAGACTGTGGCCTCGAGCGTGTGAGTGGAGGTCGCGCGGTAGGGTGTCCCCTGTTACACTATAGATCCCGGTCAGGTACTTGTAACATTCGATCATGTCGCATGTTACAATACTGTATAGTCACGATACTGTATAGTTTTCTATGAGAAAACAGTAGAGGTGCCTTATTTTCATTCTAATGTTTTTGAGAGAGAGAGAGAGAGAGAGAGAGAGAGAGAGAGAGAGAGAGAGAGAGAGGAGAGAGAGAGAGAGAGAGAGGAGAGAGAGAGAGAGAGAGAGAGAGGACTAAAGGAGTAGACAGCCGCAGGGAGACAGTGAAAGAAAGGAGCAATTCTGACACCAATCTTTGATTTCCGGCAGACAGATAGGATTCAATGTCGGCATCACACTCCCATTCATTACAGTCGGGTTTCCTCGAGCAGTACGAACTCAGCCTCCTTCTTTCCCTTGCCCTCTCTCCTCTTCCTGCCACTTCTCCATTTCTCTGTCCTCAAGACGCAGGACTGGAGATGTCTTGTCTTCACGCTGTGCAACATATTGATCTGTCCCGTCCTGTCCGGCGTTTTTAGCACCGATCGCTCGCCGCACGTCCTTTCTGCTTTAGATCTCTTCCTGATGTCTCAGCGCCCCCCCCCCCCCCCCCCCCACTCCTCCACTCTCCTTCCTTCAACGATACGGATGTGTGCCCGTAATCAGCTGGTTGGACCTGAACGCTGGATGAAACCGGACAGATCGATATGTAACGCAGGGTGAAGACACATTGGTCCTGCTTTTTGAGGAGGATAAAGAGGAGCACAGAGAGAGAGAGGAGAGAGAGAGAGAGAGAGAGAGAGAGAGAGAGAGAAGAGAGAGAGAGAGAGAGAGAGAGAGAGAGAGAGAGAGAGAGAGAGAGTAGGAGGAGAAGGGAGAGAAGGGGTTCATGTGTAGGCACCTACTGCTTAAGAAAATCCGCATTGTAATGGTTGAGAGCAGATTGCCAAAAGCACATTCTGTCTGCAGGAGATTGAAGATTAGTGACAGGACTTTCTCGTCTTTTGCACTGCTTCCCCAGGGCTGGCTGATGTGTGAATCTATCTTTTTTTCTGTCCACATTAGTCTTTCTTTCTCCTCTTTATCATTTTTCTTCCGCCCCCACCCTCCTCCCCCTACCTCTTCCGTTATGCTCCGAATGAAGCAGTCTTGAATTTCCTGTCTGAACGTTTATCAAAGATAGTGATAATGAACAGAAACTGCTAACCCAGCCTGTCATCCAACCAGCAAGAGAACAAGCTATTTAGGTCAGAAACGAGCTAATGAAGAACTGAACGAACTTAACAACCAAAGTAGTTAAATAAGAAAAAAAATCATCCCTACCCTAGTGCATTTACAAATAGAGAAATAAGTTAAGTAAAATTCAGTAAAAACAACACCTTTATACCCACCGTCCTCTATTCCATCAATACTAATGCATAGCTCCATCAGCCTTCCACATTGTCCATCGACGTTCCAGCTGCCCAAGACGTGTCCATCTCTCTTCACTCGTCCTGTCCGCGTGCGATAATATAAGTCCGTAATCTGCTTGTTGAGCTTAAGTGTCGGTTGATGCCAGACAGATCAATACGTTATACAGGGTGAAGACTGCATGGTCCTGCCATTGAGGATGACGAAGAGGAGAGAGGGGAAGAGGAGAAAAAGGAGGAAGAGGGAGAGTAGGAGGAAGAGGAGGAGAAGGTGGAAAAGCAGGAAGAGGAGGAGACGGAGGAGATAGGAGGAGGAGAAGGAGGAGGAAAGGAGGAGGATCTATTCGCGTGTTCTGCTCAAGGAACCCCGCCTGTAATGAATGAAAGTGTATATACCACAGCAAATCTTATCAGTCTGCCCCAAATAGAAGTATGGTGATAGGACTTTTCTTTTCTCCGACTGTCTATGTATGATTGCTTACGTAAACAGCTTCTCCATCCTCTGTCCATATCTCTTTTTCCCTCTTCATCTAGTCTCTTCGTCTTCTTATTTGTTTGTCTCTGTTATGGATATTTTTTATTTTCTTCTTCTTTTTCTTCTTCTTCATCATCATCATCATCATCATCATCATCATCATCATCATCATCATCATCATCATCATCATCATCATCATCTTCTTCTTCTTTCTTCTTCTTCTTCTTCTTCTTCTTCTTCTTCTTCTTCTTCTTCTTCTTCTTCTTCTTCTTCTTCTTCTTCTTCAGCTTTTGGTCTTCAAAAATAAATCTCTCTCTTAGCTTATCATCGGGGTATGTTTTCTTCTCTCACTCTTTCTTATAAACTTCTTTATTTTTGTCTGTCATTCTCAAATGTGT
Source organism: Conus ventricosus (assembly GCA_018398815.1). Lineage (NCBI taxonomy): Eukaryota > Metazoa > Mollusca > Gastropoda > Neogastropoda > Conidae > Conus > Conus ventricosus. The sequence goes on along the minus strand of CM031597.1, from coordinate 67,051,339 downwards.
GCCTCTTTTTTTATCACTTTCTGTCTTTTTTAGGATCTATGTTCGATCGCATCTTCCTTTCTAATCTTTTTCTGTGTTTATCTTATTATACTATTCAAAAGAATATCAGCACCACCTTCTCTTTTCCATGCCTTTGAAAATTATTCTGAAAAAAAAAATCCGGAAGTTTGAACAACAAAAATTCAGAACTTAACAGGTTAGTTCGACTGAAAGCTCCAGTAATTGTGATTCTTGCACTTGTTTTTCTGGTGATCCATTTCTGATGCAATCTGATTGGACAATGTTTAATTTAGTAATCGACCTTGAATTCATTTTCGCGATAATCATGATTTGGACTTTCCAGCATTATTCTTACCCTGCCAGTCACTGTTCTGCTCTTGCATTCATCGAACCCACGCTGTCAAGCATGCCCTCAGTCACAGAGTGTCATGAAAACAAAAGTAGTCCTAATATTCAAAATCTACTTGTAAGTTTTATTCTATTTTTATTGCTTTCATATCTATTTCACTCGACATTTGGCTCGACCATTTTTTTCTAATAGCCCTCTGCTCTCTTGCTTCATTAATCTTTTTTCTCTCACATTATTTAGTAGACCTGATTAGCTGTGGTTTGTGCCTCCTTTTCTGAAGGTTCCCTTGGTCCCAGGGGCTACACGTGGTAAACTAGCAGGATACAATGTAGAAATGGGGTGTAGAGATACGTAGTCATTGGAGTCAGTGAAGAATGCATGCTTAAAATAGAAGGACGTTCTGCCGTTTGAATTGAAGATGCTCAAGGTCCTAAAAGTGTTTTCATTAAAAGAACGTGGAATGGACGAATGGTGTAACGCCCCTGAGCCGGTAAGACAAGTTTGAATAAGCATAACAATTCTTGTGTGATGTGATTTTAAATATTTTTTTTTTGCACCTAGACGTTAACAAAAATAAAGAAACAAAACAAAACATGTTCTGACTGACGGATTTTGATTCATTGCTGTTAGGGACGATCAGAGTTTCTTCTCGTGTGGTGAATTGATCACACCGCACACTTTTGATGGGAATGAGAGACAATAGCTGTGTAAACGTCTGTAAAGGATGTCAACATTTGGTCTGTTTAAGATGAGACGTACTCATGGAATTCTTATTTTGACAGATCTGCCAAAACAGAGGGGAATACCAAACTGTTCAACATTCTACCCTGAAGAAATGAGTGAAAAAGGAACTCTGACTTCCTTTCTGATAATGTCATATAGTTTATTGGGTTCTCATCCCCTTCTCCCCTATCCGGATTTATTTCACGTGAGAGACATTACACCAGAAAGTAGATCTGACAAACTGACAGCCTTTTCACATTCTGCGCTGGTCAGCTGCTTAGACAACCTTGAAGCTCAAAGTCCTAGCTTCTTGCTTACGGCATTCTAGCCTAATTCCAAGCTGATCGATAAGGAAACCATACCTGCTCAAGGCCTCATGATTTTTACGTTGTTTACATGCTCTCTCTCTCTCTCTCTCTCTCTCTCTCTCTCTCTCTCTCTCTCTCTCCTCTCTCTCTCTCTCTCTCCATCTTCTCTACTCTCTCTCCTCTCTCTGCGTCTGTGTGTCTGTTTGTTTGTGTGAAGTGTGCGATGAGAGAGAGAGAGAGAGAGAGAGAGAGAGAGAGAGAGAGAGAGAGAGAGAGAGAGAGAGAGTGTGTGTGTGTGTGTGTGTTTGCGTGTGCGCATGCGTGCAGCATGTGCACGCGCTCGTGAGTTTGTGTGTGTGCGTGCGCACGTGCGGGTGTGCATGTGCGCGCGCGCATGTGTGTGTATGTGTGTGTATGTGTGTGTGTGTGTGTGTGTGTGTGTGTGTGTGTGTGTGTGTGTGTTGTGTGTGTGTGTGTACCATTTCTGTTTTACAGTATTAAACTTTCCAGGTATTTTACAGAGAGAGAGAGAAGAGAGAGAGAGAGAGAGAAGAGAGAGAGAGGAGAGAGAGAGAGAGAGAGAGAGAGAGAGAGAGAGAGAGGCCGGGAGTTTTCCTTTTTTCCAACCAAGTGGAAATGACTCTCAGCACTCTTCCTGATTACGCTCTGAGCAGAGTCTGACCACAACAGGATGGTTCTTTTATGTGTTTGTTTTTGTTTGTCACGATTGCATGTCTTGTCTACATCAGTATCGATATAACTGTCTGTAGACAGACACTAGAAACTGACCAATAGTTCATTACCTGGGATCCATCACTATTACTGTGCGGTCCAAGCCTGAAATCCTCTCATTTACAGCAGAGACAGTATCAACACTGTCAGAACACATCCTGTATGGGAGGACAGAATCAGCTCCCGCATGCACTGGTGCATCCCATCTTCTTGTATGCTTGCAGAACAAGGACCCTCACAGTGGATCTGGAAAGAAAAAGCCAAGCCATGGAAATGAAATGAACTGCAAGATACTGAATAGTAATATACTGATCAAATCACCAATAAAGAAATGCACAAAACGATCAAGCAGCACGTCAGGCGATACGAAGATCACTGCCATCAGGTAAGAGAAGAATACCATTTTGGTGTGACCATGTAAAAAACCACTCTTCCAGAGAACTGTTGAAAGTGGGAAACGGAGAGAAGAAGAATAAAACCCAGTAGACTGACCAAATGGCACAACAGACAAGACAACCATCAGCAAAGTTCCAAGCATTAAGATACAGACAACAAAACTGAAGAACCTGGTAAATGGTTCTTCAGAGTCGTGGTCCATTGACTTCTTGAGGTGGTAAGGGAGAAGACAGGAAGAGACAGCTGTACATCATGACTTATTACATCTGTCAGCTTCGTCCTATTTTGAAAAAGATAGAAGCATGGGGAAGAGGAACTATTAACATCAGGAAGTTAGAAGCTTCTTTTGGTATCCTTTTTTGTCTTGAAGCTCACTGTCTTGTCTGTTGGAAAGTGTTTCCATTTGGTTTCATTCTTTTCCTTTCCTTTTCTGCATTCAAACAACACAGTGTGTTTCTGAAAGTAGGGAACATGAAACCTCTCCAAGATGTCTCCAATCTTGATGACATGTTTCTGAAAATAGGGAACATGAAATATCTTTCTGAAAATAGGGAACATGAAATATCTTTCTGAAAATAGGGAACATGAAATATCTTTCTGAAAATAGGGAACATGAAATATCTTTCTGAAAATACGGAACATGAAATATCTTTCTGAAAATACGGAACATGAAATATCTTTCTAAAAACACGGAACATGAAATCTCTCTAACACACCTCCTTTTTCGATGATAAAATAATGTAAATGCTATGAACACTTTGTGGATCCTCCTCAATCTCGGTCAAGCTTGGTAGAAAAAGCGTCAAGAAGCGGAAGAAAACTTGGGCTCTGTGTCTTGCTGAATGGGACTGGAATTCGCTACCAGGCTGTTCTGGCACGTGACCGGAAGAGGACATTGTAAAGATTCCCAGTCCACCGATTCTGTGTACCACGGCGAATGCAGACCAAGCGTACTAAGCCTGAATTTATGTGTATGGGAGGTCGTTCATCGAGGAAAAGATCTCCCTCCCTCCCTCCCTCATCCTCACTCTCTCTCTCTCTCATTCTCTCTTCTCTCATTCTCTCTTTCTCTCTCTCTCTCTCTCTCTCTCTCTCTCTCTCTCTTCATAGCTCACTCTTCTCTCTCTTTCCTTCTCACTCACTCACTCACTCACTCACTCACTCACTCATTCACTCACTCTGTCCCTCTCTCTTCATAGTTCACTCTTCTCTCTCTTTCGTTCTCACTCACTCACTCACTCACTCATTCACTCACTCTGTCCCTCTCTCTTCATAGTTCACTCTTCTCTCTCTTTCGTTCTCACTCACTCACTCACTCACTCACTCACTCACTCACTCACTCACTCACTCACTCTGTCCCTCTCTCTTCATAGTTCACTCTTCTCTCTCTTTCGTTCTCACTCACTCACTCACTCACTCACTCACTCACTCACTCACTCACTCACTCACTCACTCTGTCCCTCTCTCTTCATGGTTCACTCTTCTCTCTCTTTCGTTCTCACTCACTCACTCACTCACTCACTCACTCACTCACTCACTCACTCACTCACTCACTCACTCACTCACTCACTCTGTCCCTCCTCTTCATAGTTCACTCTTCTCTCTCTTTCGTTCTCACTCACTCATCACTCACTCACTCACTCACTCACTCACTCTGTCCCTCTCTCTTCATATTTCACTCTTCTCTCTCTTTCGTTCTCACTCGTTTGCTCTGTCTGTCTGTCTGTCTGTCTGTCTGTCTGTCTGTCTGTCTCTTGTCCCTCCCTCCCTGCCCTTTTCATCCCTTCATCGTTCCTTCATCGTTGCAGTATAAGCTCTCTCTTTCTGTGTTGTGAGAGCACACACACACACACACACACACACACACACACACACACACACACACACACACACACACACACACACACACACACACACACACACACACACACACACACACACACACACACACAGACAGGCAGACAAACAGAAGACAGACAGACACAGATAGATAGACAGACAGACAGACTGACAGCCAGGCAGGCAGGCTTACGCAAACAAGATATATCACATACGCAGTGACTCTCTCTTTTGTCTGTTTGTCTGTCTGTCTGTGTCTCTGTCTGTGTCTCTGTCTGTGTCTCTGTCTGTCTCTCTGTCTCTGTCTCTCTGTCTCTCTGTCTCTCTGTCTGTCTATCTGTCTGTCTGTCTGTCTGTCTGTCTGTCTGTCTCTCGTTTAGATATGTCCCACCTGATGTGATCTTTGAATTTCTGAAAGTCATTAACATTTTTCATCTTATTCAAGATTTCAAGGAAGAAAGATTTTTAACAAAGTTTCTGATGCGTTTTCAGGGGTGTATTTTAAAGAAATGTGTGAATCTTTTTAATGACTTGAGTCGACTTCGACATGGTGACAGACGTGGCTCTCTGCGGTCGGCTGGGCTATAAGCAACATTACCTTACCTTACCTTACGCCTTCTCTCTCTGTCTCTGTCTCTCTGTCTCTATCTGTCTCTCTCTCTCTCACACACACATGCATGCACTCACGCACGCACGCACGTGCGCGCACGCATACACACACGCACACACCCCACACACACACACACACACACACACACACACACACACACACACACACACACACACACACACACACACACACACACACACACACACACACACACACACACACACACACACACACACACACACACACACACACACACAAGCCATGGAGACAACGTAAAAATCGTGAGGCCTTGGACAGTTATGGGTTCTTTATCGATCTCCCTGGAATTAGATCCGAGTGCCAAAAACCTCGAAACTGGGGCTTTGTGTCACGAAGTTGTCCAGGCAGCCGACCAGCGCAGAATGGGAAAAGACTGTCAGTTTGCCAGGTTTGTTTTGGCGTGTAGATGTCGATCACTGGAGGTAAACAGAGGGAGAGGGAAGAGAACTTATACAATTATTCATTATTAAATAGGATGGAACACAAGGTTTGTATTTCACACGCTTCTCTCAGGACAGAGTGTGGAACTTGTTGGTGTTCCTCTCTGTCTGTCAAAATCAGAGCTCTGCGAGTTCGTAGCGTCTTGGACTGACCGACGGATGGAATCCATTGCAGACCTTCCCCACGGATGATCTGTCAATTCCATCAAAAGTATGTGGTGTGAAGAATGTACCACATGCGAATAAGCCATCTGATCGTTCCTTACAGCAATGAAAACCAAAACCGTCGCTAAGACTTTGGTTTTTTTTAAAGTTTGTGTGGGCAGATAAATGTATTCAAATTCATACTATTTGGGGATTGTAATTCTTATCCCATTTTAATGTTCAAACGACACAAAAATCGTTTTCATGTGTTATTTCTTTTGCGCATTCCACGTCCTGTTAGCGAGTACGAGTAGGTTTCCGGAGATACGTGCTATTTTGGGATCCATTAGGGGACTTGAACATCTTCAATTCGAACAGCAGTATATCCTTTTACTGCGGCATGCTTCCTTCACTGACCGCAGTATGGCTAAAGTCCCATTTCCACATCGCATCGTGTTAGTCTCCCACTCCCAGCCACTGTTATTCAGCAGCCTCCGGTGGGGGAGACAGAAATCATGAGTGATGAGAACTATAAAACGATGCCAAAAAAGACAAATGTGGCGAGAATGCGGAAGGTAAAAAAAGAAAATGGTTGAATGAAATGTCAGAGTAAAAAGAAAATTAAAGCATGGAAAATAGGAGATGGTCCTGATTTCTATTTCAATAGAATTATAAGAAAAACACAAAAAAGGTGGGAAAGAGAGAGGTGATTGAATACACATCCTTTACGGAGAGAGAGAGAGAGAGAGAGAGAGAGAGAGAGAGAGAGAGAGAGCGAGAGCGAGAGCGAGAGAGAGAGAGAGAGAGAGAGAGAGAGAGAGCGAGAGAGAGCGAGAGCGAGAGAGAGAGAGAGAGAGAGAGAGAGAGAGAGAGAGAGAGAGAGAGCGAGAGAGAGCGAGAGCGAGAGCGAGAGAGAGAGAGAGAGAGAGAGAGAGAGAGAGAGAGAGAGAGAACGAAGATGGAAACTTACGTAAGTGAGCCAGAAGAGAAATGTACTTTTAAAAGGTCTAAAAGCTGAAAAACAAAGCAAAATAAATAGCCCCTCATCACAGACACAGGCACATAGACAGACAACAAGACAGACAAAGAGGATCAGACAGAAACGGACAGAGAATGGGGGGAAGCGAACTACGCAAGCAGACAATCACACACAGACAGTGGGAGAAAGAAAACCCCTATCACTATTCTCCTATTTCCGGCAGAGGCACAGGCTTGCTATCGGCATTCCGCTTCCATTCATTACAGGCGGGTTTCCTCGAGCAGTGCACATGAACGCGACCTCCTCCTCCTCTGCCTTCTCCTCCCCTTCCTACTCTTGGTCTTCCTCAAGTAGCAGGACGGTGTCGTCTTCACTCGGTGTAACGTATTGATCTGTCTGGCGTCATCCCGCGATCAAGCTCAACCAGCGGATTACGTACATATATTGTTACGTGGACGGAGGAGTGAGGAGAGACTGACACGTCTTGGACAGATCGAATGTGGACGGAAAGTGCTGCAGATGGTTGCGTTGCTGTGGAAGGGTAAAGGCGGGGGATAGGAGAGTGTTGTTTTCCCAGTTTTTGTATGATTACTGATACTGATATGTTACTATGTATGTCTTTGAGCAGAACAAGATCTTTTTCATTATTTAACTAATCTGCTTGGTTGGTTGGTTGATTCGTTCATTCATTCATTCGTTTCTGACCACAATAATTCTTCTTTTGCCGTCCCATCTTCTATGCCACGTCGGTAGCATTGCACTTACGCTGCTCATTCTGACCACCCATCCATAGCTACAGACCGGCCCAGCCCGCCATATCCCTAATACTGGCTATCCACAGGGAGCAGCCACGATCAAGTCATCATGAGGAAACCCATAAGAGGAGACACTGCACTGCTGCCGAGTCACTTCAGTTGTGCTCAGTGGTACCTGTTCTGATCTTACATACGGAGGACAGCACCTACTAAGCCCACGACAAAAACTGCTTAGTCATAGTGCCGGCGTGAGTGAGCTCTCCTCCCGGAGGGCGCCACCACGTCTATCCAACGACAGCCCCCATAAATTTGCCAATACCAGTAACCCGACAGAATCAAAACAAGGCCATAGATGTGGAGGGGATATCGAAACTGAGGTCACCATGAGAGCAGGGCATGAAATGCCACAGAATTTGAAACTTTTTTTTAATTGCTGATCAGTGAGGATGAGAATGATGAAGATGATGCTATGGATTTCCATCCCTGTCCAAGACTGCATGACATACCTTACTCTACGCTTACTTTCATTTGCCCGGCGTCGACCAGGCCCGAGAAATACAGACATTTGCAGTGTTGGTCTGGAAATTTGAGCAATACTCCCAGATACGCATCCGTTTAGTGGATGAAACTCGACTGTGTGGTCCCAATCATTCCAAGTGAGCCCGTAGCAAACTCAGCTGTGGGCAGGAGCCTGCCAGGGCAGAAAAATCCCACTAATAAATGGCTCTCATAGCAATCGAACCCACAACCTCCCAGCCGTGAGTCCGCGACGCTAACCACTTCCCCACGGCAGCTATTCTGACTACAATAATTTGGTTGACCTACTTGATTAGCAGTTTTTGTTCATTATAAAACCATCTTGAGAGAGAACCTGAGGTATCAACATTGTTTTATTCTTGTGACAATGGCAGAGGGGATTAATAGAAAAAAAGTGCATTGAAAGACAAACAGACAGACACAGTCAGAAAAAAAACCCACTGGATTAATAGTAAAAAAAATGCATTGGAAGACAAACAGACAGACTCAGTCAGAAAAAAAATCCACTGGTATAGCAAACATCCCCAGGGATATAGGGAAAGAAAGAAGTCTTATCACCAATCTCCCTCATCCTGCAGACAGACACAGTGTACTGTCAGCGATCCTCTCATCCACTACAGGCGGATTCTCTCAAGCAGTGGGTTGCCTGCGCATGAATCCTTTCTCCTCCGTCTTCCTCCTACCCCACCCCCCTCCTCTTCATGTTCCTCAAGAAACAGGACCGAGACGTCTTCACTCAGCGTAACATATTGATCTCTCTGGTTTCATCTGACGTCCAGGCTTAAGTAGCTGATGACAGGTGTATATCTTTGTTACGATGGAATGAGTGTGGAGGAGGGGGGTGCGACATCTTGGAAAGATGTAACACAGAAAGGACGGGTGGTGAGTGGTCGGCGGCGAAAGTGCTATATGGAACCGGACAGATTATATGTTACACAGGGTGAAGACACCTACTGTCCTGCTTCTTGAGAAGGACAAAGAAGAGGTGGGGGAGGGGGAGGAGGAGGGGAAAGGAAGGGAGGAGGACGAGCTCGTATGAACTGTTCGAGAAAACCCACCTATAATTGATAGAAACGTAATGCAAGTCCCGTCTGTCTGCCGGGAATTGAACACTGGTTCTAGGACAGCTCATTTCTTTCACTGTCCCCATGTGGCCGTCTTTTCGTGTTAGTCTTCCCCATTTTTCTGTGCATATGTTTGTCTTTCCCTGTCTTTTTCATTCCTCCCCCCCCCCCACTCTCATTTAATCAGAATGACGAAAACAGCAACCCCGTTAACTGTTTGTCTAAGAAACTATACAACAAAAAGTCTCCTGTTTCTTTGTTCGTATCTGTTTTTGAGACCATTTTTGTTACAAAGGATGTATTGCACATTACTTCTAACCAACCAACCACTAATCCAGCAAGTCACCCAGCTACTGAGTAAACAAATCTCGGAGTGCAGAAACTAAGCAACAAATAAATCACAACCAGCTGTTGTAGTCTAATGGTTCGAGCTGAAGACTTGTGGGATGGGGTGGGGGTCGAGAATTTAATTCCTCTTTGAGTCATACATTTGTGGGATATTTTAGCGTGATCGAATTTACCTACAGTTAACTGTGTTCAGGACTCGGATGAAAAGGCTGGAACCACCCAGAAAAGACAGCATGTCATTAACAGAATTCTGTTGATATGCGTTTGTAACAAGTGTTGTTATAAAAGACATTTCATCCGACTTCGCAACCAGCCAACTGGTAATTCAGCCAGTCACTCAAACGGTAAATGAACACTTTCTGAGCTACAAACTTACAATTAAAGGAACGAACCAAATAGCCAGTGAAACGACTTAAATGTTTAAAAGTTATAAAAAAAACCTAGCGTACATCACAATCTATAGATGCAGCTAAAGCAGCAAATAATACTACGAAAATACTTTTTTGCTTGTAATTGTGGTAACAAAAAAACCCTCGAACCTTCACCCCCTTCCTACATCCTGCCCCCACCCCCTTCACCCCTCCCCCTCCTCTCCAAATCTTCTCAACACACACTGCCATCGAAGACATCGTAGACCCTGCTCACGGACTCGTGACGGTGGGTGTCCGGAATCAGCTGGTTGAGCCCCGGGGAGACAGTGAAAGAAAGGGAAAGTCCTCTCACCAGTCTCCAATTTCCAACAAACAGACACGGTACACTGTTGGCATGACTCTCCCATTCTTTACGGGCGGGTGTCCTTCAGCTGTAAACGCATGCTCTTCCTCCTCCTCCTCTTCCTCCTCCTCCTCCTCCTCCTCCTCCTCCTCATCCATCTCTTCCTCTTCCTCCATCCCATCCTCCTTCTCCCCCAGTTCCCCACTTCTTCCGCTTCCTCTTTGTCCTACTGAAGAAACAGGACGAAGAGTGTCTTCGTCCTATGTAACACACTGATCTGTCTCGTTCCATCCGGTCCCGAGGCCGAACCAGGTTATTATGCACATATATAATTATCGTTACGTAGAGGAGAGGAGTGGGGAGAAGGGGGACTGAGATGTCGTTGAGAGATCGAATGTGGAAGAGGAGGTGGACTGGGCGTCTGGACAGGCGTTTCGAGGATAAAGGAGCTGAATCTTACAGTAAGAGCATGTAGACCCATGTGTGTGTGTGTGTGTGTGTGTGTGTGTGTGTGTGTGTGTGTGTGTGTGTGTGTGTGTGTGTGTGCAAGAAGGGGAGGTCTTAAAATCTGCATAATCATTTAAAAAAAAAATAAATGTGCATGAGTATATTCATTACCTGCGTTTGTGTGCGCATAATTAAGTGTGCATTCATGTGTGGATATCTCTGTGATGTATGCAAGAATTAAAAGAGTTAATGTGCATCTGTTTGTGTGTATATGTAAGTGTGTGTGTGTGTGTGTGTGTGTGTGTGTGTGTGTGAGACCTTGTGTTATATTGTTTTATTGTGGATGTATGTAAATATATGCACGCGCGCGCACGTGTGTGTGTACATGTGCGTGTGTATTTGTGCGTGCGTGCGTGCATGCGTATATATATCTATATATTTGCGTGTGTGTGTGTGTGTATTTGTGCGTGCGCGCGCCCGTGTGCGTGTGTGTGCGCGCGCATGCGTGTGCTAACCTTTTGTGTGTTTGCTCCACTCTATTATTCATTTACCCGTGCCCACCAAAAAGCAAACTCTATCGGGATGGCAATATCCGTCCTTCGGGAGCGACAGCAAATTGTTTCTATGTTCTGCATTGTTTTGCCACATCTTCAGATATTCGTCTCTCCACGTATTCTAAATTATCCATGTATCTTTACATTTGTCCGATATCAAAGGGGCGAACAGTGCAGACAACTCGCTGTTTGAATCACTTCTGTTTTGTTTCCGTTTCTCCGTTTGAATTATTAGTCGTAAACTAACAAATGTAATCCCGAAAACGATTTCGCCTCAACAAAAATATGAAATTGAAAATGGTGTCAGGGAGATATTAATGAAGACAAAAAGATTCGTTAACAAAAAATGAATAGAGAAATAAAGAAGAATTGAAACAAAAGAGAAAGGTACAAACGGTAACAAGATCCGATATACGGAAATAGAAGAAAAGACATTCGTTTAGTCCTAAAACGAAATTTTCAGGCTATGCGATGAATCATGTTTTTCCCCCTACGAAGGATCTTTGTTTGAATTTGTTTATGTATATAAATGTTAAAAATAATCATGCAGTCAGTGTGGCTGATATAAAAATGTTCTTCTTTATCGGAGTTCTTTACGTACAACTCCCATATAAGCTGACTGATGTGAATTGTCTTTCATATATATAAACTTCTTAACTCTCCACGTACGTTACTGTAATCTGTTTCACGTACACGATGCATGATGCGATTTTCTCTGGTAGCTATAGCATGAATGAAAGATAAATGGTGGGGTTTGGCGGGGAAGGAGGGGTAGGTGCAAGCGAGGAGTTCGAGTGCCAAGGGGATGTGTGGGAGACGGGGAAAGGAGGGGTGGGGGTATACAAAAAGCAAGGAGGAGGTAGGTGCAAGCGACGAGTTTGAGTGCTAAGGAGTTGTGTGGTAGACGGGGTGGGTGGGTGGGTGGGGTGGGGGTGGGGGTTACATAAAGCAAATGCCCTTATATTGATCGGTTTTTGTTTGTTTTCGCTTGTTCTTTTTTGTTTTGTTTTGTTCCTCGTATGTTTTAGTCTCTAGCTGAACTCACTACTCTGATTGATTTATTTCATTTTAATTCTTTGTTTGATTTGTTTATGACTGGATAGCAAACACATCGTTGTATGTTGAAGAATGGTGTCATCTCTTGTATTTTAACACGGAGGCGACTTGCTGTTGTGTGGATGAAGAACTTGTTGCAACAATGAAGTTTTTGCAAAACAACATGTGCTAACTGACAATAACTAAGTTCCCACGGCTGTCTGCCGGTTGCAAAGAACTTCACAGAATCCTGCGAATCACGTAGACTGACAATTATCTGAAAAGAGGAACAGAGAAGATCAAAAACAAAGTTTAACCTGTCTGGTTCCTAATCCAGCTCTTCATTTAAAATCCACCTCTTTATTTTTGTTAGGATCAAGATATACGTTGTCTTGAAGAACTAAAAATAAAAAAGGAAATACAAAAAATAGGTTTGGTTGTTACTTTTTACTCCATGCGCCAAATCTTGTAGCCCGTCCCCAGAGTGTTAAGAATAGTGTCAAAATTGTCACCCTTCCCGGAAGGAAGAGTAACTCACGTGGTCGTCCATGGCCGCTCAGGGGAGATTAGCCAACACTACAAGCATCAGGAATTATCCTGTGATTTTGACAGGGGAAAAAAATTTGGTGGATAAGTGTAACGAATGGCTCTGAGCGTAGTTAGGTCGGAAGATTGGGATATGAACAGTGTGTGTGTGTGTGTGTGTGTGTGTGTGTGTGTGTGTGTGTGTGTGCGTGGCGGGGGGGGGGGGGGGGGGGGGATTGGGGTAGGAGTGTATTACTAGAAAAGTGAAGACAACCATGAAAGAAGTTGGTATAAATACAACATTTTGACCAGTAGAGAAAAGTTACACCGTATATTTTGAGGAGAAAAATGAGAATTGGATATGAAAGTTGAGGCAGAGGAAATTTATTCAACAACTCATTCAAATGTTCCTTGGGTTAGTGTTTTTATTTTTTTTTTATCGTGGAACCATGCGTGCGTGAGTGCATGCGCGCGCGTGTGTGTGTGTGCGCGAAGCTTTTTGTTGTGGCTTTTTCTTCTTAAAAATGTTTTAATTCCTGCAAAATGTGCATCAAAAACAAGGCTGATAAATGCATATAAAAGTAAACAAGAACAAAACAAAACAACAACAACAACCGCAACAATCACACACACACACACACACACACACACACACACACACACACACACACACACACACACACACACACACACCACACACACACACACACACACACACTTGCCTGTGCACGCACAAGAACAACGAAAACAACACACTCAAAAATACAGATCGACAAAAGCAGTAAAAGTTAAGTGTAAATCGTCCCCATGCGTCATCAACAAATGTGTGAAAATAACAATAAGTGAGAGCATGCCAATTGTGACCTCATATCAACGTACATTATAGGCTTGAATGCAGTCCTGCCTATGTCTCATGTGACGTTATATAACTGTTTTGCGAGTGTGCTAGCATTCATTTCAGAAAAGAAATGTTCGCAACGGAGGAATATAAAAACAGTGTCCACGAGACGATGCCATCGTTTCTCGGCCTTTTGGCTAAAACCAAAGTGCAGGTGATGCCATTTCCATTTGTGCAGGGGATGGCTTAAGCGCTCAGTGTTTGTAATTCCCTTCTCGGGTTACAGTTTCCGTTTGCTTTCATTCCTTTTTTCAATATAGTTTTTATGGTGTGCTAGGCCATTACAGCCATGCTGGTGTCTGGCACAAATATGCACGTCTTTTGTATCTGTCTCTCTTTCTCTGTCATTGTGATACAGTCCTGTGGATCAGAGACTGTGCCACAACGAAAGAAATTCTTGGTGTTTCAAACAGTAGAAACTGATCAACAGTCCCTCAAAAAAGTTAAAAGGAGAATGACTGCATGCAGGATGCTTAGCAAAGATAACGTGAAAGAATGGTGAGAACCATCAAACGTTATGACCAACAGAAAAAATAAGGCCATCACAACTCCATGCTTCAGCCTGTATGTCTTCAACAGGTCAGACAACCAAAGGCAAACGGAATCAAACAAACAGAGCCTAACACAAACAGACCTAAATTACATAAATCCGCAGGTGAATCCCTTTCTTTCTTCTTTTTGTTTGCGCACCACATGGAAAGGAGAAGGAAGATTTGATAATGTAGCGAGTCCAGTGACCTTTCTGTAGTGAACAGTTCATCTCTGCACGAAACCAAAACAAACATTGTCATTCAGTTTGCTCATGCCCTGGATAGGCATGATAGGAGTAAAAGAAAAAGTGGAGTTATCGGCTGGGGATGGGAATGTGGCCAGGAAAGCAATTTTGTGATGAAGTACTTGACTGCACCTAGTTTTCATGGGAGAAAGCGAGAAGAAGGTGGGCATTCATGTTACAGAGAGAGAGAGAGAGAGAGAGAGAGAGAGAGAGAGAAAGAAAGGGGTGGGGTGAAGTGCTCATCCCGGAAGCTGGCGGAATGGCGGCAGCTCATTTGTAGGGATAGGGGCACGGGAAGTGGTATTACCATGTTTATGGTTCCGTAAGACCCCGGGGGGCTCCTGCAATCAGCGGCTCCCTTGTCTGCACGCCTGGCGCTTACCCTGCTTCGCTTTCTTCTGGGTCGCTTAGCGACGGTCAGCGGTGACTCCTCACTTCCCACTTCGAGTGGCCACCAAGGTCGTTTCTTTGATGAGTGGAAAGAAGAAGCGAGGGGAAGAAAGAGCGAGTAGAAGTGCAGGTTTGCTTGCAGGAAGATGATTCGTCTCGTATTGTTTAGTAATCGACAATACTTTCTTTTCCTTGAAACGTCAACT
>CM031597.1:66996532-67024032 GCA_018398815.1 Conus ventricosus | reverse complement strand
GAAGGCCTTCATCGCGAAAAGCAACTTATCGATCTTCTGCCGATAGCAGTTTTCTTTTTTAGGCAGCTGATTAAAGCTGACCTCTGCTTTATTTGTTCCCCGTGCTGCAACGCTTTCCCGCTGCCTGCAGGAGCACATGGTGGCAGCGTGCTAAACTAGGTTTTCACGGGCACGCACTAGCACAGAAGAAAGACAACTGATGTGAAGAATTGGAGGACGAGCGTGACTTTCAATTGGCACACTGACGTGCAACTTGTAAAGAGACTTGTTCAGTATCCAAAACCTCTGTCTCTCTCTCTCTCTTCCCCCTCCCACCATCTCTCTCTCTCTCTCTCTCTCTCTCTCTCTCTCTCTCTCTCTCTCTCTCTCTCTCTCTCTCTCTCTCTCTCTCTCTCTCGTAGTTTTTTGTTATATCAGTTCTTAGTTCTCAGTTGCAGCTGTATTTTAGAGATATCAGGTTATTGGATGATACTGGCAAACTTTGACGTTAATTTGTTTTTAAAGAACGAGAAGCAGGAACAAGAGGAAGAGGCAGAGAAGGAGACGTGAAAGAGGAAGAAGGCAAGGCCCGAATACAGGGGAGCCTGACTACACGATGTGGGCAAGATGCCATATTGAGCGTACATCAGCTCACACATTACTACAGGTAGAATGACAACATCTACTTGCTGTTTTCAGCGGTCTCTTGTTTCAGAGCCGTTTCAAAGTGACGTTGCTACAAATCACAAAACCAGTCACTCATTCCCATCAATGTCTCTGTGACACAACCATTGCTCCTTTTTTTCTGACTTTCATGCCTGGAGGCTGCCACTGCCCGAAGCTGTTCTGGCAATTTCCTTTGTCTTGTGTCAGTAGCATTTCTATGTCTGTATCTGTCTCTGTTTGCGTCTTTGTCCCTGTCCCTGTTTGTCTGTCTGTCTGTCTGTCTGTCTATCTCTCTCACACACACACATACACACAAAAACACACAGACAGAGACACAGACACATGCACAAACACACACACAAGCGTGCGCAGGCATGCACACGCTTACACACACACACACACACACACACACACACACACACACACACACACACACACACACACACACACACACACACACACACACACACACACACACACACACACACACACACACACACACACACACACACACACGCACGCACACACACACACACACAGACACACACACACACACACACACCCACACACACACACACACACACACGCGCGCACGCACGCATGCACGCACGCACGCACGCACGCACGCACGCACGCACGCACACACCCACCCGAAAGTAATACTTCCAGAAACCGTTAATATGATATAGATATCTATTTGCCAAATTAGATATAATAGGACAATTGCGCTCAAAAGCCTGATGCACCAAATTTGACACATGCCATTTTGCATGCAGTTGTAATTAAAAAAAAAGCGTTAAATTTATGTTCAACGTAACTGTCCTTTTGTGGTTTTGTATGATCAGATTTTATTTCGATTTCTTTCTACCGAAAGCCAACGAGATTCAAGGAAGAAGAAATTGACACAGAAAAGGAAAGAAAGAAAGAAAAAAAAGGAAAGAGAGCAAGCCCTGGGAGCTGGGAAACAGGTGGCTGCGGCCAACACGCCGAGATCACACCAGACTTCTGACATCCAATTTTGGAAGCAATTTCCAGGCGCCACCATGAAACGAGAGAAGGGAAGGGGACGAAACCCACCGACACCCCAAACTCTGCACAACAGCGTTGTTCTTCGGAGGTGGTTTGTATTTGCAGCGTTTTCAGTCATCTATCGTTGGCAGCAGAGAGAGAGAGAGAGAGAGAGAGAGAGAGAGAGAGAGAGAGAGAGAGAGAGAGAGAGAGAGAGAGAGAGAGAGAGAGAAGAGAGAGAGAGAGGAGACACCAATACTGTTCTGGAATCACTAGGGTTTTACATCATATTTAGTAAGCGAATAACGGTTAATTTTTTTTCGTTTTCTCCGCGTCCTTTTCTGCAGACATAGAAAAACTAACATGGATTACATTGAAAAAGATGCAAAGATTTTCGATTCTTGACCACACTTGTGCGCCTCTGTGCTTATGTTTTCTATAAACATGATTGTGTTGACACAACGTATTATCCTTCATTTCTTTATGATATTTGTGTGTGGAACTATGGGTCCAATATTGTAGAATATCCTCCGAAAAATAAAACAGAGAAGAGGACAAGATTTCTTGCAATATAGAAACATTACATGGAAGCCACGCATATACATATCCATAGCGAACTTACATAAGGAAAATATTACATTCCATATGATGATGTTAAACATGGCCAAAAATGTATACACATATTAACGATAAAGTTGGTAAATTCAAAAAAGAAAGTAAAAATGCCTTCCTCTGGAAGCAGATTCAAAATTCGAGCCAGCAACGTCTCCACAGAAACCCTTGCTATGTACAACTTGCGATGGTCACTTCTGTTGAGGTTCCATGACCTCTGGCATCCAAACTTTTATTGGAAGTAGATCATCAGGAACCACATTAAGCAAACAAAAAATGAGACATGAGATCCACAGCTATGCACGAGAGCATTGTTCTCCAGAGCTGCGTTGTGTGTGCTGCGTTTTCGGTCATTGATCTCAGCAGGAAGAGGGGAGACCGCAATGCGAAGCTGAAATGACTAGACTTCGTGTCATGGCTAAGCCTGTCATGTTCCAGAAGCGAAGTGGGCTTTAGAAGTGAAAGAGCCAGAAGCATGCATAGGGTGTGTGCATGTGTGTGTGTGTGCGTGCGTGCGTGCATGCGTGCGTACGTACGCGCGCGCGCGCGTGTGTGTGTGTGTGTGTGTTGTTGTTGTTCTTCGCTTTAACGTCTTTTCACTTTAAAGTGATATTAGACAGGAAGTGAGCGTTTACTTGTATATGTGTATGAATTTGTAGTATGCATGCGTGCTTGCGTGTGTGTGTGTGTGTGTATGTGTGTGTGTGTGTGTGTGTGTGTGTGTGTGGTGTGTGTGTGTGTGTGTGTGTGTGTGTGTGTGTGTGTGTGTGTGTTGTGCATTGTGTGTGTGTGCGCGCGTGTGTGTGTGCGCACTTGTGTATGTGCGCCTGTGTGTGTTAAATATTAGTGGAAATGCTACATAAGAACAATCCTTAGCAAAAAGCAACATTAACAAATCAAACTGCAACAGTCAAAACAAAACAGTCTAAAATATGCAGAAATCATAAAAACGAGCTGACTGGACTTATCATTAAGTTCTGAACAAAGTTCAAAAGAAATACAGGTTCTTGGAAAATGCATTTAGATTCATCTTTTCTGAATTTTGATAGAGCTGATTCAAAATAAGGACAAAAGTACAAAATATGTGTTGTTGTACAACTATCAACAGCCCCGCATACACATTGAATGTTTTTTTATGAACTGGGTTTTGAAAGCGTTTAACCTAAGTCTGTAAAACAGTGAAACAATTTTTTTGCGGTGTTTTGGGTGTTTATTGATTTTTTTTAATAAAATGTATAATCTATTAATGAATTCTTTTTTGAAAAATTTTGTGATCGAGCGTTTAGACAACACTTTATTGAAGAGTTAGGTTTATGTATTTTGGGAAGCATGTAGTCTTTATATATCTTTTCAAAATTTTCAAAAGAAACTTTTTGTAATAGAGAGTAACCTTCTTGTAAACTTAAAAGAATGGGAATATCCTTGGATTTAAAGGATTTTTTTGCACCTGCCCGAGCAGTACGATCAGCCCATTCATTTCCAGATATTGAACAATGAGATGGGATCCAACAAAAATCAACTGCGATACCCCTTGATATAAGAACATGAATAAGTATTTTAATTTCTGTGACGATTTCAGCCCGGTTTTTTCGGATTTGTTGATTCTAAAGCTTGGAGAACTGATTTAGAGTCTACACAAAATAGTGCACCATAGAAATTGAATGGTGTATCAATGACATACTGAATAGCCATTAAAATTGCTATTAATTCAGCTGTGAAAATGGAGAAGTCCTTACCAAGGTAAAAAGATTTCTCAATTTTTAAAGTGGGGATGACAAAACCACAGCCTGCCTGATTGTCTAATAAAGAACCATCAGTGAAGATTTTTAGATGATTGGAATAAAAATCATTCATATGGGATCTAGCTTC
This sequence comes from Conus ventricosus, assembly GCA_018398815.1. NCBI lineage: Eukaryota > Metazoa > Mollusca > Gastropoda > Neogastropoda > Conidae > Conus > Conus ventricosus. Next base: position 67,019,898 of record CM031597.1, on the reverse strand, counting down.
ATATGCAAGAACATTGATGTTATCAAATTTGGACAATTGTGTATAGTTATAATCAAACTTTGCCTTAAAAAGCTCCCAGTTTGGGATGGGACTTATTGGAAAACGCACAGCTAATTTCTTTTGATTAGTGTTTAATTTTGTCAATAGTTTAGAAGAAAATGTAAGAATAGTTTTATTAGATCGGATACGTTTTGCACGCTTAGGAAAATGAATATCGGACCTAATTTCAAGTTCCATTTGGTTTGAATTTTGAATGGTAGAGCATCTTAAAATGTATTTAGCACAGGCTAATTTTCGCTGATCATCAAGAGGCAAAACACCTGCTTCATGGTAAGATCCTATGATGGAACCATGAAATGGAACACCAAGGGCTATTCTATATGCTTTACAATCTATGCTCCGCAGTTTTTTCAATAGATATTTTGGAGCACTAAAGAATACCTCTTGTGCATACGACAATTTAGATCTAACTAAAGCAGAGGACAAATGAATTAATGTATTTGTGTCTTGACCCCAGCTTTGTTTGCTTATGACTTTTAGAAGGTTCAATGACTTTCTTGCTTGATTTACAGCATGTTCTAAATGCAGGTTCCAAGACAGCTTAGACGTTATATAAACACCAAGAAATTTAATATTTGAAGCGTATTTAAGTGTGATGTTGTTAACTTTAAATTCTGGAGCATTGTGAACATATCCACTCGCATCAAATAGCATCATGTGAGATTTTTGAGGTGATAAGCTTAAACCATTTTCAGACATATACATAGCGATATTATCTAGATCATATTGATATGCTCTTTTTATAAAATTTATAGACCTTTTTGATGTTTTCTTTTTTAAAGTAACATTCATCCACAAACAGATATCATCGGCATACTGAATGAAGTTACTTTTTTTGGAAATAGATATTGGTAAATCGTAAGTTAGGATATTAAAAAGAATAGGAGCAATTACAGAGCCTTGAGGGATACCCATATCAAGGAATCTTTTAGTGGAATAAATGTGACCGATTCTTGTTTGGATACTTCTGTTGGCCAAGAATGTTTTAACATAGTCATAGATATGACCAGAAAGCCCAACCGTTTTTAACTTGTATAGTAATCGTTCATGCCAAACCTGATCGTATGCCTTATTTATGTCAAAGAATGTGGCAAGAACATTTTGTCTTTTGGCAAATTGTTGTTTGATTTGAGTTGTTAATTTCACTAAATGATCAATGGTTGATCTGCCTTTTCTAAAGCCTCCTTGGTTTACAGGGATAATCCCACGTTTTTCGCAATGATAAGACAATCGATTTAAAACAATTTGCTCCATTAATTTGCATACGTGAGATGTCAGAGAGATAGGTCTATAACTATTTACATCATGTACTGGTTTGCCCTGCTTTAAAATAGGGACTATAATTGAATCTCTCCATATGGATGGGATGTTACCTTCAATCCAGCATTTACTAATAATTCCGTGTAAAAATAACAAAAAGTTTTCTGGAAGATGTTTTATCAACTCATTGGAAATGGCATCCAGACCAACAGAAGTTTTCTTGGTCTTAGGTAATGAACAGATAGCAGACAGTAATTCTTGAAAAGTGATTTCAGCATTCAAGTAGTGATCATTATCTTTCTCAGGGTCATCGTATATGTCAATTTGTGATTAATTTTCCCTCAAAGTTCTGCATTTGTCTGATAGACTATTGTAAGAGCTATTCTTTACAAAGGTGTCAGCAAATGCCTCAGGTTTTTGATATTCTGACGGAAATTGTTCATCACCTAGAATAACTGGATATTCTGGTAGATGAATCCCATTTTTCATTTCATGGATCTTTTTCCAAATTTTACTTTTATCTTTATGGTCACTTATTTCATTAAAACAAAAAGTTGACCAATAGTTGCTTTTAGCACTTTCTATAACTCTGTTTCTTTGGTTTTTAGCAGATTTGACAGGAACACTGCCTTTCACTTTTTTAACTTTAGCATACGATTTAAAGGTGTTCTTGTTTTTGTCTACAGCATTTTTACATGAATCTGTCCACCATACTTTACCAACGTGTTTCGAAGAGTTTGACACATTAATTTTGGGAATTGCTTTGCCTGCAGCATTTAAAACTGCCTCTGTAAAATGAGTATACATAGATTCAATATCTGATTTATCAAAAGAACTAACATCGTAAGACCTTAGAACAGATTCAAATTTGGCCCAGTCAGCTCGTTTATAATCAAATTTAGGTATTTTATCCTTTACATCATTGTGCTTAACTTCAAATCCTCTAAAAGTAAGGATAATAGGAATATGATCACTTCCCAAAGTGTTATCGTGTAATTGCCACTTGCAACTAGGAACTAACTTTGGAGAGATTAGAGTCAGATCAATTGCTGATGGTTTGTGGCTGGGAACATCGGGCAGTCTTGTAACACTTCCGTCATTTAAAAGAAAAAGTGGAGAATCTGAAATATTCTCCACCAAGCGATTAGAGGTTACTTTGACGCAAGATAGATCCCAAAAAGGAGCATGTTCATTAAAGTGCCCCGCTATTAACCATTTATCTTTTGTAGTATTTAACGAACGTAGCCAGTCAGAATTACAATCAATAATACCTTTGGGGAAATATACTGAAACGATATTTAAAACTAACGATTTGTCGAATCGGACACACGCTGCAAAGAAAACAAGTGTGTGTGTGTGTGTGTGTGTGTGTGTGTGTGTGTGTGTGTGTGTGTGTGTGTGTGTGTGTGTGTGTGTGAACTGATAGCATTTACTGCTCTTTTTGTGTTTACTTACTCATTTTACTAATGTACTTAGGGATAGGGTTGGAAGGCGAGGGTTACGTCATTATTGTTCTTATTTCTTTTTGTTGTTTGGTGTCATGTTTTTTTTTTAGTGGTGGTTTCTATTGGCTCATTACCTGATTTGCTGAAAACAGTCCTCTTTAAATGAACGAATCTTCTTTTGAAAAAGACAGGAGACAATAACTATGGATCTCCATTACAGAGATTTAATTTGTCCTCATTGGAGGTTCATACAAGCAATAGATGAAGGGGGGGGGGGGGGGTATGATGTTGAAGTGAAGGCAACACGCTGCTTTTTTCTCCTACACCGATCTCTCTCTCTCTCTCTCTCTCTCTCTCTCTCTCTCTCTCTCTCTCTCTCTCTCTCTTCCTGTCTCTCTCTCTCTCTCTCTGTCTCTCTCTCTCTCTCTCTCTCTCTCTCTCTCTCTCTCTCTCTCTCTCTCTCTCTATCTGCCTGCTGATAATCTAGGACACAAGCATCTTTTTTCTATGTTTCTGTTGCCACTTTTCCTTTGACACCCAGAAGCGTACACATCACCGTGGTGTGTTCAGCTAGCTTTTCACTGGCACGCACTGTGTGAGGGCACTGGGGGAGAAAATTGGAGGCTGATACAAGTAATAGATGGAGGGGAGTATGGTGCTGAAATGACAGGCAACACATAAAACACTGCTTTGTTTCCCCCAAACTCCATCCTCTCTCTCTCTCTCCTCTCTCTCTCTCTCTCTCTCTCTCTCTCTCTCTCTCTCTCTCTCTCTCTCTCTCTCTCTCTCTCCAGTGATATGCTCTGTTTTCAAAGGATCTTCCTTCTCCTATTCTAGCATTAGTGCTCCCATCTCTCTCTCTCTCTTTCTCCGTCTATCTGTCTGTCTATCTATCTATCTATCTATCTTTATCTGTCGATCGATCTATCAATCGACCTATCTATTGACCTATCTATCTATCTATCGATCGATCGACCTAGCTATCTGTCTGTCTTTCTGTCTGTCTGTCTATCTATCTATCTATCTATCTATCTATCTATTTATCTATCTATCTATCTATCTATCTATCTATCTATCTATCTATCTATCTATCTATCTATCTATCCGCCATCTATATCTATCTAAATGTCTATTTATCTACCTATCTATCTATCTTTTCATTTATTCACCTTCCTATTTACCTACCTATCTGTCTATCTATCTATCTATCCATCTATCGATTTGTCTGTTTGTCTGTCTGTCTTTCTACCTGTCTGTCCATCTACCTATTATGTCGATCTGTTTTCTTTCTGCTGACTTTCTTGATTCTTAGATTGTTTTCCCTGTGGATGTTGTGATATCATAAACTGGAGATGTGTCAAGATATATTTTTATATTCATTGTAAACAGGTCTGCTCCACATTCAATCATCATCGAAGCTGATATAGTCCACATTTGGGGATGGGGATGGGGAGGGGGGGGGGGGTGGTGGAGGGGGGGGGGGTGGAGTCCGAGGTAGGAAGAGGATAGAGGCAGGTTTTGTCTTATTCGAGAAATTTATGTTTTCTTAAATACTCTTCTAGAAGGCTCCTTCAATGTTTGGCCAGCGAGTCTGAATGGACGGAAACACACAATTAGAAGGGAGATTTTGTTGTTGTTGTGATGTACACTATGATCTCCACATTCTAATTTCAGATGAATCTCAAGCGACTTCGTCAAGAGTCACAAAACTGATCTCTTATTCAAATCCTCACCTCTGTTAGGAGACACCCTCCCCCTCTCTCTCGTTTTCTGTCAGTCATTCTCTCCATAAAAGCCTTCATCACGAAAAGCGAGTTCAAAGCAAATTATCGATCTTCTGCCGATAGCAGTTTTCTTTTTTTGTGTGTGGCAGCTGATTAAAGCTGGCCATTGCTTTATTTGTTCCCCGTGCTGCAACGCTTTCCCGCTGCCTGCAGGAGCACATGGTGGCAGCGTGCTAAACTAGGTTTTCACGGGCACGCACTAGCACAGAAGAAAGACAACTGATGTGAAGAATTGGAGGACGAGCGTAACATTGAGTTGACACAACGACATGCAACACATGAAAAGATTTGTTCACTATCCAAAATCTCTCTCTCTCTCTCTCCTCTCTCTCTCTCTCTCTCTCTCTCTCTCTCTCTCTCTCTCTCTCTCTCTCTCTCTCTCTCTCTCTCTCTGTTATATCAGTTCTTAGTTCTCTGTCACACCCCTTATTTTAGAGATTTCGGATTATTTGATAATACTGACAAACTTTGACTTTACGATTTTGAAGAACAAGAAGCAGAAACAAGAGGATGAGGCAGAGAAGGAAAAGTGATAGAGGACGAAGACAAGGTAAGAAAACAGGGAATCCTGAACACGCGATGTGGGGGGGGGGGGGGGGGGGGGGGGGGGGGTGGGGGTAGGGGGATTGTCACACAAATAGACACTTAAGCTGATACAGTGTTGCAGGTAGAAGGAGAACATCTGCTTGCTGTTTTCAGCAGTCTCTTGTTTCAGACCAGTTCCGAAGTGACTTTGACACGAAGCACAAAACCAGTCTCGTATTCCCATCCATGTCTCTTTGTGATACAGGAATTCCTCCATGTTTCTTACATGTATGTCTGGAGGCTGCATTTACCCGATGTCGGTAATATTTCTCTGTCTCTGTTTGTGACTGTGTCTTTGTTACTTTCTCTGTCTCTGTCTCTGCCTCATTCTCTCTCTCTCTCTCTTTCTCTCTTTCGTCTCTGGCTAACACACACACACACACACACACACACACACACACACACACACACACACACACACACACACACACACACACACTACACACACACACACACACACACACACACACACACACACACACACACACACACACACACACACACACACACACACACACACACACACACACACACACACACTCACGAAAGTAGTATTTCCAGAAACCTTGAAAAGGATGTCGATGTCTGTGTGCCAAATTTGGTATGATAGAACAGTTACGTTCAGTTGTCTGATGGTCCAAATTTGACATCTACCGTATTTTATACTGGTAATGGTAATGTTTCATATTTCATACAGCTGTGTGTTAAAAGAAAAGTCAAATACATGTTCAACATAACTGTCCTGTTGTGTTTTGTATGAGCAGGTTTTAGATGATTAAATCATTTTCTATTGAAATGAACCCAATGAGATTGAAAGAAGATGAAATATCACAAAAACTAACTCAGCAAGAGCTGGGAGCTGGGGAACAGGTTTGCTGCAGCCACCACGTCCAGATCACACCGGACTTCTGACATCCAATTTTGGAAGCAATTTCCAGGCGCCACCTTGAAACGAGAGAAGGGAAGGGGGCGAAACCCACCAACATCCCAAGCTCTGCATGACAGCGTTGTTCTCCGGAGGTGGTTTGTGTGTTTTCAGTCATTGATCAATGGCAGCAGCAGGAAGAGGGGAGACAACAATACTGGTTCGAAATCACAGGGATTTATGTCATATTTTGCGAGTAAGGGTTAATTCATATATATTTTCGGCGTGTTGTTTTGTACAGTTAAAGAAATACTAATATGAGATAGATTGAAAAGGATGCAAAGGCTGTCGCTTCTTGACCACACGCATGCACTTTTATGCTTTTGCTTTTTCATAAACATGATTTATATTGACATATATGTCATATGTCATGTTGTCATCGTCTCCATGTGTAGGACAATGGATTTAGTATTGTACAGTCTCCTATGGGATAAAACCACGAGGACTAAATTTCTTTTAAAAGAGAAACCTTTTACATAAGCCACATATACACATTTCCATAGATAACTCACATCAAGAAAAGTGCAGTTAATATATGATGAAGATAACGATGGCAGAAAAAAACAACACAACAACATACGCACGTTAATGATAACGTGGGTAAATACAACACAGAAGGTCAAAGTGCCTTCCTCTGGAAAAAAGAATGAAATTTAAAGTGAGCAAGTTCTCCACAGAAAACCCTTGCTGTAAATATAACCTGCAACGGTCAATGTGTGGATGTCCCATGACCCCAGGCATTCCAATTTTCACAGGAGGAAAATTATCAGGCACCACCTTAAGAAAACAGAAAAAGAACATAAAGAATCAGATCAAAGCCGCCGACATCCCAAGCTATGCATGAGAGCTTTCCTCTCCAGTGGTGGGTTGTGTGTACCGCATTTTCACTCATCCATCACGGCAGTGAGAGGGAAGAGCGCAGTGCAGGGCTGAAATCATAGGGCTTTATGTCATGGTTTAGCCTTGGATGCTCTGGTAGCAAAGTGGATTTCAGAAGCGGGACGACCAGAAGCATGCATATGGAATGTGTGTGTGTGTGTGTGTGTGTGTGTGTGTGCGTGCGTGCGTGCGTGCGTGCGTGCGTGCGTGCGTGTGTGTGTGTGTGTGCGTGTGTGTGTATGTGCGTGCGTGCGTGTGTGTGTGTGTGTGTGTGTGTGGTGTGTGTGTGTGTGTGTGTGTGTGTGTGTGTGTGTGTGTGCCGTGACGCTGAGCTGATAGACATCGTCTGAATCAAGCATGAAAATTACGATCACAGAAACGCTTAGTTAACACTTAATTACCAAAAAAAAAAAAAGAAGAAAATTTTTGTGGTCATATATTTTCATATTTCTGTTGACTGTGTTTGTTTTTAATATAAATCAGGAAGAAATAACATTGGAATCTCACGAGCAAAGGAAGACAAAAATTTGGTTGCAATCGATGCCAGGTTGTGTGATCAGCCATGAGAGAGACCACACGCACAGACTAATGAGAGCGAAGAAACGAGTGATGAAGGTTATAATTACCTCTACGCAGCAGGTGCAAAACTGTCTGTGTGTAAGCCATCAATGCAGCACCTCTCGTTGTTGTCCCAAAAGTGTATTTTTGCATAATTTTTTTTTCAGTCATCAGTAATGACACCAGCAAGATGGGATGGGGTGACACAGCATCACAGAGCTGTGATTGGTGGGCTTTGTGAGATACGTCAGCCATTAGGATGCCATAGGCAAAGTGGCGCAATAAGGCCGGCGTAGTATATTCCTGATGTACAGCAGCATATTTGGAAAAATGCACCCGAGCACGCGCGCGCGCAAATCTATGTGTGTGTGTGTGTGTGTGTGTGTTGTGTGTGTGTGTGTGTGTGTGTGTGTGTGTGTGTGTGTGTGTGTGTGTGTACAGATATCAAACAATGATATGCATGACCATTAGCTCTATACCACAAGCACATTTATTGACAAGAGCGCATTTACAGGATTAAATCTACAATCATAAGCTGAATATTTTCATGTCTTCGAACTAGTTTTCTGCACCTTTGAACTGTGGGTAAACGATGGACGCCAATATGTCCAATAAAAAGATAAAACAACAGGAACATATCTGTTTTCAGCGATGACCCTTTTCAATATCCTTTTAACAGCAATCATCATGTTATTGGAGGAAAAGCGAGATACCAGAGTGTGCGAGCTACTGGGTACGCTCTCTGTCTGCCTGTTTGTCTATCTGTCTGTCTGTCTGTCTGATTGTCTGTCTGTCTGTCTGTCTCAGTTGCTCCCATTCCTTTTAGTTCCTTCAACCACCTGCTCTTTGTCTCCCCCTTGCGCTGTAATTGAAAAGTGTTTAAAGCATGATCTCTCCCATCTCTTCCTAAATTAAAAAAAAAAAAGAATCTGTCCATAGTTACGGGTTTCCTCGATCTTGCTGAACTTTGCCCAGTTTGCCTGACGGTGGTACAAAACTGGGGCTCTGTGCTTAGGGAATGGCTCTCAGCACCAACGCGATGCTTTTAATCAAGGCACGTGACCGGAAGAATAGGGAAAGGTGTCAATCTGTCGATTCGGTCCGTTGGATTGTGTGGACCGGATCAACACTGGAAAGAGTGGGTGCTCTTCAGTGGAGAGCGTCAGAGGATCATGAGAGTGAGAGCTGGTATGATGGTGTGTCAGTGATATTTCTCTCTCTCTCTCTCTCTCTCTCTCTCTCTCTCTCTCTCTCTCTCCCATATTTTTATCATTGTCCTCTTCTGTTATCTTTCTGATGCTCCCTTTTCCTTCAGTTCTTTCACGAATTCTCACGTTGTCTCTTCTGTGCTTTCAAGTAAAAATAAAACCTGACTGAAAAGTGCCGAAAGTCAGACCCAGTCGGACCCCTTCGCTGAATCTAAAAAAGAAGCGAAGCTATCAGTACGAAACCATTCTTTTCAATCTTGACGCTATTGGGCCAGTCTGTCTGAAGATGATACAGATCTGTACATGGTAAAGGCTCTAGGCACCTCTTCGAGGTTATTCAATTTAACTGTGACTCAAATAAAATGAAAAGATGCATGTCTGTCGGTTTCTGTCTCACCGGACTGTACTGTGGTGATTGTATCAATTCTGGATCAGCCTCATTGGTAGTGGGCGTTATCATGTGGGGGTTATGTGGGAGCATTGTTTGATGTTTGGACTGAAAGATGGCATAGCAGCTAGTCAGATTTCTCTCTCTCTCTCTCTCTCTCTCTCTCTCTCTCTCTCTCTCTCTCTCTCTCTCTCTCTCTCTCTCTCTCTCTCTCTCTCTCTCTCTCCTCTCCCTGTTTGTCCCTTTCTTCTATTTGTTTCCCCTCTCTTTTTAATCATTTGTTTTCCCTCCTTTCCTTGAACCATCCTCTCAGTTCTCATCTTTGCTCCCCAGTAGTACAACGTCATATTGAAAAGAGGGAAAGTATGGTCCATTCTCTTGCCTTTCCCAGACTTCAATGAATGTGAAACCAGCGACAATCATGGGTTCATTTTGACCTCGCTGAAATTAGGCCACTGTGTCTGGAGGCAGAACAAAACTGTACTTGGTGAAAGGCTCTCAGCCCCTCTGCGAGGTTCTTCAATCAGGAAGGTGACAGGAAGAAGAAGAAAGATGTCAGTCTGTCGAGTTTTGTCCTACCAGACTGTGGTAATCGTATGAAGTGTGGGCACGCCTCTCTGGTAGTGGGCGTTATTCTGTGGAGAGCGTGAGAAGATGGTAGGAGTGAATTAGGTGTGTTGCCACTCTCTCCTCTTCCTCCTTCTGTCTCCCCCTCCATGGACATCCCTGTCCCCTCTCTCTCCTCCCCACCACTCTTTCTTATTTATGTTTTCTCCTTTTGCTTTCGCAGCATCCATCAATCGTTCTCTATCTGTATGTGTTCTATGCTTACCCTTGCAACACTTTACTGAAAATATTGCCCATGAGATCCCTTCTCATTTCCCAATTTAAGATTAACTAAATGAAGCTGTGAACAGTTCTATGTTATCTTCCATCACGCTGTCTTTCAGCCTGTGTGTCTGGAAGGGGTATGGAACTGGGGCCGTTGTGTTAGGTAAGTAGCTCTCAACACCATTGAGAGACTCTTCAGACGTGTGGGCAGAAGAATGGGGAAGGCTGACAGTCTGCTGATTCTGCGGTGTGGGACTGTGGCAGTCATACGAAGTCTCGGATAAGCTTTCCTCAGACTAAGGAATTTTCTGTGAAGAATAAGAATAAGGGAAAGACGGCTGGTATCGTAGTTTAGCTCGCAAATGTGTGTGTGTGTGTATGTGTGTGTGTGTGTGTGTGTGTGTGTGTGTGTGTGTGTGTGTGTGTGTGTGTGTGTGTGTGTGTGTGTGTATGAATGGTGTATGTTCTTCTGTTGAGAGAGAGAGAGAGAGAGAGAGGAGAGGAGAGAGAGATGAGAGGAGAGAGGAGAGAGAGAGAGAGAGAGAGAGAGAGAGAGAGAGAGCAGAGAGAGGAGAGAGAGAGAGAGAGAGAGAGTGCATATTTTTGTGCAATTCAACGCAGTGATTTCAAACATTTTGGTCTGAATTCAGGAGGTAGTTTGAAACTTCCTTCTTTTCCTCCAAGCAAGGAAGGATGATTCAATCCACACTTGTTGCTCAGTGGGTGAACTTTGCATGAATGTATATTACGATTGTTTGTTTTTGTCTGTAGAAGTCCTCATGGTTTAAACCTCTTGGTTATGTATTGTAATTTTCTTGTTCCAGTCGTCTGTCAGCCTGGTATAATAACTTCAAATCTCTCAGGACAGCTTTCAGTATCTGAACATATGTGGAAATCTTTCCGGGTTTTCACATTTCATTAAAAAGAAAATCTAACTTAGAGTTGTATTTGGGAGATGTGGCTTTGGTGAGGGTGGGGTAAAGTGGGATGCAGGGGGATAGAGGAGGGGATCAAATCAAACCATTTTCCAGAATTAAATAGCATTGGTTTTACTATAAAGCCTGTGACTCTACTCACCAGATCACAAAGTAAACTATATGGCCATATGACTTAAAAACTTTACCAAGACATGGACAGAAAAAAAGTTCAACAACTTTCATGTTGCCATTGTTCTATCGGAACCTGTATGTCCAATAACGATGCAGAAAAAACAAACAACTACATACGCACGTTATGTAACGTGGGAAATACAACAGAGGTAAGTCCCTTCCTCAAAAATGAAATTTAAATGAGCAAGTTCTCCCAGAAACCTTGCTGTAAATATAACCTGCACGGTAATGTGTGGATGTCCCAGGGACCCAGGCATTCCAATTTTCACAGGGGGAAAAATTATCAGGCACCACCTTAGAAAACAGAAAAGAACATAAGAATCAGTTTCAAAGCCCCCGACATCCCAAGCTATGCATGAGAGCTTTCCTCTCCAGTGGTGGGTTGTGTGTACCGCTTTTTCACTCATCCATCACGGCAGTGAGAGGGAAAGAGCGCGTGCAGGGCTAAAATCATAGGGCTTTATGTCATGGTTTAGCTTGGAGCTTTGGTAGCAAAGTGGATTTCAGAAGGGGGAGACCAGAAGCATGCATATGGAATGTGTGTTGTGTGTGTTGTGTGTGTGTGTGTGCGTGCGTGGTGCGTGCGTGCTCGTGCGTGCGTGTGTGTGTGTGTGTGCGTGGGGTGGTGTATGTGCGTGCGTGGGGTGTGTGTGTGTTGTGTGGTGTGTGTGTGTGTGTGTGTGTGTGTGTGTGTGTGTGTGTGTGTGTGCCGTGACGCTGAGTGATAGACATGTCTGAATCAAGCATAAAAATTACGATCACAGAAACGCTTAGTTAACACTTAATTACCAAAAAAAAAAAAAGAAGAAAATTTTGTGGTCATATATTTTCATTTTTCTGTTGACTGTGTTTGTTTTAATATAAAATCAGGAAGAAATAACATTGGAATCTCACGAGAAAAGGAAGACAAAAATTTGGTTGCAACCCGATGCCGGTTGTGTGATCAGCCATGAGAGAGACCCACGCACAGATAATGAGAGCGAAGAAACGAGTGATGAAGGTTATAATTACCTTACGCAGAAGGTGCAAAACTGTCTGTGTGTAAGCCATCAATGCAGCACCTCTCGTTGTTGTCCCAAAAGTTTTATTTTTGCATAATTTTTTTTTCAGTCATCAGTAAGGGACACCAGCAAGATGGGATGGGGTGACACGCATCACAGAGCTGTGATTGGTGGGCTTTGTGGGGATACGTCAGCCATTAGGATGCCTAGGCAAAGTGGCGCATAAAGGCCGGCGTAGTATATTCCTGATGTTCAGCAGCATTTTTGGAAAAATGCACCCGAGCACCCCGCCCCGCGCAAATCTATGTGTGTGTGTGTGTGTGTGTGTGTGTGTGTGTGTGTGTGTGTGTGTGTGGTGTGTGTTGTGTGTGTGGTGTGTGTACAGATATCAAACAATGATATCCCTGACCTTTTAGCTATACCACAAGCACATTTTTTGACAAGGAGCGCATTTACAGGATTAAATTACAATCAAAAGCGGGAATATTTTATGTCTTCGAACTAGTTTTCTGCACCTTTGAATGTGGGTAAACGATGGACGCCATATGCCCAATAAAAAGTTTTAAAACAACAGGAACATATCTGTTTTCGCGTTGACCCTTTTCAATATCCTTTTAACAGCAATCTCATGTTATTGGAGGAAAAATGCGAGATACCAGAGTGTGCGAGCTACTGGGTACGCTCTCTGTCTGCCTTTTTGTTATCTGTCTGTCTGTCTGTCTGATTGTCTGTTTTGTCTGTCTGTCTCGTTGCTCCATTCCTTTTAGTTCCTTCAACCACCTGCTCTTTGTCTCCCCTTGCGCTGTAATTGAAAAGTTTTTTAAAGCATGTCTCTCCCATCTTTTCCCTAAATTAAAAAAAAAAAAAAGAATCTGTCCATAGTTAGGGTTTCCTCGATCTTGCTGAACTTTCCCCTTTTGCCTGCGGTGGTTACAAAACTGGGGCTCTGTGCTTTAGGGAATGGCTCTCAGCACAACGCGATGCTTTTAATCAAGGCACGTGACCGGAGAAATAGGGAAAGGTGTAAAATCTGTCGTTTCGGTCCCGTTGGATTGTTGTGGCCCGGATCAACACTGGAAAGAGTGGGTGCTTTCAGTGGGAGCGTCAGAGGTTCATGAGAGTGAGAGTGGTATGATGGTGTGTCGTGATATTTCTCTCTCTCTCTCTCTCTCTCTCTCTCTCTCTCTCTCTCTCTCCCATATTTTTATCATTTTTCTCTTCTGTTATTTTCTGTGCCCCCTTTTTCCCTTCAGTTCTTTCACGAATTCTCACGTTGTCTCTTCTGTGTTTTCAAGTAAAAAAAAACCTGACTGAAAGTGCGAAAGTCAGAACCCAGTCGGACCCCTTCGCTGAATCTAAAAAAGAAGCGAAGCTATCGTACGAAACTTTTCTTTTCAATCTTGACGCTATTGGGCCAGTCTGTCTGAAGATGATTCAGATCTGTACATGGAAAAGGCTCTAGGCACCTCTTCGAGGTTATTCAATTTAACTGTGACTCAATTAAAATGAAAAGATGCATGTCTGTCGGTTTCTGTCTCACCGGACTGTACTGTGGTGATTTTTATCAATTTGGATCAGCCTCATTGGTAGTGGGCGTTTTCATGTGGGGGTTATGTGGGAGCATTTTTTGATGTTTGGACTGAAAGATGGCATAGCAGCTAGTCAGATTTCTTCTCTCTCTCTCTCTCTCTCTCTCTTCTCTCTCTTCTCTCTCTCTCTCTCTTTTCTCTCTTCTCTTCTCTCTCTCTCTCTCCTCCCCCTGTTTGTCCCTTTCTTCTATTTGTTTCCCCTCTCTTTTTAATCATTTGTTTTCCCTCTTTCCTTGAACCATCCTCTCAGTTCTCATCTTTGCTCCCCAGTAGTACAACGTCATATTGAAAAGAGGGAAAGTATGGTCCATTCTCTTGCCTTTCCCAGACTTCAATGAATGTAAAACCAGCGACAATCATGGGTTCTTTTTGCCCTCGCTGAATTAGGCCCACTGTGTCTGGGGGAGAACAAAACTGTACTTGGTGAAAGGCTCTCAGCCCCTCTGCGAGGTTCTTCAATCAGGAAGGTGACAGGAAAGAAGAAGAAAGATGTCAGTCTGTCGAGTTTTGTCCTACCGGGACTGTGGTATTAGTATGAAGTGTGGGCACGCCTCTCTGGTAGTGGGCGTTTTTTCTGGGGGAGAGCGTGAGAAGATGGTAGGAGTGAATTGGTGTGTTGCCACTCTCTCCTCTTCTCCTTCTGTCTCCCCTCCATGGCCCATCCCTGTCCCCTCTCTCTCCTCCCCACCACTCTTTCTTATTTATGTTTTTCCTTTTGCTTTCGCACCCATCCATCAATGTTCTCTATCTGTTTTGTGTTCTATGTTACCCTTGCAACACTTTACTGAAAATATTGCCCATGAGATCCTTCTCATTTACCAATTTTAAAGATTAACAAAATGAAGCTGTGAACAGTTCTATGTTTCTTCCATCACGCTGTCTTTCAGCCTGTGTGTTGGAAGGGGTATGGAACTGGGGCGTGTGTTAGGTTAAGTAGCTCTCAACACCATTGAGAGACTCTTCAGACGTGTGGGCAGAAGAAGGGGGAAGGCTGACAGTCTGCTGATTCTGCGGTGTGGGACTGTGGCAGTCATACGAAGTCTCGGAAAAGCTTTCCTCAGACTAAGGAATTTTCTGTGAAGAATAAGAATAAGGGAAGACGGTGGTATCGTAGTTTAGCTCGCAAATGTGTGTGTGTGTGTATGTGTGTGTGTGTGTGTGTGTGTGTGTGTGTGTGTGTGTGTGTGTGTGTGTGTGGGGTGTGTGTGTGTGTGTATGAATGGTGTTTTGTTCTTTGTTGAGAGAGAGAGAGGAGAGAGAGTGAGAGAGAGAGAGAGAGGAGAGAGAGAGAGGAGAGAGAAAAGAGAGAGGGGAGGGGAAGACAGAGAGAGAGAGAGAGAGTGAGAGAGAGAGAGTGCATATTTTGTGCAATTCAACGCAGTGATTTCAAACTTTTGGTTCTGAATTCAGGAGGTAGTTTGAAATTTCCCTTTCTTTTCCCCCAAAGAAAGGGAAAGGATGATTCAATCCACACTTGTTGCTCAGTGGGTGAACTTTGCATGAATGTATATTACGATTGTTTTTTTTTGTCTGTAGAAGTCCTCATGGTTTAAACCTCTTGGTTATGTATTGTAATTTTCTTGTTCCAGTCGTCTGTCAGCCTGGTATAATAACTTCAAATCTCTCAGGACAGCTTTCAGTATCTGAACTATGTGGAAATTTTTCCGGGTTTTCACATTTCATTAAAAAGAAAATCTAACTTAGATTTGGGTATTTGGGAGATGTGGCTTTGGTGAGGGTGGGGTAAAAGTGGGATGCAGGGGGATAGGGGGGTCAATAAAACCATTTTCCAGAATTAAATAGCTTTGGGTTTTTACTATAAGCCTGGGGACTCTACTCACCAGATCACAAAGTAAACTATATGGCCATATGACTTAAAAACTTTACCAAGACATGGACAGAAAAAAAGTTCAAAACTTTCCATGTTGCCATTGTTTTTATCGGAACCTGTATGTCCAATAATTTTCAAGCAAACCAAATTCGTACTTAAAGTTCCTACTATCATTCTCAAAAACTCTGTTTCGACACGATTTAAAAGCCTGACATGATTCTATGTTGTTTGGGGTTATACCCAGACAGTGCGAACAGTTGTAATGCTTTTGAGCATGAGGTTTGCCTAGCTTGCTTCATTTTTGCTGTGATCTTTCCTGAATATTTTCATTTCTTCGAACCATTTTTCTGCACCTTTGAACTGTGGGTAAACGATGGACGCCAATATGTTCAATAAAAGATAAAAAAAACAGGAACATCTGTTTTCAACGATGACCCTTTTCAATATCCTTCTAACAGCAATCATCATGTATTGGGGGAAAAGAGAGATACCAAAGTTTTGCGGCTTTGTCTGCCTGTTTGTCTATCTGTCTGTCTGTCTGTCTGTCTGTCTCAGTTGCTCCCGTTCCTTTCAGTTCTTTCAACCACCTGCTCTTTGTTCCCCTTGCACTCTGATTGAAAAGTGTTGGAAGCAAGATCTCCCCCATCTCTTCCTAAATTCAAAAAGTAATCTGTCCATAGTTACGGGTTTCTCGATCTTGCTGAACTTTGCCCAGTTTGCCTGACGGTGGTACAAAACTGGGGATCTGTGCTTAGGGAATGGCTCTCAGCACCAACGCGAGGCTTTTAATTAAGGCACGTGACCGGAAAAAATTTGGGAAAGGTGTCAATCTGTCGATTCTGTCCCGTTGGATTGTGTGGACCCGGGTCAACACTGGAAAGAGTGGGTGCTCTTCGTGGAGAGCGTCAGAGGATCATGAAAAGGGGAGAGCTGGTATGATGGTGTGTCAGTGATATTTCTCTCTCTCTCTCCCCTCTCTCTTCTCTCTCTCTCTCTCTCTCTCTCTCTCTTCTCTCTCTTCTCTCTCTCTCTCTCTCTCCCATACTTTTGCATTGTCCTCTTCTGTTATCTTTCTGATGCTCCCTTTCCTTTCAGTTCTTTCACAAATTCCACATTGTCTCTTCTGTGCTTCAAGTAAAAAAAATAGCCTGACTGAAAAAGTGCGAAAGTCAGACCCCGTCGGACCCTTCGCTGAATCTAAAAAAGAAGCGAAACTATCAGTACTAAACCATTTTTTCAATCTTGACGCTATTGGGCCAGTATGTCTGAATATGATACAGGTCTGTACGTGGTAAAGGCCCCTAGGCACCTCTTCGAGGTTATTCATTAAACTGTGACTCAAATAAAATGAAAAGTTTCATGGGCTGTCGATTTCTGTCTTACCCGGGCTTTTACTGTGGTGATTGTATCAATTCTGGATCAGCCTCTTTGGTAGTGGGCGTTATCATGTGGGGGTTATGTGGGAGCATTGTATGATGTTTGGACTGAAAGATGGCATAGCGGTAGTCAGAAATTTCTCTTTCTCCCTCCCTCTCGCCTCTCTCTCTCTCTCTTTTCCCCTCTCTCTCTCTCTCTCTCTCTCTCTCTCTCTCTCTCTCTCCTCTCTCTCCTCTCTCTCTCTCTCTCTCTCTCTCTCTCTCTCTCTCTCTCTCTCTCTCTCTCTCCTCCCTTTTTGTCCCTTTCTTCTATTTGCTTCCCCTCTCTTTTTGATCATTTCTTTTCCCTCTTTTTTTTAAACCATCCTCTCAGTTTTCCCCTCTGCTCCCCAGTAGTACAATCTATATTGAAAAGAGGGAAAGTATGGTCCATTCTCTTGCCTTTCCCCAGACTTCAATAAATGTGAAACAGCAAAAAATCATAGGTTCATTTTGACCTCGCTGAAATTAGGCCACTGTGTCTGGAGGCAGAACAAAACTGTACTTGGTTGAAAGGCTCTCAGCCCCTCTGCGAGGTTCTTCAATCAGGAAGGTGACAGGAAGAAGAAGAAAGGATGTCGTCTGCCGAGTTTTGTCCTCCAGGGCTGTTGAAACCGTATGAAAAGTGGGCCACGCCTCTCTGGTAGTGGGCGTTTTTTCTGTGGAGAGCGTGAGAAGATGGTAGGAGTGAATTTTGGTGTGTTGCCACTCTCTCCTCTTTCCCCCTTCTGTCTCCCCCTCCATGGACATCCCTGTCCCCCCTCCCTCCTCCCCACCACTCTTTTCATTTATGTTTTCTCCTTTTGTTTCGCATCATCCATCAATCGTTCTTATCTGTATGTGTTCTATGCTTACCCTTGCAACACTTTACTGAAAAAAATTGCATGAGATCCCTTCTCATTTCCCCAAATTTTTAAAATTTAACTAAATGAAGCTGTGAACGTTCTATGTTATCTTTGATCACGCCGAATTTCGGCCTGTGTGTCTGGAAAGGGGGATGGAACTGGGGCCGTTTTGTTAGGGAAGGGGGCTCTCAACACCATGAGAGACTCTTCAGACGTGTGGGCAGAAAAAATGGGGAAAGGGTGACAGTCTGCTGATTCTGCGGTGTGGGACTGTGGCAGTCATACGAAGTCTCGGATAGCTTTCCCCAGACTAAGGAATTTTCTGTGAAGAATTAAGAATAAGGGAAGGGCGGCTGGTATCGTAGTTTGTGGCAGTGTGTGTGTGTGTGTGTGTGCGTGCGTGCGTGCGTGCGTGCGTGCGTGCGTGTGTGTGTGTGTGTGCGTGTGTGTGTATGTGCGTGCGTGCGTGCGTGTGTGTGTGTGTGTGGGGTGTGTGTGTGTGTGTGTGTGTGTGTGTGTGTGTGTGTGTGTGTGTGTGTGTGTGCTGTGACGCTGAGCTGATAGACATCGTCTGAATCAAGCATGAAAATTACGATACAGAACGCTTAGTTAACACTTAATTACCAAAAAAAAAAGAAGAAAAATTTTTGTGGTCATATATTTTCATATTTCTGTTGACTGTCTGTGTTTGTGTTTAGTATAAATCAGGAAGAAATAACTTGGAATCCACGAGCAAGGAAGACAAAATTTGGTTGCAAACGATGCCAGGTTGTGTGATAGCATGAGAGAGACCACACGCACAGACTAATGAGAGCGAAGAAAACGAGTGATGAAGGTTATAATTACCTCTACGAGCAGGTGCAAAAGGTCTGTGTGTAAGCCATTTAATGCAGCACCTTCGTTTTTTGTCCCAAAAGTGTATTTTTGATAATTTTTTTTTCAGTCATCGTAATGACACCAGCAAGATGGGGGGGGTGACACAGCATCAAGAGCTGTGATTGGTGGGCTTTGTGAGATACGTCAGCCATTAGGATGCCATAGGCAAAGGGGCTAAAGGCCGGCGGAGTATATTCCTGATTGTACAGCAGCATATTTGGAAAATGCACCCGAGCACGCGCGCGCGCAAATCTATGTGTGTGTGTGTGTGTGTGTGTGTGTGTGTGTTTGTGTGTGTGTGTGTGTGTGTACAGATATCAAACAATGATATGCATGACCATTAGCTTATACCCCAAGCAATTTTTTTGACAAGAGCGCATTTACAGGATTAAATCTACAAACATAAACTGAATATTTTTATGTCTTCGAACTAGTTTTTGCACCTTTGAACTGTGGGTAAACGATGGACGCCAATATGTCCAATAAAAGATAAAACAACAGGAACATATCTGTTTTCAGCGATGACCTTTTCAAAATCCTTTTAACAGCAATCATCTGTTATTGGAGGAAAAGCGAGTACCAGAGTGTGCGAGCTACTGGGTACGCTCTCTGTCGCCTGTTTGTCTATCTGTCTGTCTGTCGGGCTGATTGTCTGTCTGTTGTCTGTCTCAGTTGCTCCATTCCCTTTTTGTTCCTTCAACCACTGCTCTTTGTCTCCCCTTGCACTGTAATTGGAAAAGTGTTTAAAGCATTTATCTCTCCATCTCTTCCTAAATTAAAAAAAAAAAAGAATCTGTCCATAGTTACGGGTTTCCCCGATCTTGCTGGAACTTTGCCCAGTTTGCCTGCGGGGGTACAAAACTGGGGCTTGTGCTTAGGGAATGGCTCTCAGCCCAACGCGATGCTTTTAATCAAGGCACGTGACCGGAAGAATAGGGAAAGGTGTCAATCTGTCGATTCGGTCCGTTGGATTGTGTGGAAGGATCAACACTGGAAAGAGTGGGTGCTCTTCAGTGGAGAGCGTCAGAGGATCATGAGGTGAGGGGTGGTTATGGTTTTGTGTCAGTGTTATTTCTCTCTCTTCTCTCTCTTCTCTCTCTCTCTCTCTCTCTCTCTCTCTCCCATATTTTTGTCATTGTCCTCTTTGTTATCTTTCTGATGCTCCTTTTCCTTCAGTTCTTTCACGAATTCTCACGTTGTCTCTTCTGTGCTTTCAAGTAAAATAAAACCTGACTGAAAAGTGCGAAAGTCAGACCCAGTCGGACCCCCTTTGCTGAATCTAAAAAAGAGCGAAGCTATCAGTACGAAACCATTCTTTTCAATCTTGACGCTATTGGGCCAGTCTGTTGAAGATGATACAGATCTGTACATGGTAAAGGCCTCTAGGCACCTCTTCGAGGTTATTCAATTTAACTGTGACTCAAAAAAAAGGAAAAGATGCATGTCTGTCGGTTTCTGTCTCACCGGACTGTACTGTGGTGATTGTTCAATTCTGGATCCCGCCCCATTGGTAGTGGGCGTTAACTGTGGGGGTTATGTGGGGGCATTGTTTGATGTTTGGATGAAAGATGGCATAGCAAGGGTAGTCAGATTTCTCTCTCTCTCTCTCTCTCTCTCTTCCCCTCTCTCTCTCTCTTCTCTCTCTCTCTCTCTCTCTCTCTCTCTCTCTCTCCTCTCCTGTTTGTCCCTTTCTTCTATTTGTTTCCCCTCTCTTTTTAAACATTTCTTTTCCCCCCTTTCTTGAACCATCCTTTTAGTTTCATCTTTGCTCCCAGTAGTACAACGTCATATTGAAAAGAGGGAACGTTGGTCCATTCTCTTGCCTTTCCAGACTTCAATGAATGTGAACCAGCGACAATCATGGGTTCATTTTGACCTCGCTGAAATTAGGCCAACTGTGTCTGGAGGCAGAACCAAAATGTACTTGGTGAAAGGCTCTCAGCCCTCTGCGAGGTTCTTCAATCGGAAGGTGCAGGAAGAAGAAGAAGATGTCAGTCTGTCGAGTTTTTTTCCTACCAGACTGTGGTAATCGTATGAAGTGTGGGCACGCCTCTTGGTAGTGGGGGTTATTCTGTGGAGGCGTTGAGGGATGGTAGGAGTGAATTAGGTGTGTTGCCACTCTCTCCTCTTCCTCCTTCTGTCTCCCCCCCCATGGACATCCCTGTCCCTCTCTCTCCTCCACCACTCTTTCTTATTTATGTTTTTTCCTTTTGCTTTCGCATCATCCCTCAGTCGTTCTTATCTGTATATTGCCCCTGAGATCCCTTCTCATTTCCCAATTTAAGATTGACAAAATGAGCTGGTGAAAAGTTCTATGTTATCTTCGATTCACGCGTCTTTTTAGCCTGTGTGTCTGAAGGGGTATGGAACTGGAGGCCTGTGTTAGGGAAGTGGCTCTCAACACCCTTGAGAGACTCTTCAGACGGGGTGGGCAGAAGAATGGGGAGGCTGACAGTCTGTGATTCTGCGGTGTGGGACTGTGGCAGTCATACGAAGTCTCGGATAAGCTTCCTCAGACTAAGGAATTTTCTGTGAAGAGTAAAAATAAGGGAAGACGGCTGGTATTCGTAGTTTAGCTGGCAAGTGTGTGTGTGTGTGTGTGTGTGTGTGTGTGTGTGTGTGTTGTGTGTGTGTGTGGGTGTGTGTGTGTGTGTGTGTGAATGGTGCATGTTTTTTGTTGAGGGGGGAGAGAGGAGAGGAGAGAGGGGAGAGAGAGGGGAGAGAGAGAGAGAGAGAGGAGGAGAGAGAGAGTGAGTGAGTGAGTGAGAGTTGCATTTTTTTGTGCCTTTCAACGCAGCGATTTCAAACATTTTGGTCTGAATTCGGGGAGGTAGTTTGAAAGGAGTAGAGGAGGTGGCTTTGGTGAGGGTGGGGTAAAGTGGGATGCAGGGGGATTTTCCTCCAAGCAAGGAAGGATGATTTAAACCCCCACTTGTTGCTCGTGGGTGAACTTAGCATGAAGGGATATTACGATTGTTTGTTTTGTCTGTAGAACCCCTCATAGTTTAAACCTCTTGGTTATGTATTGTAATTTGCCTGTTCCAGTCGTCTGTCAGCCTGGTATAATAACTTCAAATCTCTCAGGACAGCTTTCAGTATCTGAAATTTTGTGAAAAAAACTTTCCGCGTTTTCACATTTCATTAAAAAAAAATCTAACTTACAGTTGTTTTTGGGAGATGTGGTTTGGTGAGGGGGGGGTAAAGTGGGGTGCAGGGGGATAGTGGAGGTGGCTTTGGTGAGGGTGGGGTAAAGTGGGATGAGGGGGATAGAGGAGGTGGCTTTGGTGAGGGTGGGTGAAGTGGGATGAAAGGGGGATAGGGAGGTGGCTTTGGTGAGGGTGGGGTAAAGTGGGGTGCAGGGGGATAGAGGAGGGGATCAAATCAAACCATGTTCCAGAATTAAATAGCATTTTGGGTTTTTACTGTAAGCCTGTGACTCTTACTCACCAGATCACAAAGTAAACTATTTTGGCCATATGACTTAAAAACTTTACCATGACATGGACAGAGAAAAGTTTAACAACTTTCCATGTTGCCCTTGTTCTGTCGGAACCCGTATGTCAGTAATTTCAAGCAAACCTTAATACTTGAAAATTCCTACTTGACTTCTCAAAGAACTCAGTTTCGACACCATAAGAGCCTGACATGATTCTATGTTGTTGGAGTTATCCCCCAGACAGTGCAGAACAGTTGTAATGCTTTTTGAGCATGAGTTTTGTCTAGCTGGCTTCATTTTGTGCTTGTGATTCATTTTTTTCCCCATGTGATCATTCTGTGTTGATGTACATTGATTGATATGAGCGAATATTCGACCATAAATGTGGAAAAATAAGTGAAAAATTGAAGCTTTGTTAAAACTGACTTTTCAAAAAGTTTGTTTTGAAATTTTAGATCTAAAGAGTTAGGGAAAGTTTTGATCCAGAATAAACAAAAATCCTTAACTCCACAGTCTGGTGTTCATAGCGGTCTCTTAGGCTTGTGTCTTTCCAAACTATTGTAGACTGCTGAAGGAATATCTTTCTTCACTTTGCCGGGATACGAGATATGACTCACTTTCTGTTTTTGTTGCTGTTCATTTACGTTACTAACATCCACGGACTGGCAAAATTACAACGATTTTTGTGAAAATGGGTGCAGGGTACACTTGATAATACTGTATGAGGAATTAGCTGCATCTCAACTACATCCCCAGCGGTCACTTTGCACTCCCCATCAAGTGTATTGCTAGCCCCTTTGTTCTCACAAATACCACCGGGCCATTTTGACAGAAATGGCAGCAATACTATAAGTGAAATACCCTGAGGGAGGAACGTTTGGAACAAATTGATGCATTCATACTGTAGGTGGCAACTCATCTACAAAGTGGCCATGCCATCAACGATGAATCTTTTTATTCGTTCACATGTAGAGTGGGGGATTGGCTGGATTTCCAGTTGGTTGCTCGACTTTTGGGGTGTAATGGGTTCTCCATAACAAAGACAGTTTGGAAAACAGGCAACCAGAGTGCTGTCAGTTATATGGTGTTTTTCAAAGAAGGACAGAAAAAAGAAACAAAGTCGATGACGAAAAGGGTAGGACAAAAAGATGAAAAAAAAAGACAGACAGGAAAACAGATGTAGACATTAAAAGACAAGCTAACACGAGCTAACAGCCGGAGGGAAAGTATGGGAGGAGTCGAAAGTTTTTCACCAGTCTTGGAAAGACGGACAACACCATAAATGACTGCTTCCAGGGGGAGAAAAGTGATTCGAGCATACAAAGACAGGCACGAATGGAT
>CM031597.1:66986532-66991532 GCA_018398815.1 Conus ventricosus | reverse complement strand
GAATCGGCAGATTGACAACATTCGCCATTCTTCTGGTCACGTGCCTAAACAGCCTCGCATTGGTACCGAGAACCATTCACCACACAGCCCCGCTCATGGACACAATTCAGCAAGATTGAAAGGAATCCATGACTGATAACGGATTTGTTTGTCTTTTTGTTTGTAATTTAGAAACGAAAAGAGATGAGAGAAGTTTCGCTTTCGATACTTTTTATATCAGAGTGCAAAGGGGAGACAAAGAGGTGATGAAAGAACTGAAAAGAAATATAACAACTGAGAGTGAGAACAAGAGAGAGAGAGAGAGAGAGAGAGAGAGAGAGAGAGAGAGAGAGAGAGAGAAGAGAGAGAGAGAGAGAGAGAGAGAGAGAGAGAGGAGATCATGCTAATTGATCGCACGCTACGGTAGTTGCTCAGACATCCAATTTTTCCTTAAAAAATGCTTGGAGCTGTAGTATTCAGTCCTGTTTCTATTTTTTTTAATGACATACTTACTCAATGCCACTGTTATCCTGATATTCAAAATACAGGAAGAAATGAAAATGTCCTTACTGTAATCGCAGATTTGACATTATTCCCAAGCTATAAATTTACTTATGGCATGGGCTGATTGTGGCCTGATGATTATTTGATAACTGTCAATATACACATTTACAGAGAGAGAGAGAGAGAGAGAGAGAGAGAGAGAGAGAGAGAGAGAGAGAGAGAGGGAGAGGGAGAGATGAGCGCGCCTCCTCCACAATACACGCACAAACGAAGACATGGTTTTGGTCACACACATCCTTCCCTCATGTCTAAAAACCCACTGTAGTGACGGGAGACCATTGGCTGATTCATGACATAAAGCCCGGTGATTTCAGCTCTCCCTAGCGGTCTCCCCTCTTCCTGCTGTGATCGATGACTGAAAACGCTGCACACACAACCCACCCACCAGAGACCAACTCTGTCGTGCACAGACCCGGGTTGGTTGTCAGTTGGTTCATTTCCTGACTTCCTTCTCAAGGGTATGCCACGGGTTTCTGTTTATTTTTTTGTGGAGAAAATAATCGCTCGGATTTCAACGTCTACATCTGGTGGAAAGCTTTTGCATCCTGTCTGTTGTTGTTAGCCAGATTATCAGACACATATGCGAAGCTTTATTTTTTTTTTCTGTCATTGCTTTCATCATTATACGTTAATGTAATGCTTTTCTTATGTACGTTATCTATGGAAATTTGCATGTGTGTCCGCTATGTAATGATTAAGCACCAAAAGATAACATACACAGACTTTTTTCCCTTAAATTGTAACTGTACAATGTTTAATCCAAACGTGATCACCAACACACAGACAAAGGGTAATACATCATTTCAGCATATATCTAGCAAGAGGTGCACATGTTTGCAAAATAATAAGACAACTAGGAAATCCTCACATCCTTCTCACTGTGTTCCATGTCGATGTTACTTTAACCTTGTAAAGGAAAAGGATACGGAAAAAAAACTTACGTGAATGAATCTAAACAATGACATAGAACCCAGTGATTCCAGCCCAATGCTCTTGTCTATCCTCTTCCTGTTGTTGCCAATAATCGATGACTAGAAACGCTGCACATACAAACCACCTCCGGAGAACAGCGCTGTCGTGCAGAGCTTGGGTGTTGGTGGGTTTCAACCCCCTTCCCTTCTTTCGTCTCAAGGTGGCGCCTGGAAATTGCTTCCAAAATTGATGTCAGAAGTCTGGTGTGATCTCGGCGTGTTGGCCACAGCAACCTGTTCCCCAACTCTCAAGGCTTGCTGTGCGAGCCTTTATTGTATTTCGTTTCCTTTGGACCTTGTTGGCCTGATTTGAATACAAATAACTTAAAACGAAACTTCCATTTCTTCCACCCTTCCTCCCCCTTCTCTCTTTCATACAGGTGTACACATTTAGATGCACATACATTAACCTTACTATCTGACAGTTTTGCTAACAAAAGCATTCTTACAAAACCCTCGGGAAAAACATGGTGGAAAATAAAATATATATAATAAATAATATATATTAATATAAAAAAATTTTAAATATAAATTAAAATATAGACAAGGGTATGAATACCAGCAGAGATTTTAAAAAAATGCTCAACCGAACTGGGAGCAACATTTGTTAAACCTTATTTTTTTCCAAAAAAATATATATAATATAATTTTTTTTTTTTTTTTTCTTTTTTTTTTAAGAACCAAATGAATTCAATCACATTGAAAAAAAAGAAGGTATTTGAATTTTTAAATGTTCCGCCTCTTCTTATCATTTTGAAAAGATTATTTTTGACAACTTTTTTGATAGAATCAAAAACCCCTTTTTGGAAATTTTTGAAACGAATGACTTAGATTTTTAAGCCCCACAATGTATGCAAACGAAAGATATCCCAGAAAAAAATAAGTTCAATACCACCCCCCAGCCCTTTTAAAGAAAAGGCCTAATTTAAAGTGAAAATGAGATAAAAAGAGCCCTTTTTTAGGTTTTGGAATTTATCCTGGGGGAATATAAAATTTCCCCTTTGGAAACTAGGCGCCCCGTCTCTCCCGACAGAACTCCAAAAAAACCCTACTTTTGGGGGGGAAAACCTGAGAAAAACCAAAAAAATAACCTACATTTTGGGGCACCTGAGCAAACTCCCAAAATAACCTACTTTTGGGGGAAACCTAGCAAACCCAAAAAAACCTACATTTGGGGCACCTGAGCAAACCCTCCAAAATAACCTACATTTTGGGGCACCTACAGAACTCCAAAAACCCCTACATTTTGGGAACCTGAACATCCATCTCGAAGGCCACCATTTCGTGAGCCTGGACAAGTGTTTTAGTTTTTTAGCTTTTCCCGCGATCCGCAAGTTAAAACTTTCAAGACCTTTGGCCCCCAACGGAACAAACACACACCACCACCACACACACACACACACACAAACACACACACACCGCCGCCCCCACGCACGAAAGCACGCACACACGAAGCACGACGCCCCAAAAGACACGCACACACACACACACACACACCACACACGCACCAACCACACACACACACACACACACCACACACACACACAAAATTTTGGGGCAATCAACGCCTCCATGCCCCCAAGGGGTTTTACAGGTTAATAGATAAATCTTATTTTATGTGTGGGTGTGTTTGTGTGTTTTTTTGTTTTTTCTTCATTGTATTTTTTCATTTAAAGCTTCATGCCCAAAAAAAGGGTTTCAGGAAAATCAAAACTGTAAAATTTTGGCGTGCGTGCGTGCGTGGTGTGTGGTGTGGGGTGTGTGTGGTGGTGTGTGTGTGTGGTGTTGGTGTGTGTGGTGTGTGTTTCGGGGGCCTCTGGGGTCGAGGAAGTACAGTTCCAAGAGGGGGAAGGGGGTGACAGAGAAAGGGATCACGAAAAAAGGGTAAAAATAGTGACACCTTGAAGCGACAGCACCAAGTGAATCGGGGGGAAAAAGAATGTTTGATCATATGTGGGTTCCCCTGTCTCCAACTTGTGGGCTATCCTATCATCTACTACATCTTCTCTATCATCATCTATCTATCATCGTCTACTATCTATCTGTCAAACTGTCCGTCTATCTACCCAAACCCACCTACACACACCCACACCGCACGCGCGCTCACAAACAACAAACCCACCACACAACCCCACACAAAAACACCCCAAAAACACAACACCCAACACACAAACACACACCGCGAAAAAAAAAAAAAAATATATAAAAATATATATATATTATATATAATTTTATAGTTTTGATATAGACAGATAATATAGGGGCTAAAAAAAAATCATTATCCGGACTTATGTTCTTTAGGCCCATCGTTTTTTTGGAATCTTAATTTAAGTGTGACCTCTTTCAAAAGTGATCTTCCTTTTGTTGAAATACTTAAATGATTTTAAAAATCCTGGAAAAATTCAAGATAAAAAAAAATGCGCAAAAAAAAAACCATCCACATTAAACCGATTTGGCCCCAAGAATTTCCTTGTTGTCCTCGACATGGGCCCTATTTTCTGAATATGGACCTGACAATGAACAAGAAAAACCCAGAAAAATCCCAAATGACGAGCGATCGTCGGAGTCACACAAGTAAAACGCACTGTGCAATATCGTTCTACACTTTATTTTTTAGGAATTTTGTTTTTAACAAACTATTTGGTCCCCTTTTTATGGTTTTTTGCCTCATAGGGGGTATAGGGGGACAGAAACCCACATAGCAGAACTAAGGGGGGAGCTCGTAATCGACCCCCTGTAAAAAGTTCCGAAAAGGGAAGGGGGTTAATCGGAATCACCACATTGGCTCTGACTATTGGGCCAACACCCTGCTGTCCTATTTTAAGCATGAGGGGGCCCGGGGTTTCATACCTGATCGAATCACTCAATCAACCCCATTCGCTCAAACCTAGGGCATGTAGAACGAGATATAGAGAGGGCGAACTGTTTTTTTTTTTTTTTTTTAAATTTTTTTTTTTTTAAAACAGGGTTTTGCATTCAAAACCCCGATTCACACCCATGTTTTTTTTTATTTTATTTTTCTCCCCATTTAACGTTAAGCTGACTGATGGAGAAAAATAAGAAAACCACGTCTTTCCCTTACAAAAAGGTTACGTTTACCGACTAGCAAAAGTCTAGAGGTCATATGTTTGTTTTTAAGCCCCCCTCCAACAACAATCGGAATGGAGGGCTGCTTTCGCTGCAAAACCCTTTTTCATCCATTTTTTGCGCTTTTGTTCTCGATTTGAATGCAAACTGACTGATGGGCAGAATTGCTAGGCCGGCCCCCTAGCGACGCGCCTGCCCATGCAAACGGCGGAGTCCTTTGCGAACGCAACTCTAAACACAGATTAAATTCCCTTGCAGATTTCCGTGACGCAGATGATATTCGTGCAATTTCTGAAAAAGGAGAATGCCCAAGGGACTGTTTCCTTCTCTTGAGTTTTCCAGAGTAAAAAAGATGAATAGAGTGCAACACGATGCATCTTTAGGAGAAAAAAAAAAAAA
>CM031597.1:66976532-66979032 GCA_018398815.1 Conus ventricosus | reverse complement strand
TGTTGAAAGTCTCTGTGCATCTCTTCGAAGTTCTTCAATTAGGCATGCGACTGGAAGAACAGGAAAGGGTGCATGTCTGCTGATTTCTGTCCAACCAGACTGTGGTGATAGGGTGCATGTCTGCTGATTTCTGTCCAACTAGACTGTGGTGATAGGGTGCATGTCTGCTGATTTCTGTCCAACTACACTGTGGTGATTGTATCCGTTCTGGGGAAGCTTCTTTGGTAGTGGGCACTGTTATGTTGGGAGCATTGTATAGAGTTCGGAGATGGCATAGTGGCGCGTCAGCTCTCTCTCTCTCTCTCTCTCTCTCTCTCTCTCTCTCTCTCTCTCTCTCTCTCTCTCTCTCTCTCTCTCTCTCTCTCTCTCTCTCTCTCTCTCCTCTCTCTCTCTCTCTCTCTCTCTCTCTCTTCTCTCTCTCTCTCTCAATAAAAACAGATAAAACCTCTTCTTACATATGCAGCTGAAATTTGGGGCTTACATGAAAAATCGATGATGGAAAAAGTACATACGTATGCTATGAAGCGTTTCCTTCAAGTACCTATTCATTCATCCAACACCGTTGTATATGGAGAGATGGGCAGACACCCTTTGTACATAAGTACATTTGTGAAAATGTATTAAGTACTGGTTGAAGATCTTGAAGCTACCCCAGTCCTGTTTTAGCAGACAAGCCTATGATATGATGCTTTTAGAAATGGAAAAAGGTAAAGAAAACTGGGCTCATGAAGTAAAGAAAGTCCTTTCAGAACAGGGTTTTGGAATAGTGTGGATGGCCCAGGAAGTAGGGAATGAGCAACAGTTTACTGCGGAATTTAAAGACAGGCTTATTTGTTCTTTTAAACAGAATTGGCACTCAGATATGGAAAGTAAAGAAAAAAATCGCTGGTTTTTCTAATTTAAGAATATGTTTCATTCTGAAAATTTTCTCAATGTCATAACAGATAGATGGCACAGAATATATTACGCAAGATTTAGGTTGAGAACTTAAGGTTTTAATGCGAACAAAAGATGGTTTGAATGTGAAACATCCACAGAATCTCCTTGTCCTGCATGTAGACACATTATTGATGACGAAGAACACTTTCTGTTCCACTGTACTGCTTATAATGAAGTGCGGACAAATTGTTCACTTTTCCAGTTAGATATAGCGAAAAGACAAAATGTTGCTGTCGTGTTATCATCAGATGATGAACTTGTAATTAAATCAGTTGCCAAAGTCATCGCTGAAGCATTGAAAATTAGACAGATGGAGGATAGTGAAATTTATAATAATGCATTATAAGAGATATCTGAATGAATATTATCATTCATCGCAAGTGGAAGAGATCAGTAAGATACATTGTCATCATTTAATCGAGTGGATGGTCGAGTCAGTCTTAAGGTTTTTATTTTTATTTTTTAAATTTTTAAAAAAATTGCATTACTCCTGTGCGTGAGGACATAAGGAAATGTTATGAATTTATTTGTTTTTAACCTTTGATTTGGTGCACACTAGGAATGAATGTGTACTATTTGTTTGCAGGAAAGGAAGAGGGAAATGTTATTGTTCTGCTACCTCCCCCCCCCCTTGTCAAAAGACCTCTCTGGTAATGACAATAAAATATCAAAGTGTCAAAGTGTGTGTGTGTCTCTCTCTCTCTCTGGCTGTCTCTCTATCGCTGTCTATCTGTCTGTCTGGCTGTCTGTCTGTCTGTCTGTCCCTATCTCTCTTCCTCTCTTATCTGTTCGACCCTTTCTTCCACTTGCTTTCCATCACCTTTTAATCGTTCCCTTTCCTCCTTTCTTTGATTCATCCTCTCATTGTCTCATCTGTGTTCCACAGTAGTACAACGCCGTGCTGAACAGTACTGAAAATGAGTTATCTTCTCCTGCCTTTCCCAGATTTCAATAAATGTGAAACTAGCGACAATCATGGGTTCATTTTGACCTTGCTGAAATTAGGCCACTGTGTCTGGAGGCAGAACAAAACTGTACTTGGTGAAAGGCTCTCAGCCCCTCTGCGAGGTTCTTCAATCAGGAAGGTGACAGGAAGAAGAAGAAAGATGCCAGTCTGTCGATTTTTGTCCTACCAGACTGTGGTAATCGTATGAAGTGTGGGCACGCCTCTCTGGTAGTGGGCGTTATTCTGTGGAGAGCGTGAGAGGATGGTAGGAGTGAATTAGGTGTGTTGCCACTCTCTCCTCTTCCTCCTTCTGTCTCCCTCTCCCCAGACATCCTCTCCCCTCTCCCTCCTCCCCCACCTCTCTCTCATTCATTTTTAGTTCTCCTTTCGCTATCCCATCACCTTTCAATTGCTCTCTCTCTCTCTCTCTCTCTCTCTCTCTGTACTTTTATTCATCCACTCTGTATCTTTTCCATGATTACCATTAACTTATTTTAATGAAAATATTGAACATGAGATCCTTTCACAATTGAAGATTTGAACAAAAAATGAAGCTGTGAACAGTTGTCTTCGATCACGCTGTCTTTCAGCCTGTGTGTCTGGAAGGGGTATGGA
>CM031597.1:66969032-66971532 GCA_018398815.1 Conus ventricosus | reverse complement strand
TCCTGTCCTTGGGCACCTTATTCAGTCTTGATACGACCACCACCATTCAGTATAAAAGAATCGGCAGATTGACACCAATCCCCATTCTTCTGGTCACGTGCCTTAAGAGCTTGAGGTTGGTGCCGAGAACCATTCACCAAACAGCCAGCCCCAGGTTTTGGCCCTAATAATCGTTCAGCAAGATCGAAAGGGACCCATGACTGATGATGGATTCACTACGTTTATAATATAGGAAAAAGGAAGAGATGGCAGAAGTGTTGCTGTCAATACTTTTCAGAGTGGGAGAGGGAGATAAACAGATTAATGAAATAAATGAAAAGAAGGGTACAGACTGAGAAAAAGAAAAACAAGGAGAGAGAGAGAGAGAGAGAGAGAGAGAGAGAGAGAGAGAGAGAGAGAGAGAGAGAGAGGGGAGAGAGAGAGAGAGAGAGAGAGAGAGAGAGAGTGCACATAAGCGCGTGCACACACACACACACACACACACACACACACACACACACACACAACACACACACACACACACACACACACACACACACACGCACGCGCACGCACGCACACACACACACACGCGCGCGCGCGTGCGCGCGCAGACATGGTTCTGATAAACTTCATGCCAAAAAACCCACTTAAGCGACGGAAGAGCATTGGCTGAACCATGCCATAATGCTCAATGACTTCAGCTCTACATTGCACTCTGCCCTCTTTCTGCTGTGATCGACGACAGAAAACACTGCACACACAACCACCACCAGAGAACAACTCTGTCGTGTACAGCTTGGGGCATCGGTGGCTTTGACCCCTTGTCTCTTTTTTTCTTCTCAAAGAGAGGTCTTATAAACTGCTTCCCATAAAAGTGGAGGCCAGAGGTTATGCAATCTTAACGCACTGGCCATTGTGTTCCAGCTAACCATCAGCAAGGGTTTCTGTGGAGAAACTGCTTGCTTGAATTTCAGCGTCTATATTTAGCGGAAGGCTTTTAAATCTTCTCTGTTGTCAGCCAGTTGATCAGTAGCATATGTATAGCTTTATTATTTTTTTTATGTCATGGCCATCATTATCAGCAGTAATGTACACTTCTTCTTAAGTAAGTTACCTATCGAAAGTTGTAAGTGTGGCTGCTATGTAATATTTGTGCGCAAAAAGAAATCATGAGTACGTTTTTTGTTTCTTAAATGGACACTATAGAGTGTTGAATAAAAAAATAACTACCCACATCAATGTACACAGTTTCTTATGCCACTTACTTATCAACATTTGTATTTGTGGCTGCTATGTAATGGTTGGGCACAAAAAGGAATCTTGAGCAGATTTTTTTTCTGTTACTTAAAAGGAAACCGCACAATGTTGAATCCAAACATAATTACGCCCCCCCCCCCCCGCTCCCCCAAACAATGAAATATGAATGGCAATACATTATTTC
The DNA here is from genome assembly GCA_018398815.1 of Conus ventricosus. Classification (NCBI taxonomy): domain Eukaryota; kingdom Metazoa; phylum Mollusca; class Gastropoda; order Neogastropoda; family Conidae; genus Conus; species Conus ventricosus. The sequence goes on along the minus strand of CM031597.1, from coordinate 66,970,109 downwards.
AGGACCAGTCTAGCACACAGCACACACACAAACACACAAGTGTACAGTGTGCTGAAAAACAACAACAAGGAAATCACGACATTCTTCTCAATGCACCCCATGTTGGTATTACATTAACTGTGTAATGTAATAAGAGACGGAGAAAGCCAAAGTTTAAGAACTTTTCTGGCGAAACGACGATAGAAAACCCAGTGATTTTATCTCAGTGCTGGTGTCTACCCTCTTCCTGTTGTTGCCAGTAATCGATGACTGAAAACGCTGCACACACACACACACAAACCACCACCGGAGCACTATGCTGTCGTGCAGTGTTTGGGGTGTCGGTGGGTTGGTTTCGCCCCCTTCCCTTCTCTCGTTTCAAGGTGGCGCCTGGAAATTGCTTCCAAAATTGGATGTCAGAAGTCTGGTGTGATCTCGGCGTGCTGGCCACAGCAGCACTGTTTCCCAGCTGCCAGAGTTTGCTGAATTAGTTTTACTTGCATTTCGTCTTCTTTGGACTTTGGTGGCTTCATTCAAATAAAAAGTTGCATTAAATGAAACTTTCAGTTCTGCACTCTCCTTCTCTCATGCAGGCTTACACATTTAGATGTACGCACAGTAGCATCAATATTCGAACGTCTTACTAGCACAGTGGTGACGTAAATTAAAAAGAATGAATTTGATCATGTTGGAGAAAAAAGTTTTTGTATTCGAACCCTTGAAGTATTGCCTGCTTCTTCCGACTGTTTTGAAAAATAATGATGTTTGTTGATAGTATAGTTTATTACAATTATAAACCACATGAAAATCATTGCACACTTTGCCATAGTCAGATATGGTAATCTCTCTAAAGCCACATGAAAATCATTTTATACTTTGTCATATGAGATAAGGCTATCTCAATAAAGCTACATGAAAATCATTGCATACTTTGTCTTGGTCAGATACGGCAATGTCAAAAAAGTGTATGTAAGCAGAAAACTAATACCAGAGGAAAGTAAGAGTCAATATTCAGCCCACCACTCTTGTTAGAATAGGCCAAATTTGGGAGTAAAAATGAGAAAACCCATCTGGTGACAATTTTAAGTTAGTCTTCTG
>CM031597.1:66946532-66951532 GCA_018398815.1 Conus ventricosus | reverse complement strand
CTTGATTTGTTTGTAAATGTCATTATGAAAGAAGCCGAGGACTGAATGAATGGCAATCGTATCAACAGCCAAGGCACAAAGGACATGGTGAATATTATGTAACGTTAGCTGCTGACATGTGACAATTCCTTACCCTGTGTAAAGATTTACAGAGCCAATCACTTTGGCCGCGAGGGGGCAAGGAAGTCCAATTTGGCCTTCAAGAACATTTCCTGACATGTTTGATGATGACGTTTTCCCATGACAATCTTAAATTAGCCAAAGGGCCATTTGTCAGCTTTACTGCTCGGAGACAGAAGCCAAAACGATTCTCTTTGTGAACATAGTGAAAACTTCATATATCCCTCCCTCCCCTGCTCCAAAACTGTCTATTCATTAGCTGTAGGCTGATCTGGCATATGATTTATTCTGAGACAATAATCGGACTTTTCAGTGAAGCATGCACCAAGTACCCATGAAACAACCAACAACCAACAACTGCAGCGTCAAATCCACTAACAAATTTTACGACGCACTCTCCAAAGACAGATCAAACAGTTCACACAGACGTATCTTTAGTGTCCTGGGCTTTGAGACTCAAACGCTATCTGTCGCTGGAAACAATTCCTCCTGGTCCATGACACGGAGGACATTCATGCAATTCGTGGAAGTGGAAGAACACACTAGGGATTGTGTCGTACTTGAGTTATCGAGAGTTTACAGATGGGAGAAGGTAACACGATGTGTATTTTAGGACAATTGCCTCTCCCAGTCTCCTCGCCCCCCCCCCCCCCCCCCCTCCCCTCCCCTGTCTCGCATCTCTACGGTATCAATTATTTAGAGAAGATGCCTCTTCCAGCCTCCTCCCCTCCCCTCCCCCACCCTCCCTGTTTCGCCCCGCCTCGCATCTCTACATTATTAAGGCATTTATTTCTCCTTCCTGATTCTGTACCGTTTGTAGGGAATGCAGAAACGCCGTAAATTGTAGTCCTGAGTTAATCTAGATAATGGAAGAAAGACAGGTAAGATCTGTCAAGCAATAAAATTCCATTCCCTGGTTATTGGATTGTTTTGTAGACCGAATCCTCTTTTATATCTTGCAAAGTTGTCCCTTGCGCATAACTGTGTTGTATTTATTGTAGTGTGTTGTGCTCCGCTCCGTTCTTCACGAGGTAGTGTAAGTTAACTGTCTGATGACTTTTTGAAATATTTTGTTCACTTGTTTTACTCACTTCATGTATGAGATCGTAAACATGAGACACTATGCTTTTTTGTTTCTTTTTTGTGTGGTTGTGAAGATTTGAAAGGCGGATGGCGTAAACGAAAATAAAACAAGGGGGAGTTAACCCACTTGACTACCAGTCTGTGTGAACTGTTTACAAAGCATTGGTACTGGAATGGAAGAAATGAAGCTACGCGCACACACACACACACACACACACACACACACACATACACACACACACACACACACACACACACACACACACACACACACACACACACACACAACACACACACACCACACACACCGCATGCACGCACGCACGCACGCACGCACACACACACACACACACACACACACACACACACACACACACACACACACACACACACGGTCTTTTCTGCTCTGAGACAACGGGTTTGATACATAGAAAAGTAAATGTGACACAGCACAAGTTAGACACCACAGATTTCATACAGAAACATGTTCTTGTCAAGGAGGGCAACTGAGAGAAGGGAGTCTGAGACGGGGTGGGGGTGGGGGGAGGGATGATGGTGGGTTGGGAGAGCAAGAGAGAAATAAAGATGGGGTTGGGAAATATGGGGGCGAGGGGTGTGTGTGTGGAGGAGGTGGTTGGAGGAGAGTGGTTGGAGGGCAGGAATTCTTGTATAACAATTAATGAATACTCTCTAAACCCTTTTTCAGTGGGAGGGGCGGGACAGTAAGGGCGAGGTGTTATTCTGTTCTGGTTTATAACATGAAGGACACTCTTCACCAACATCGAAAGGAATGGGGTTGGGGATGATTGGTAGGTGGGTGGAGATGGATGTAGGGATGGGTGGTAAGTGGGAGTACTGCATTAGTCTACGTATATAAAATTATTGAAAGGTAATAGGGGCTGGGGTGGGGTGGGGGCTGTAGGATGGGGGATGGCAAGTAGATAAATGCGGATGAGGAGGTTAGGATAAGAAGGGTTGGTAACCCCGGATAATCCGGTCTGATTTACGGATTAGAGTAACATTTTATTTTCAACTTTTTTTCTTTCTTTCTGGAACGGACTGAGATGGAAAAGGGGGTGCTTGAAAGCCCCTGATTCCTCCTCCCCACATTTTGCTTCCCCTTCTCATCACTACATCACTCTCATCCCTTCCTCTCCCACACCTCCAAATAAGCACATCAAGCGTGCACACACACAGACACACACACACACAGACACACACACACTCACACACACAGGCACACACACACACACACACACACACACACACACACACACACACACACACACACACACACACACACACACACACACACACACACGCACGCACGCACGCACGCACGCACGCACGCACGCACGCACGCACGCACGCACGCACGCACACACACACACACACACACACTCTAATGTATACCTGCTTTAAAAAGTGCTCATTATAACTAGCTACATTTCAGGTGAGATTTCCAAGCCATCCTCTGCTAGTGTGTATATTTCTCAAGCACACAGATGTAGCCACACACAGATGTATTAACGAAGCAAGCAAACAAACAAACAAACAAAAACAAACAACAACAACACAAAAAAACACCTAAAATACATGCAGTTTGTGACAAGGGGAAATCAGCCTCATTGTGATGGGGATCTGATTCCCAGCATTCCTTACGTCTTCCGGAAGCCCGAGGACATTGGCACTTCCACTGCAGGCTTGGCACGGAACATGAGAATCTGAAACCTTTAGCGTGGGCACCCAGGGGCTTAACTGAGGCAATTGTCGCATCGAGACCTTCGTGATGGCGTGATCTTTGTCAGGGAGTATTGATTCCCTCCCCTCTTCCCTTTTAGGTGCGAGCTCGGCACATTGGATGAAGCCCGTGGTGAAGAGATCTGGAGTCTGAAGTTCAGGACTACTTTATAGAGGAAACCAAAACAAAGGAAATGAGGTTGTCTATATAATGGGGCTAAATGAGCTGTGGGAACTTCGTCATGACTTGCCTAATCCAAGGTGATTGATTCTTTCTCTTCTCCTGTGAAATATTGATGGGGGCTAGAGGAACTAAGGATTAATTGGGTGAGATGAGGATCTCCTACGTTCTGAGACATTCTTTACACAGTTTGTATCATCAAGGATACCTCTACAGCTTCTTTAGTCTGTATCGATAGTGTGAAGATCCTGCAGTCCCTGCAGAGCACTATGATCACACATGGAAAATAGCATGGGCAAAGGAACTCACCCTCTGCATGCTTAAGCTTAAGCTGTTCAAGACACAAATACATACTACACCCCATTTTAGACATCTTTAAAATGTCGTTTGCTAACAGGTTTTTCTTGTGTTTGTTATGAGTTAATCGCGACATATATCAAGTTTTGGTTATTTTGAATAAGGAACTTTACAATGAAACGAAATTATCCAGGGACAGAGACAAAAATTAATGGGAAATATGAATAAAATTTGACAGCACAACTGTGATTTAACGTTTCTATCCAAAATGTTTATTTGGAATATTTGTCGAGCCATCCATTCCAAGATTATGCCTGACCATCGAAAACACAGCTCTCTTTTTCGTCTTCTGAATGTCAGTAAAAATGTCAATATTGACAACACCTTTCTAGCCTTGCCCTAAATGGCGATGTCATTCAACGGTAAAGGCCATGACTTCTTGACAAACCATTATTAACAGTAACCATTATCTACATAATAAAAGTGACATTTCCCTAGAAATTGTGAACATTAAATATCCTGGAAGAAACTGGATAAAAATCTGAAATGGATGTATGAGAAAAAAACAAAACAAAACAAAAGGTCATCTTAATAACATTATACGTCATTTCATATGTGGGATCAAATTGGAACGAATTCACCCTGAAATGTGTTGAAGCACTGACCAAAAATGTTCACTGGCAGTACACATGCATTTTTCTAACCAGCTACTGCAAATGGCTAATATACCGTGGACGGGCATCCTCCATTCCAGTTTTCCCCTCCAGCTTTTGCTTCTACGTATTCCCCACTGCTCCCGTCATACTGCCCCCCCCCCCACACACACACACGAAACAAAAAAATCTGACACAGCGTTCCCCTTTGCTTACATTGTGTCTTGACACTGGCTGCTTTTTAAAAAATTATATTTTTGTCATGGAAATAAGATCAGAATGTTTTTTGCTCCCTATCCCACACCCCATACACACACTGTACCCTTCATTTTCCTGTCTTATAATTCCTGTGATGAACGTTGTCTCACATGTGATTGCAAAAAAGGGAAATCGACTCTTCTGTTTTTAATGCGGCGTATCTTTTCATTTCAAGCACTTTTGCCCCCCCCCCTCCCCTTCCGCACTCCCATCATAAGCCTCCCTTCATCTTCACAAACTCAATTTACCCGCTTGTTCATGCATTCACACATAAACCTCAACATTTTCAAGTCAGTTGCTGGATACCTGCAGGAACTTTCAACCTTTCAAATCCAATTTCCTCACCGAATAAGACAGAGTGAAAGCATTCAGAAAGTCAGTTGCCGAGATGTCTGCAGACATTTGTCATGATCTGCTTTCCAGCCATACTTACACATGATTGATCCCGGTCGTCAGAGAGAAACTCCCTTCATTGTGGACATAAAATGACTGGGTTTTCATATATGAACAAATGATTGTAATACCAGCCACTATGGTGAAGTGGTTCAATCAAAGTTTTGGGACTTGGAGGTCGTAGGGTTTATCCCCATTAGAGGCATTTATCTGTTAGAGTATTTGACCCTGGTCAGCTCCAGCTCCACACCAGTGGTGAATCTCTGCCAGAGTTG
>CM031597.1:66939032-66944032 GCA_018398815.1 Conus ventricosus | reverse complement strand
CCCCCTCCCATCTCTCCATTCGTCAGTCCCAGCCAGGACTATCCATGAAGCAGGGAAGAGTACCAGACAGCCTTTTCTTTCTGAAAGGACCATTGGAAAATAATTCGGGATGGGCCACAGTTATCAGACAGTCGACCAGGTAGTCAGTCAGAAAAGCAGTCAAACTGTCAGTCTATCAATTAGAAAAAACCCAAACAAACAAACAAAACAAAACAAAACGAAACAGCCTGACAGTCAGTCAGACAGACAGCCAGCCAGCCAGTTCAGTCAGCATAACGACAATCATCGATCAGCCCCCCTCCCCCCTCATATTACTGACCAGTGGCGTGTGATTTGTGAAGAGTAGGAGAGGGTAGATGGAACAGGCGAGTGAGGAAGGGGTCAGGAAAGACAAGGAAGGGGGGGGGGGGGGGGGGAGGAGAAGAGGAAGGGGACACGGACGGGGAGGGGAACAGAGAGGGTGGAGAGCTAGAGATAAAGACTGGGAAGAACGAAAAGTACCAAGCCCAGTCTTTCCTCTCAGGCCAACCAATTATTTCAGTGTGGGGTGAGCAGTCGTGGGAGGTATTAAAGGAGGGACAAGGACCGGACTGGAAATGAGCTGCTTTTAGCATTGCCTTCAGGGTGACGGGGAATGACTGGGGATAGTTGTACAAGCCACTGATGAGTGAAAGAAGGATGAATGGAAGCAAGAGAGATGAAAAGAAAGGGACGAGAATACTAGGGAACAAATCTGAGACAGAAACTGAACACCGGAGAATAGGAAACAAAGAAAGAAACAAGCCACAATGACGAAGTGTGGTTGGAGAGGGTTATGGGTGTGAAGGGCTGGGAAATTAAACTTGCAAGACGGGGGTGGGGTGGGGGGTGGGGGGTGGGGGTGGGGTGCGGGGATGGGGGGCAACACAAAACGAAGCATCTTTACTAATTCATTCTAACCTGTGCCCCCCCCCCCCCCCCGCAAAGCCCCATCCCACCCCTCAGTCTAGTCTCAATCCCCACGCCACCCTTTCCCCCATCTTCTTACGAGAAAAACAAGGTTGAAATAAGTGTAGGGAATGTTCTCTTTCTTAAAATGTCCTCAGACCTGTGTGACGTATTCTCTCTCTCTCTCTCTCTCTCTCTCTCTCTCTCTCTCTCTCTCTCTCTTCTCTCTCTCTCTCTCTCTCTCTCTCTCTCTCTCTCTCTCCACGATAATAGGAGATGACTGGGCTACAAGGATGAAGACAAATGAATGGTTGTCAGGTTCAGCATTTCTGTGATGTTGATAGTTGTGGAGGTGTGGGCAACTGTCGGGCTTGACAGTGAAGGTTGTGAAGATTGAGTGTTTCGTCAATAGTAATTGTGCTCGGTCTGTTTGTCTGTCTGTCTGCCTGCCTGTCTGTCTGTCTGTCTGTCTGCCTCTCTCTCTCACTCTTTGTGCGTGTTTCTTTCTCTCTCTCTCTCTCTCTCTCTCTCTCTCTCTCTCTCTCTCTCTCTCTCTCTCTCTCTCTCTCTCTCTCTCTCTCTCTCTCTCTCTCTCTCCATTGTCCTCTCTGCCTGTTTCTGCGCTTTTCTGTGTGTTTCTCCATCTGTTTCTGTCTTTCTCTTTCTCTCTGTTTCATTCAGCATCTCTTTATGTTTTCTCTGTCGATCTGTGATTGTGTGTATGCCTGTTTCCTTCTGTCTGTGTCTGTTGTTTGCGTCTGTGTCTCTCAATTTCTCCATGTGTCCTCTCTCTCTCTATTTGTTTCTGTCTGTCTGTTTGTCTCTCCCTCTTTCTCTGATATTATCTATCATATGTGCAGTAGACTAAGGTGGTCTGAGAAAATGGTACATGCATTAAGCAAAACAGACGATCAGTTTAAGCAGATGGGTGAAGCAGATGGGTCGCCATAAATGATGACACACGAGAAGCTTTGTAGAACAAATGTTTAAATTCAAATTAACTGCGCATTTTGTCAGTGTCATAGGTCTCTGCTTTTACACACACACACACACACACACACACACACACACACACACACACACACACACACACGCACACGCACACACACACACACATGCACACACACACACACACACACACACACACACACCACACACACACACACACACACACACACACACACACACACACACACACACACACACACACACACACACACACACACACACACGCAGAGAACTACCTCAGCCAAGAGGCAGGTGGTTTACTGGTCAACTCTTTTTAAGTATGATGTCAAATTGTGATTTAACAGTACTATTCTGATTGCTGAACACGTTTGTATCACACAGACTCTTTCAGGCGAGAAAATAACCAAAGTCACAGAGGGTAAAGCCAGAAATGCAGAGAGGGGAGAGGAAGAATTTGAACGGATTGCATTGTAGACTTGAAACATTCTGATGGCTGGTGATTCTAAGGCCTTTTCCGTTTGAAAATGATCTGGGTCTGTCTTGTCAGTCAGCCAATCAGTCAGTCAGTTCGTCGGTCAGACGCAGTGTCAGTCAGCCAATCAGTCAGTCAGTTCGTCGGTCAGACGCAGTGTCAGTCAGGCGGGCAGCGAGGAAGGCAGGTCATTACTTTTGAAGACGGCAGTCGTTGATCACACATTCTCCTTGCAATAAGATGTGTGGACAAGACAGGATGGACAGCCTGATTTCTCTGATCAGCGACTGTGGTAGATTAGAGAGAGGGACAAGGAGGGAGGGTCACAATCCTTCTGGTCAACTACAGTTATTGGTGAGGTTGTCACTGAGGGGCAGAAGAGACATCGAGGAAGGTCTGCAAGCCATGGTCATCGCTACAGGGATAGGAGGGACAGGAAGGAAGGTCTCCAATCGTTGTGGGCCAGCCATGGTTATTGCTGAGGGGCGGTCAGCTCCTGTATAAAGCAGGTTCAATGAGCTTCTGTTTTGTTCCTTCTCTTTCTTCTACCAGCTTTCTCCCTCTCTATCTTGTTATCTGTGGTGTCTGTTCGCCCGCCAGCATCTCTAACTCCCATCTTATCCCATTTTAAACTAAACGCTCTGCTATGTTCATCAGTATTGGGTATGAGAATGCATAGACACATCGACATTGTAATGTGTTCTCTACAGGCAACGGCCCCCCCCCCACCCCCCCCCCCCCACCCCTCCCCCCATAAACGAACAGATAATGTCAAAGAGAGCCCTGAGACGATCATACTGACATCTTCTTCTCTCTGTACCCTCTTTTCTCTCCTCCCTCTTTCCTGATGTATGAAAGATGTCGCTCCTGTTACCTCATTTTTTGGGGTATGACAGAGTAAATGAGGCCAAGAGACAAATCCGTACACCTATGGTGCGTGACCAAACTTGAGGAATGGATGAACTGTAGTCCATGAAAAATCCCTTGAATTCAGTGTAGATCCATAAACTTGGATGTGGATTAAACAGCAGACCCTGGATCTGTTCAAATTACTGATAAGATTTTAATAACTTCACATTATTGATAAGATTATAACAACCTTTTGATTGAGCACGAAGACTGTAAAAAGGGTACGATTTGTTCGACATTAGACAACAGGCCTTCGCTTTCCCAAGTGCCCTTCTGGTGTCTTTCTTTATTTCTTTCCTCATTCATTTTTGCTTCTTTCTACATATTATTGCACGTAGGCCTATGCCATAGTCTGCTACGTTCAGTGTACCAGCAGTTCAGAGGCCCCCACAATTGCCTGTCAGATGCTACGGGGATACAGGAGTTCCTGAAAATGTCAGAGGTCCTGTATAGAGGGCAGTCGGCCCGAGCTCTTTTGGCCTCCAGCCAAACCGGAGAGCAGTATAAATGGCCAGCAAAGGCACGTCGTCCTGCCCACCTTCTAACTCCTTCCTCTCCCCTTCCTTCATCATCCTCTAACCTTTGCTTCCACTCTTCCTCTCCCCTTCTCCCAGTCCCCTTCTTTTCTTTGACTGCAATAAAAGGGGCTTCCCTTTTTCTTCCTTTCTATTTTTCTGTCGAGCTGTATTTACCGCCCCTCTCCCCCAACACTCTCACCCATCTCTCTCCTCACGTTCTCTGGCTGCAATGAAAAGAGGTTTCTCCCTATTTATTCCATTCTCTGTTTCGTCGTGTTTACTGCTGTCCTCCTCTCCTCCACCCCTCTCTCTCTCCTAAGCTGTGTGTGTGGTGTGTGTGTGTGTGTGTGTGTGTGTGTGTGTGTGTGTGTGTGTGTGTGTGTGTGTGTGTGTGTGTGTGTGTGTGTGTGTGTGTGTGTGTGTGTTCTCTAATGTTCTGTCACTTACAGTGGACGCAGTTTTTAAAAGAATTTCCGTCTTTTACATTCCCTCCCCTTTCCTCTATGTCAGTTGTAGATGTATCTGTCCTTCTCATAGCCTGTTCTTCTTACCTCCCCTCCCCAGCCCTCCCCCACTGCTCTCCTCCCTACTTCCTAGTGCTTGAAAGAGGCTACTCCCCTTAGCTCCCCTTTTCTGACATTCTGTCTGTCTGGCCGTCTGTCTGTCTGTCTGTCTGTCTGTCTGGTCTGTCTGTCTGTCTCTCTGTCTGTCTGGTTTTGGAGAGCAGTTTTAAAATTGAGTTGTGTAAGATGTTTGCATGTATTATTTCAAATGGACTCTGTGAAAAACAAACGTTACTGATAGCTGCGCATGCACTGCATGTCGTGGAGTAAGTGTACTTCATTATTTTATATATCTGACGACTTCTTTTCGTCCGGCAGTATTATATCCCCAATGTTAAGGATGTAAAGGGATAATAATATTCATAGAATACAGAAAAATAAAAGCCAGATTGTTGTAGAATTTCAGAAAAGAATTGGAATGAAAAATGCGAGGGTAATTGAATAGAAATGTCAAAAGTTTTGACATTCACAACAAGCTAGTGCTAGCAATGCAAACATTAGATATGGACATCGACAGCACTGTTGACATTTTGTGCAGTGTTTCAAAAATGCCGGTCAGTGCATAACAAGAGCAAGTTCACCGTCAATGGAAATAAAAGGTCAGGATGGTTTAAGGAAGAATGTACTACAGTAAAAATGAAA
>CM031597.1:66914032-66931532 GCA_018398815.1 Conus ventricosus | reverse complement strand
TGGTATGATCTTCGGATAAAGAGATTGGCTGCCAGATGCATACCTAATCTAGAAAATAAGGGAATAAGAACGACAAGAAGAAGATTTACTGTTCTAAATATTTCATGAAATATTGAAAACCTTAGAAACCCAAATGATCACGTGAAGTGATCTAAAGTGACGAAACGTGGATCCGGCATTCCGACGACTAAGGATGCTGATGACTGAAAACCAATTGCACTGAAAGCTGGTTTTCAAAAGTTGAAAGAGACCGTTCTCTAGTTTAAAAAAAAATCTCACAAAGCTCTGCAGTAGTTGATATCTTATATGAAAGGTCTACTCTTAGGGCTAGAGATAACAAAAAATATGTCTTGCCCAAAGTTTTACTGTCCATCCATGAGCAATATCCGAACAGGGGAGCGAGAAAAAACGCTCCTTCCACATGACAAGACAAGAGCCTACAAAGCCAAGGTCTCTGCGACCTATCTATAAGAGCAGTCCATCCATCTTCGTCCATCCTGCAGTCCTCACTTAGCATCTAGAGACTTCTGTTTGTTTCCTCTTCTGAAAACGAACTTGACTGACAAGGATTTTTTAAAAAAAGAATTCAGGTCTTAGTGGATCAATTCCTGCATGACTTTCCAATATTAGAGCAGGAACATGGCCTTCTGAATAGCCAGTGAGGGGCAGTTCTTTGACTCCCTGGAAAATCTCCAACATACTGCAACATTCGTCTGGATCTGTGGACTTGCTGCTTGAGCAAATGATGAAGAAGGAGAAGGGAAAAGAGGTGAAATATTACGGTTTGGTGCCATATCTCACTCACGTGATCAAAAAGCATTAGACTCTTAAGAGATGGAAGTGGTACAAACTCTGTAGAGATGAGGAGAGTATTTTGGAGGATTGAAAACTGCATGTATACTGACCTGATTTCCTGTTTTTGTGTTGCAAATTGAGTTCAAGCGAGACCTGTGAATCCATTCCCGTGAGGTGGAGTCAGTGGTTTCTGATTTTGTTAAGGGGTGTGTCTTAAGATGGGGAAAATGATATTGATCATCGTTGTTATGTCAGTGTTCCAGAAAATGTAGGTGAGAGTAAATGTATTCCCAAGCCTCACTCACTTTCATTCAAAGAAAATGATGAAAACGCCGTATTGTGATCTGCTGGACTAATGATCGTTTTGATTAAACCACACAAGAGGAGATTTATCCTCCTCCTCCTCCTCCTCATGATAATCATTGGCGCAACTTATCTTTCTATATCAGACTGTTTTTACACAGAAAAATGGGACACCCACAAACACAGAGCGAGAGCGAGAGCGAGCGAGAGCGAGAGCGAGAGCGAGCGAGCGAGCGAGCGAGAGAGAGAGAGAGAGAGAGAGAGAGAGAGAGAGAGAGAGAGAGAGAGAGAGAGAGAGAGAGAGATCACAAACAACAGCCCTTACTGCCATGAGAAATATAAACACCAGGCAACCACAACTATAACACCCCATCTCTCTCTGTGCATCTATCCAGTCCACACTACCTTCACCCTAATACTTGAACGCACACCAACAACTATATCCCCCCCCCCCCTTTCATTCTGTATTTCCCAGCTCAAGACAATTGGCGAAGAAGGGAAGTGTACCAGACAGCCTTTTCCTCCTGAAAAGATAATTGGAAAATGGTTTTGAAAGGGCCACAGCGATCAGTCAGTCAGAGAAGCAGTCAGACCGCCAGTATATCAGTCAGACAGAAAGTCAGACGGTCGGTCAGACAGGCAGCTAGGCCGGGCCAGTCAGCATAATAACAATCATCGACCACCTGCATATCACTGACCATTGGCGTGCGATTTATGAAGAGTAAGGGAGAGTAAGTGGAGAAAGCAAATGGGGGAAGGCTTCAGGAAAGACGGTGGAGGAGGGGAAGGAAGCAGGAGTACAAGAAGAGGGGGACGGGAGTGGACAAATGAGAAGGAAGACGAGCGCCAAGCCCAGTCCTTCTGGCCAGGCCAGCCACTTATATCAGCGTGGGGCGGGTGGTCGTGGGAGCATTAAAGGTGGGACAAGGACTAGACCGGAAATAAACTGCTTTCAGCCCTGCCTTGTAGGGATGGAGGATGATGGGGCATAATTGTACAAGCCACTGACAACTAAAGAAGGTTGAATGGACGTAAGACGGATGGAAGCGATGAGAATGCAAGCGAACAAAGCTCAAATTGCAAACAGAAACTAAATGCAGAACAGAAAAAAGAAAAACGAACAAACAACAATCTCAAAACGAGGCAGGGGGAGGAGTGGGGAGGGGGGTGGGGTGGCAGTGAAGAGCTGTGGAAATCAGAATTAAAAGACAATAGGGATGCAACATAAAAGAAGTATCTTTGCTAATGCACTGTGCCCATAGCCCAGCCGACCACAGAGGACCATATCAGGCTGTCACTACGTGGAAGTTAACTCACGTCATCCAAAATACAAACAAAAAAAAAAAACACAAAAAAAAGAAAAAAGAAAAAAGCCCTTCATTCACACAACCTTTTCAAATGCATCTTCTAGAACACTCTGGAAATTTTGTTAAAATCCTTCTTCTGTAAAGTCTTAGATCAGATGAAGAATGTTGATCTCTTTCAGAAATTCAAAGACACAAAGGGACGATTTTATCCCAACCTTCTTCTCTCTCTTCCCTCTTTCCTGTCTATGAAAGATCTCTAGTATATGAAATATATTACTCCCGTTATTTGCTACTTTGTGTGTTAGAGCTAAAATGTGGGTCAGATACGAACCCATTCAATGGTGTGTGGCACCATGATGATGATCCGGATCAAACGACTAATCCTACATCATTGAGCGAAATCATTAAGAGAATATTCAGAAAAGAAGTCGGACTGATTCTGGAACTGGTGGAATGACAGTGGAGCACTTCCTGCAGGACTGTCCCACACATAAAAAGCTAAGGGCAGAGACCTACCCTGCCAACACACCGATGAGGAAAAAGCTTTATGGATTACTGGAGAGCCTCCACCATACAGCAACCTTTGTGAATGCCTCTGAGGTTTCTGTCTGAGTGAACGAAGAAGAAGAAGAAACTGGTGGAAAGATGAAACGTAGTCCAAGGACAGATCAATTAACTCTCATGGCAGATCCGCGAAGGCTGATATGGATCAAGCAGCATCCGCAGGATCTGCTTACATAATTGATCAGAGAATTATGAACTTTCCACTGAACAGAACGCTGTGAAGGGACGATCCACGATTTGTTCAACATTGACAGATGACTTCTTACACACTCTTCTGGTTTATAAATTCCTTCCTTCTTCTTTCTTGCTTTTGTTTTCTCCAAATACGACTCAAGCAAAAGTGTTGCATAAAATCCTATGTCAAGGTCCGGTGTTTCATTGTACCAGCAGTTCAGAAGTCCCCACAATCGCCTGTCAGATGCTACGGGGATAAAGGCTTTCCTGAAAATGTCAGAGGTCCAGTATAGAGGGCAGTCGGCCCGAGCTCTTTTGGCCTCCAGCAAAAACCAAAGAGCAGTATGAATGGCCGGCAAAGGCACGTCACCTACCTCTCCCTTTCCTTCTATCCTCTCCCCTCCCTCGATCCCCCTCCGATCCTTGCACCCACCTCTCCCCTCCCTCAGTCTCCTGTTCTTTGACTGCATCTAAAGAGATTTTCCTTTTTCTTTCTTTCTAATCTCTCTCTGACTCTGTCTCTGTCTGTCTGTCTGCTGTCTGTCTGTCTGTCTGTCTGTCTGTCTGTCTGTCTGTCTGTCTGTCTGTCTGTCTGTCTCTCTCTCATGTTCTTTGACTGCATTGAAAGCTTTCCCTTTTTCTTCATTTCTATGTTCTCTTCATGGCTGTATTTACTACACCCTCCCTCCCGCCTCTCTCTCTACTCACGTTCTTTGGCTATAATAAAAGAGGTTTCTCCCTCTTTCTTCTTTTCTCTGTGTAGCTGTGATTACAGCTGCCCCCTCCCATTAACCCCACCCCTCCTCCTCTCTGCTCAGGTTCTTGGGCAGCAAAGAAGAGATGTTTCTCGTCTTCTCTCTCTCTCTCTCTTACTCTCTCTCTCTCTCTCTCTCTCTCTCTCTCTCTCTCTCTCTCTCTCTCTCTCTCTCTTTGCGTCTGTCTGTCTCTCTCTTTGACTCTCTATCTCTCTCTCTCTCTCTCTCTCTCTCTCTCTCTCTCTCTCTTTTCTCTGTATATGTCTATGGGCTGGTGCGGTGATGGTAGGGGGTGGTGATGGTGGTGATGGTAGTGGTGTGTGTGTGTGTGTGTGTGTGTGTGTGTGTGTGTGTGTGTGTGTGTGTGTGTGTGTGTGTGTGTGTGTGTGTGTGTATGTGTGTGTGCTTTCACTTATATTAGACACGGTTTCTGAAAGAGGTTGCATCACTTACATTGCCTCCCCCTTTTCTCGATGACAGTTTAGGTTGTATTCCTCCCTGTCCTTGCCCGGTCTGCTTACCCCTCCCCCCTCCTACCCATTGCTTTCCTCCCTTTCGTATTTGTATTTGATGGAGGCTATACCCTTACCTCTCCTCTACCTCTGATGTACGCCTGCCTTTAAAGGTGCTCAGTATCACTGGCTAGATTCCAGGCTTGGTTGCCGCCATGGACTGTCGAATGGCCGATCCTGCGTTCAGGTCCCATCAAAGTATATCTCTGTGGGGAATATATCAGGGCCCGTATGGATGCTGCCAGGGCTTGAATATGCCATGGGTTCCTGTGGGTATACCGGGACCACTCATATGGATATATACTTCTGCACATATGGTGTCCTCTAGTATGTTGTTCAAATTCCCTGACCATCCTTTGCTAGTGTGTATATTTCTGCAGCCTGATTCGCACCGTAAAAAAGAAGAAGAAGAAAAAGACGCATTGCACTCAGAATGCAATATTGTATGCCTGTAACCGAGATCTTTTACTTGGAATGAAAGAGCGTAACTTTTTAATTCTAAATTTTATATTTGAAGACAATTACTTGACCTTACTGCTTTGATCAAAACGTCGTGTCTGGCAGAGAGAGAGAGAGAAAAAAATATATATATAGAGAGAGATTATACAGAAACAATCTGTAAATAAACACACACACATTAAACAGGCAAACAAGAAAGAAAAGACACAGAAAGACGATCAAAGAAAATCCTACAAAACAAGTAACCAAGCAAACAAAGAAACCAGTAAACAACGAAACGATTTCAGAAATGCATTACAAACAACTTGACAAGCAGTGTCATATGCGCGCGCGCGCGCGCGCGCGCGTGTACGCGAGAGAGAGAGAGAGAGAGAGAGAGAGAGAGAGAGAGAGAGAGAGAGAGAGAGAGAGAGAGAGAGAGAGAGAAAGAGAGAGACACACACAGAGAAAGAGAGAGAGGGGGAACAGGGAGAAAGAGAGAAAGAGAGAGAGAGAGAGCCAGCAGCCAGCCAGAGATAGATAGATAGATAGATAGATAGATAGAAGAAGATAGATAGAGAGAGAGAGAGAGAGAGAGAGAGAGAGAGAGAGAGAGAGAGAGAGAGAGAGAGAGAGAGCACTGTCTTTTAGATCTGATCAGGATGCACTAATGAGTAGTTTAAAAGAAATAAAATCATGAATAGACAGTAGTTTTCATATACACAGATATAGATTTACGAATATCAAGATAAATAGCTGAAGGTGCAGAGACAGATAATACCTATCTAAAACAAACAACAACAAAAACCAACCAACCAACCAAACAAAAAGAAACAAAAAAACAAAACAAAACAAAACAAAACAAAATAATACACCACCGCCACCACCAGCACCACTAGCACCAGCAGCACCGCAACCACCTAAAAAAAAACCCCGCTAAAATACATGCAGTTCGTGACAAGGGGAAATCAGCCTCATTGTGATGGTGATCTGATTCCCAGCATTCCTTACGTCTTCCGGAAGCCGAGGACATTGGCACTTCCACTGCAGGCTTGGCACGGAACGTGAGAATCTGAAGCCTTTAGCGTGGGCACCCAGGGGCTTAACTGAGGCAATTGTCGCATCGAGACCTTCGTGATGGCGTGATCTTTGTCAGGGAGTATTGATTTTCCCCCATTCCTTTTTAGCTGCGAGCGTGGCACATTGGATGAAGCCCTTGGTGAAGAGGTCTGGCGTCTGAAGTTCAGGACTACTTTATAGACCAAAGCAGACGGAAACTGAGCAAATAATCTTATTCGTACTATTGGGGTAAAGGTAGGAGCATTGTCATGTCTTGCTTGATCCAAGGTGATTGATTCTTTCTCCTCTCTGTGTCTGTAGAAGACAGATGAGCTCGAAAGAACCATAGATTCAGTGGCTGAGATCTGGAGTTCCTGTACTCGGAGGCATTCTTCGCATATTTTGTTTCATCAATGATTCCTCTGTAAATTCTTTCAGCCTGTGTTGATAGTGTGCAGAACCTGTGGTTTCTGCAGATCAATCTGGATGACACATGGAAAACAGTATACTCAGAGACAGTCACACACTGCACATTTAAGCAGTTCATTACACAAATAAAAACTGCGACCCATTTTGGACATTTTTTAATCACGTTTGCAAACCATCAGCTTCCATCCATATCCACCACCCCAACTTTCACCCTCGTTTTCATGCATTCACATATAAATCTTTACGTCAGTCGTTTGATAGATACTTGCAGGAACTTCCAACCGTTCTTCTCTTTCTTCATCCGCGTACGCAGGCTGATACTCCTGCGGACACTCCATATATAGAAAGGCAGTTATTAATCCCATTTGTCCAACAAAGGGAGTGGAGTTTTGTGTGCATGACCTTGGTTTATCCCGCCATTAAGGCAGCCATACTCCATCTTCGGGTAAGGTGCATGCTATATGTAACGTGTCATCCATACTAATGGCCAAACTGGCCTGCTCTTCCGAAAGTAGGTGATGGGATTTTACGTGTGTGCAAGATGTTGTGCATGCGTTCACACACGGAACCTCAGTTTATAGTCTCATTCGAAGGACTGTATGGGAAATGGAGTCAGAACCAATGTTAACTCCGAGGGAAAAAATCCCCCTGTACCGAAACGGCCCGGCGGAGATTCGAACCCGCAACCCTTGGATTACGAGTCCGGCGCTCTACCAACTGAGCTATTCCGGTCCCCTTCCAACCTTTCAAATCCGATTTCATGGCAGAACGAGAGAGACGAAAAGGGGTCAGAAAGTCAGGTTCAAAGATGTCTGGAGGCATCAGTCATGATCGGCTTTCTGCTCATACTTACACACAATCGATCCCCAGTCGTCAGAGAGAAGCTCCTTTCATTGTGGACATAAAGCCAGTAACTGAGTCTTCGTACATAACATCATTATTACTACCAGTCACCGTGACGCAGTGATTAACGTCAAAAACTTAAAACTCGGAGGCTGGGGGTTTACTCCCTTGCACACACGTAAAATCCCATCACCAACTTTCGGAAGAGTAGGCCAGTTTGGCCGTTGGTATGGATGACACGTTACATATAGCATGCACCCTGTGTGAGAAATGGAAAGAATGAAGGAAGTAAGGAAAATGAGTGATCGATATTGAACGATATTGACTGGATGACACGGGAAACGACTGAATGAAGCGCCAGCTGGCAGCTCTTCAGTCGGCACTACCCAGGTAGGCAGCCCGTTATGTAAACGAGTGTTGATTGTAAAGCGCTTAGAGCTTGGTCTCTAGCCGAGAATAGGCGCTATATAAGTATTCATCATTATTATTATTATTATTATATTATTATTATTATTATTAGAAGCAGTTATTTGAGAGCTTCTTTGTTTTACCCTGGCCTGCTCCAGGTCCGTACCAATGGTGACTTTGTACCAAGTTGTCGGTATTAGCGGAAGTCAAGGGACTCGTTGGATGAACGTAGGGATACTCCCTGGAGGGGGACGCCCGCTCAGGCTGTCGTCAGTGTTGGATGTAGCATGCGTTGTTGTTCCTTATGGACTGCTGGTGCTGGGGCTAAGACATGACCAGTTGGATGTAGCTGTGTATTGAAGATCTGGAATGAGAGGTGTTGGATTAATGCCACCAGGGACTTGGGATGGGGACAGGGGTGGGGGTGGGGGGGGGGACGCGAAAGATAAGAAAAACAAAGCTACCCCTGTATATTTTAACATCTTGAGCTATGTTTTTGTTTGCTGATGAAAAGAGTATCTTGAAGCATACTTAATGCACCGTTTCCTTCATGGCTGTGACAAAGGTCAATGGTAGATTAATTTTCTTCTTTTTTTTGCTGCTAAGGAATGCCTCATTAGAGTATGGTCATAGCGGCGATGTTAGTTGTGGGAGAATTTCAAAAATGTTGCTGGACACATCAGCATTAAGAAAATGCTTGCAATGTTTACAGTGTTCATATTCTTTCGGATGTTGGTTTCAGGGAGGGATGATGGGCAGGGGCATTTTACGAATCATTGAAGATTTTTCCGAAGATGCTGAACTGCTAAGTCACACTCATACAGACTAATTTTGATAAGTTTCTTGTCAAATTAACCTACACACACACACACACACACACACACACACACACACACACACACACACACACACACACACACACACATGCACTCAAACACATCACACACAAACAAACAAACAAACACACACACACACACACACACACACACACACACACACACACACACACACACACACACACGCGCGCGCGCGCGTGCGCGCGCGCGCACGCACGCACGCACGCACGCACGCACGCACGCACGCACGCACGCACGCACGCACGCGCACACACACACACACACACACACACACACACACACACACACACACACACACACACACACACAGAGTTAGTGACACGTACGTGGCACCAGAATTTTTCTATCCGTGTTTAACGAATATTATCCGATGGTCATTCAGAGCAAGAAGTAACCAAACATGAACTTCTCTCTCTCTCTCTCTCTCTCTCTCTCTCTCTCTCTCTCTCTCTCTCTCTCTCTCTCTCTCTCTCTCTCTCTCTCTCTCTCTCTCTCTCTCTCTCTCTCTCTCTCTCTCTCCTCTCCGCATGTTTCATTAAGAGAAAACAGGCTTTCAACTAAAAGTCAGCAAGTGGCGCACAGCTTTCTTGGGACAACAGACGCAAGTAACATTTCAGTGCTGCAATGTACATAAAGTTGGTGACAAGGGGAGATCAGCTTCAATATAAAGGTGAGCTGATTCCCAGCATTCTGGACACCTTTTGGAGGCTCGAGCCCGTTGGCACTTCCACACTATGCGTAGCATTGAGTATAAAATGCTTGCAAACTGAAGTTTCCATTGTGGGTACCCACTGTCTGTACTGAGGCAATGGTGGTAATTTGACTTTTGTGATGACGTGATCTTATTGACTTGGTTCCCGTTCTTATATGTGAAGCTGTCCCAGTCGACAGAGGCTGCAGAAGGAAATGATTCAACATGAAAAAAACAAACAAACAAAGAAATTGAAAATAAGGGCAATGTGACTGAGTAATTTCTACATTGTTCGATGTAACGACCCCACCCCACGCTTACAAGCTCACCAGCATCAGCTTTAGTTTTAGACTGAACCTAGACTTCTTTTCATTCTGCCTTCCTTTTCTCTCTCCCACCTTCGACACCACAGGTACACACCACTATGTTCTCTTTCCTTTTCTCCTTCGCTTGCAATTTGAAACCGTTGGATCAATATGGCCGTGAACATAACTTTTAATGTATAAAACCCGATTTCCTATCAAAATTACATACGATGAGACCAGCGAGTCGGATGCTGAAATGGTTGGAGACATTTCTGAGGCATTGCTATCAATACTTAAACATTATTTATGTGATGTCAGAGGAAAGCTCCTTTGCTTGTGAATACGAAAGTCAGACCAAAAGTCTTGTCAGTTAGGCAGCCATTTCTGAACCATTTAAAGAAACACGTTTAACTTATAATCTACTAGAAAGAAAAAGCTTAAATATTGAACATGTGCTGTTAATATGTACCAAATTATAAAAACACCATGTCTACTCTAATTGTATGACATCATCGCAAATTCGAGATATTTCATTGTTTGTCCGAAAAAAAAACACTAGTTCCTGTTACACATCAGCTAGTGTGTTATCTCTTTGTGAGCTCAAAACTGGAGCCAGTGTGTTCAAAATCTATCACTTTAGTGTGGTGGTAAGTGTGTTGCAAAGGACATTTTGCCACTAAATTGATAATTTCATGCAAGGGAAGAACCGGTTTGAAAGGCAAATACTGATGCAGGCATCTAGATGTGTCTGGAACGAGCTAGTTGTCTATCCTGCAAGGAGAGAAGCTGAAGACGATCCACATTTCTTAATTGAGTGCGTGAAAACCTTGCCCTATGATGTTTCAGCAGTTTTGAACGGATCCTGTGGTATGATCTTTAGATGAAAGAAGTGGCTGTCAGATATACATCTATTCTTCTGACAGAGGAGCAGAAAATAAACCAAATAAAAATACAGGTTTAGAGTTCTAAACGATCTTTTGAAACGCTTGAAACCATGGAACCGCAAGTGTGTGTGTGTGATGAAACATGGACCACAGCATCTTGAACAATTAAGGATGCGAGGACTGAAATCCAGGGGCACTGAAATCTGATTTTCAAAAGTTGAATGGGACTCTTCTCTATTTTGTTTTCAATCATGTAAGGGTCTGTAATAGTTACTTTAACTGAAAAGTCTACTCTTAGTGCTAGAGAATGTAAATATGTGAGTTCAAGACCACCCATGCGATTCTGCCCGAAAACCCCCATTTTCACATACTAATCACGTCCATCACATATTAGTTTTGGCCAAAATCAACACCTGTTTCACAAAAAATTAACACCCCAAAACTGCCAAAATATTGACGTAATCAGTACATTGACACGGGGGTTTCCGTGCAGAATAACATGGATGATCGTGAACTCACATTTACATTCTCTCCAAGAACATAAAAATCTAATGGCTTACAGTACGCTCTTCTACTTCCAGCACTATTAATAAATCAGAACAAACAACTGGATTTCCGTTTTGATTAGTTATTTTTATATTTAATGAATATATATCTACGCTAATTAATTCTTTAAATTGACTGTCTCCGCCATACTTATATAACTGATAATCGCAAAACCCCGCTGTAATTGCCGGCAGTACTCGCAGAATTGTAGATGGCTGCCCATAAATAAATTGCGGTCTGTTTTAACTCCTCTAAATAGACATACAACATCGGGTGCATGAGAAAATCAGCCGGTCCACTACCTAAATACTTATAAATGCCCCATTCTACAATGCTGTGTGTTTTAATATGATACGTCTCACCGCTATCATAAAAGCCCAAAATTCGAGCAAGGCCTCTAGGAAAAACATACTCCCTTTCCTCTTCTGGAAAATTCATAGTAACTATAAGATTTGCCTCATTAATTGTTAACTTAATGTCAAAACTGCTAAACACTTCTTTTAAAGAACAAAAGTTGTAGTACCCGTCGGGTATTTTTAAATGTTTTAATAGATTGCCTTGTTTATCCTTAACTTCCACCCAGTTATTCTTAGCTTTTTCAGATATGTTAATCCATTTTACTTTAAAGCCAATTTCTTTAAGGGCAATCCTATAATCACCGCCCCTGTTGTTAATTGGGTGCGTTAAGAACACACTTTTGTTTTGTTGGTTTATATAGATGTGCATATTTTTTATAACTATTTAAAAAAATTAATTTAAAAATGGAACCTTTTAAATATAACGAAAGTGTCACTTACAATGTAGGAGCGTTTTATAACCCCAAATCTTTGGACTTCAGCAATTTAACCATTGCAGTAGATGGATCATATGGCTTCCAAGTTAGACTTGTAAACCCGTTAACTAGATATTTAAATCCGCCATTAAAATAATGATAGAGTACCATCAGCATGGGCATCCCGCCCTATGTTGTTTTACCAGAACCAGTTAAATTTTGCCATTTACTGCGCAACTACTGGCTGCGGTGTTTCATACGCAAACCATTTAAACCACCCCAATCTTTTAGTAAGGTCAGTATATAACTTTCATGTTTATTACCAGTACAGACGAATACTAACTGAACTACAAGTAGCCCTCCCAAGCGACAGCGCGTTTAATCCATTTAACAGTCCAATGGACAATAATGCATATGAAAGAATCTGCAACGAATTTAACATTGATCCTTCAACTGATTTTAGACAAAAGTTAGACCGCAATCATGGGTTAGGAACATTGTATTTGTGGGGCACAAAAAGAGAATATACTTATGACTACTGGCCTGGCCACACCTCTTTTCAACCAAACAAACAAGTTCGATTGGGATCCATAGAACAAAAACACCCTAATGCTTGGGCAACATTTATCTTAGATGAAAGTAAAGGCCTAACAATGCCAGGAGTGCAAAGACTTAATGACTCCATACGGACATACGTTTGGTGTTTATTAGGAGCGCAAGCACAGACCAAGTCTAGCATAGTTGATCAATCTACAGGCTTTGATGCCAGAAAACAATTTCTAGCCAATTTAGAAGATGCTATTAACTCTGCTGTTGATTTGCCTGCCAGCATACAAAGGTATCAAGACGTTCTTGCACATGCTAGGTCAAAGGTTGACTTTGTTGTGGGTCATGGATTATACATGCTGCCCTCTGACCTTAGACTGCAGATTGGCATGATACAGAATTATAATAATGAAATCCTTATAGCTGGAGACGACCAAAACTTAGGGCACAATCAAGGCTTAAACACAAGGCCCGCCCCATCCATTTTAAAGAAAGTACCTAGCCCTGAAGAAAGCGATCCAGTTATAAGCGCCCCACAACCAGAGAGCAGCCCAGAAAGCAGCCCAGAAAGCAGCTCAGAAAGCAGCCAGAAAGCGCACCACCCATTGATCTGCCTCACACTGACAGTCACACTAGTGAAAAGACAGCCCTTGTTGTGTTTTTAACTTTTACTGGATTAGCCATACTTTATTTCACTAAAAATTAATCCAGCAGCTAGCACTCCTAACGTCCACAGATGGTCAGCCATATAACCAGCAACTTTGCCTATAGTAGACAAAACCCAACTAACAACACTGCCTATTATGCCAGGCAGAGCATCAAGCGCTTTGGCAGCTAACTT
The DNA here is from genome assembly GCA_018398815.1 of Conus ventricosus. Classification (NCBI taxonomy): domain Eukaryota; kingdom Metazoa; phylum Mollusca; class Gastropoda; order Neogastropoda; family Conidae; genus Conus; species Conus ventricosus. Next base: position 66,918,503 of record CM031597.1, on the reverse strand, counting down.
CTTTAATAAGTTTGCTAGATGATGCAATTGTTTTCTAATCCAACTTTTACCAGGCTGAGGCGTCGGAGGCACTACTGGCCCTGTTGGCGCACTACCTGTTAAAGCATAAACGAGTGTAGAGATAGCAAACCCAACAGCCGTTAATATACTAACTATTGTAATCCCCTGTTCCCTGAACAGAGTCCTTATTCTTTCAGCTAGCGTAGTGTTTTCATAAAGTATTCTGTTTATAGTTTCTCTTATTCTGCTTGTTTGTGATGCTAGCTGCGCTCTGTTAGTAGACAGCACTTCTAACCTGGCCGCCCTTTGTAACATTAAATCCTGTATTTTCTGCTGTATTATAGCCTTTTCTTCTCGCTCTAAATTGTTATCATCTGCATCAGCCAGTTTATTTTTTTCTTCTTCTATCTCTCTATCTAACTCACTAAGTTTTGCCAAATTGTTTTCTAGTTCACCCCTTATTGACTTTAGGCGATCATTAAGCCCCAGGATTTCACGCATAGGCAATGGAGAATTGTCAATTGTTTCTAATGTTTTTCTGACTGTTTCCTCATTAAACCTCGTCTCCATTTCTGTTGCTGCATCATTTATTCTTGGTCCTAAATCCTGAAAAGATGTCATTTCTATTTCAGATCGTGTTGGCAACCTTTGCACCATGTTTTGTAAACGACTAACAACCTCAGAGCTTAAATCTTCAATAAAGTTCAATTTCCTTTTGTCAGCAACAGGGAGTTTTCCAAGAATTGTGCTTGGGCTTAAAAACTGGGTTGAGTCTGGTTTTTTAGTAAACCGCACAAGGTCCCCTTTACTGGTTCTATAATTCAAATGATTATCTTTATCTATCTCAAAATTGGAAACCCTAAGCGCTTCTGGTTGCTCTCGGCCTATATGTCTATATAATGATTCAATTCTATCTAGCAATCGTATTTGACGTAATCCTACTCCCTGACCTACTGCTGCTTCTTCAAGCTCTTCTTGCAATGAAGGACCCAGTTCTGTTTCATCTTCTTCTTCTTCTTCAGAAGGATAAGGCACTTCATAATCTTCATCCATATTTTTTATTTATATTCTTTTTTGTTTTATAAAAAATGAACTCATACGGTTTGTGACCTCGACCCATACAGAAAAGAGAAGGAACCCCATGGTGTAAAAGGTATAAGGCAGACTGTAATTAGTGTAAATACTCCATCAACGGTTGAGCCTGGACAAGAGAGAACGTATAAATGCCAATCCTGACTCACTTTCGCCCTCAAACCAGTTTTCGGGCGAAAGTGACCCAGGATTGGCATTTATACGTTCTCTGACAAGTAAGACTTCAATAACCAAAAAATAACGATTATCTACAAACAAACATACTGTGTAGGGTTATCCGTTTTCAATACTAATTTACTAAACTTTTCAGATTTCAGTTTTTGTTTAATCCTGTGTTTTTCCTGGTCATTTTCAATAACATCATTTTCACGCAAACATTCATCAAATGAGTCTCTGTCTTTCATGTGAAATAGAACTACAGTCTTTAACTGTTCTCTAAAGTCTTTTAAAACTGATTTTATATTTTTGACATAAAATCCACACACTTATTCCAGCATGTCTTCCACTGAAAGCCAGTTTTGACAAAGTATTTCTTTTTTTAACTATGTCTCTTTCTGCCGAACAGTCATCTATAATAAATAGTGTCTGCGTTCCTTCAAACAGTCTATAAAACTGTTCTAAACACTCACTCAGTTTATTGCTAGATCAACTAAATATATGTCATCATCTGTCCATATAAACCTTCTATTATGATATGCTTTGTTCCATTTAAGTGTTGGGCAGAAAATTACAATATGATCAAAATTATAACGATAAACTGTTTGTAACAGGTCGAGGATAAATATTGTTTTTCCACAACCAGTCTGCCCACAAATCAATGAGCAATGAGGAGTTTTTGTCATAAAGTTTAACTGCTCCATAGTTTTTATAACAGAACTTAATCTAATCCAGTTATTATTTTTATCATACTCTCTGTCAAAACTTGTTCAGTATAATAAAACCCTATAAGGCCTAAATGTGTAAGATTAATCCAATTCAGTTCTGTAAGATTGTTTCTATTTAAGTTAACAGTGATTTTGTTGCTTGTTGTTATGATCTTAATATCCTCGCCATTGTGAAGAACGACGACAACAACGTTAAGGCGTTTAACGTCTAAGTTTTGCCAGCTAATATTAATTCCTTTTATAAGGTCGTCACTAACGCCCACAACCCCATCCTCTCCACATCTTTAAAGACAGAAATTTCAAATATCATTGTGAACGTGTCTCCTAATTTTCTGCTTGGAAAGAACTGTAATTTTGTAGAAGCTTTTTTTACAACTGTTTCTTTTCTGTGGAGGATGTACTGCTTTTTCCCATACGGCGTTATTTCAATTTCTTTCCGACTATTGTCGTCCGGCATAAGACTTACATGTAAAGGGCCAGAGTTGAATGCTTTTCTGAAACTTTTTTGGCGGCTAAAATATGTAAATGGACTTATGAATTCAAATTTATGTCCCATTCTAAATATGGTTCTAAGTGCCATTTGAGGTCAGGTTTTCGAACTATTTTATATTCATACTGGCCAACATTATTTGCCTCTAGATTGCGCAGTTGTTCTAGTTTAGGAAACTTTTTGCTGTCGACAACCTCTTTGCGTTTATAATCACCATCTTTAGTGTACTCAAAACCATACAAAGCGCCTATCTCCACCGTTCTGTTCAAAGTCCACAACGTCTGCAAGGTCTTTTAATTCTAAGGTTATACACCTCACAGGCGCTAATGTAACTCCCGATTCTTCTGGCCCACGCGACATTATTTTTTAGTAACGTATTATTTTATTTCCAAAACAATGTGCAGGTTATCACATTTCACAACTTTCCCCGCTTTGTCTTTGATTTTTATATTAAATGATCCGACCCTCCCACAAACTAATCTTTTAAACTGTAAATTAGGGAATTGTATAATTTCATAATCGCAATATGCAGCTTTCCCTGACGGAAGAGCTCTTAAAACAGTTGAGGGCCTTCCGTCATATAAGTTTTCATCAGTGCTCAGCTCATCCAAATGAACATAGAGTAATGAATGTAATGCAAGATCGAGCGGACTTTCCCCCTCATAAGTAGTTTTGGTTGGTGTAACTCTAAATATATAATTGTTAGCTGTAAAGCCTAACATTTTAGCTAGCTCTTTATCAAAATAGTAACCTCCTTCTTCTTCAGGCTTGAATGTTAACATTGTTTTTAGATTCGCATTGTTAAGTTTGAGAGTAATGTCAAAGTTACTCATTGCTTCTTTTAGTGAGCAAAACCCATAATAACCATCAGGTATTGTTAACTGGCTAACTTTGGTCCCTGTTTTATCAATTTTTTGAACCTTATTCTTCTTCCTGGATTCACTTATATTAAACCATACGACTTTGTAAAATATTTCATGGAGCGCGGCCGTTTTGGCCCCGCAATTGTTATCAATAGCATGTTCTAAAAACGAAGGACGGTCTTGGGTTGTTATTGTTACAAACATTTTTTTAAACGAAATAAAAATGAGTGCATTCAAATATACTGGTGCAAAATATTCTGTTGGGCCGCACTACAATCTTAAAAATATAGCAACTGATACTCTTGACATTGCTGTGACCCAGACTGCCTCTTTTCATAAAAAGGTGAGTACTCCATTGAAGAGCTATCTTAACCCCCCTATTGAAAACGACCGCATCAAGAAAGCGTGGTTTAGTCATCCGATGCAGTTTTATCAGAACCAGTTAAACTTTGCTGTGTTTTGCGCATCAACTGGGTGTGGAGTGGCGTATGCTGATCATTTAAATCACCATGATCCTTTGGTGAGGTCAGTGTACAGATTTCATTTTTATTACACCTTCAGGCGTATTTTGACTGAACTGCAAGCGCCATTACCAAATGACAAACCATTTAATCCACTTAGCAACAGAATAGACATGAAGGCTTTTGAAAGGATCTGTAACGAATTCAATATTAACATCAAGACAGGCTTTAGACAAAAGTTGGATCTTAATCATGGCCTAGGCGACCTTTATTTTCGGGGCACGCACAGAAAGTATAACTATGACTGGCATCCTCCTTTCAAATCTTTCTTTTTTGGCAGAACTGTTGAGCCCGGGTCCCTACAGCAAGAGCATAAAACAGCATGGACAACATTTATCTTAGACACTTCTAAGGGCCTAACCAGGGCGGGAATAGAACGAATAAACGACTCTATTCGTACTTACGTTTGGTGTTTGCTAGGTTCGCAAGCACAGGCAAGATCGAGCATAACTGATCCTTCTACTGGCTTTGACGCACAAAAACAATACTTAGCAAATTTAGAGGACGCCATTAATTCTACAGTTGATTTACCTTCAAGTATTCAAAGGTACAACATGTTTTACAATACGCAAGATCGAAAGTGACTTTGCTGTTGCATGGTTTATACATGCTGCTAGAGAA
>CM031597.1:66876062-66913932 GCA_018398815.1 Conus ventricosus | reverse complement strand
GGTGTCGTTTGGATTGTATTGACAAAGTGCGTCCTGTAGGGGCAGGTAAAAATTTGCCAAATGCTTGTTAGATAACATTCCTTTGCGTTTGTTCACTGACTCCTGCGCTTGGCTTAGCTTTTGTATTGCTGCGATACCCTTCCAATATCCTTTGGGCGAATAATAGATTTTGTTCATTTTTTATTCAGCCAATATTATGCGCAACAAAATACACGACGGTCATACCAAAGGCAATAAACGCGATTTCTTGCATCTTTTGTTTTTCTGATGGTTGATAAAAGTCACTGAATTTTGGTGGGGCAATGTCTGGACCGGTTTGCCTGTTACTAGATAATATTGTTTTATTGCTTGATCAACATCTTTAAATATGTAAGCTGCATGCCCCTGTTTTTTCAGTGTGTCATTAATAAAATCTAACTGCTCAAGTCTCTGCTTTTCATAGGCGTCTTGTGCAGCTGCTAGTTGCTCCATAGCTTTGTTATGTCTTTTTCTCTCGCCGTCATCCCGCAGTTTACTAAATGCGAAATTACTTCCGCTAAAAGCAAGCGCATTCACCACAGCGCCACCTATCATCATTACGAGCGAAGCCATTTTTTATAAATGTATTTTTTATTTACATATTATACTGTCTGGAATTATTCCTTGCTTGACTAGAAAATCTTTCGTGGCAACCGAAGCTGCAATGATAGCAATCAGCTTTGCTGAATCCTCAAAGTCTAGTTTGGCCAAGATCTGCTGGTTTAATTCTTAACAAGCTTTTACCAAGCATTGAGTATCCTACACTTAGGCCTCCAATAACAGCAGAATGGTATACAAGGTTAGCAACAGTTTTTTTCGGTGCTCATTTTTATAAAATAAAATAATTATAATTATTAAAAAACATGAACAGTGATGATCTACTACAGCTACAAGGCGGCCTAAACCTTCCCGAACTTATGAATGACCAAGTTGATGGCCAAGCTGTTATGCCCCAAAAGGAGAGGTTGTATTCTTTGGCAGCGTGTGGAAAAACAAAACAGTTCCTCGGAACTGAATTCAGCATAGAACAGATTCAACAAATGTCTCCACAAGACATTATAAAGTATCATAACAGGTATGAAGCGCAGCTGGGGTCTAGAATGGTGAAAAGTGTGGGCAAACGGTTCTTAGTTTGTACACTAAACTAGTCAGTAGATTTGCTCCCATTGATTCTGAACAAGATCTTACGTATGATTTAACGCAAGATCCTGTTTTAACAAAGTCATTAGAGTCTCTAGGGTGTGATCTATACTACAGATTTGGAACATTGTTATCGCCATTAATCATGGGATTAATAACTTTTAATCATATAGATTTTGTTTCCCTTCAAAATGAACGAGCTGGAAAATCATCAGAACCAGAATCAGGAAACATTGAATCAGTGGAGAAAGTAACCAAGCCAGAAAATCAGCAGAAAACACTGAATCAGGTGGGGCCAGTGAAAAGTGTCCTCATCCTGGACGTGTTAAAGCAGGAAAAAAATTAGCAGAGTGGAACAGACAAAAAAATTAATGTTACAGAATATAACTCATCATGAAAACATAACACCGCCAGCGCCAGAACAAGTTGATTCAATGCCAGCTATAAAAACTCCAAGGGCCCCAAAGTCTTCATGGAATATTGAACTTAAAACTGTTGCCATTTTTGGCGCCATTGCTGCTGTTGGGGCAGTTATTACGGCTATAAAATATATAACACAATGGCAACAGAAACAAAAGCAATCAAAAAAATCTGAACCACTAAATACAGAAAAAGACAACAGCACGCCAAAACCGCCAATAACAAAGCATCATTTTGATCCATTTATAATGCAATAATATTTTAAGAACTTAATTTTAAATTTTTTAATAAAAATAGATCATGGCGTATTATAAAATGATAAAGTCAATAAATAAAGACATGGAGTCTATAAAAGACATTTCCATAGACCAGAATTGTAATCAATGCGGTTGCTTAGGATGTAAGAACTTCCTTAAGATCTATGCTGACCGATCTCGCGCAGAGAACGCCGAGCAAGATATTCTCAGCGATGACGCGTTTTTGAGGCGTGTGTGTACTATATTAGACATCTACTATTTAAGATAAAAACATAGATTGTATTTTTTTTGATAATTATAAGATAATTTAAATAAGACCTTGGTTGTACTTAGAGGATGACTTAGTTATGATCTTAGGTTAACTTGGGTAAGAACTTGATCAAGAACTTATTAAGAACTTGTGAATGACTTGAGGATGACTTTGGGGCAACTTGAGGATGACTTAAGGATGACTTAAGATAACTTGAGAATAACTTGGGGCCAACTTGACTTGGAGTAACTTGGAGTAACTTGAGTTAAGAACTTGTGATGACTTGAGTGTGTGCATGTGTGTGGGGTGGGGTGGGGTGGGGTGGGGTGGGGGGCGTGCGTGCGTGGGGTGGGGTGGGGGGACGTGCGTGCGTGGGGTGGGGGTGGGGGACGTGCGTGCGTAGGGTAGGACAAAACACACACACACAAACAAACACAAACAAACAACAAACCCAAACAAACACACAATAGACAGGACAGTGCTTGTGGGAAAGTGAAGGGGGCTTTTTGTTGTTACACTTGAACATTGTAAATTCAAGGCAGCCGCCGAAAGCACTTAACAAAGTCCTGAATCAATAATCACAGGATCTGTTTCAGTTCAATCGGGCGCCGCCCGAAGGCAGCCTTTAGAGGTGAAGGAGTGTTGGCGCCGCTCCAGTAGGTGGGTAGAGGTGGGCTTTGTGGGTCAATCGGCAGAGTCTGCCGATTGGCCTAGTTTTGTTGGGCGCTAGTAAAACTACCGCTGTGGAAGTGGCTCAATTACTCTCTGCCATGCAGGTTCTAACACGTCATGTGTATCATGCCAGAATGCTTTAAAGTTGGGGTTGGATTGTATGTATTTCAGAATGAGTTTTCGTTTGCTGTATAACTCGTTGAAAGAAATCGCAAGTTTGTGAAATTTTGAATAAGAATAGAAACAAAATGACACTTCAATTAGTCTTCTTACACGAGTTGGCTCAACCAGCAAATCTTCTTTCAGATAGGACTCCCAGTTTTTTGTTTTTGACTGTTTCAAAATTGTCTTTGCTTTCTGAAGCCAATGCCCTAAAAAAAAGAGCCTGAGAAAGAGATTTCCTTTCGTCATCTTTCACAGAGTAACAAGCACTCTGTAAGATGGGAGTCATTTCTTGAACAGTTTTAAAGGTTTTGGTTTCATCAAATGGATCGGAAGGCAGCTCACAAAGCTGTGTTTTCAAATATTGTCAAGATCTTCAACTGAGAGTTTCCGTTTTTTGTTGAGGAAACAAAACGAAATGCTTCCTTTTGGCTTTGAGGGAGAAGAACAAGGCTCGCCACTCAATTTCTTTGTCAAAAACTTTGCCATGGCCTCATGATAAACAATGTATTTTTCCACAAGATCGGTCTGTTGATCAGAAAGTTTTCCTTGCGAAGATAACAACATTTCATCCATTTCTTGAGTAATATTAGTGTCACTTCCAGCACTGGCAGAAGCATTGAAACATCACTTCCCTGACTCGCCATGTTTTTAACACCCACAAGTTCTAATGCTAGCCACACTCGCGCACGTCTTTACAGCACGTCTGTCAGATGTAAAATGGTAAAAGTTGCCACAACACAACGCGTCACGTGATTTAAGCTCGGCACTTGATTTGATAAGAGGCTACACAAGATCTGGCACGCAGCAGGCTCGCCTGTCACGCGGTATTGCCCTTGCTAAGTCATGAAGCCCAACAGCACAAATTAAGTGATCAGGTGTCAACCTAATGGCGGGTCTTTGCAGTATTCTGATAGTGCGGATTCCTTAGGCAGGTTAACAATTAGCAATTAAAGGCTTACCTACCCCGGCCGTTTGTATATGGGGGCGCGTTCAGTAACTGCTAGTTTTCCCTACGTTACTCTATGGGGATGTGTTCAGCCACTGCTGCTTTCCCCTACGTTACCCTATGAAAACTTTAGTAAATTAGTATTACTAGTCAGAGAACGTATAAATGCCAATCCTGGGTCACTTTCGCCCGAAAACTGGTTTGAGGGCGAAAGTGAGTCAGGATTGGCATTTATACGTTCTCTACAAGCTTTATCAGTTAAGTTCCCTGATCTTGGCGCTGACGATGTTATAATGCCAGGCACTGCTAAACTATCATTCAAAATAGATATTAAATCGACAGATCCTAATGCTACTGTTGTTGCTAAATTTAGGCAGAGCAATCGTTAAACGTATAGCAATTAAACTGGAGGGCAGAGAAGTCTTTGTACTAAGAGAGGCAGATATTTTTGCCCTCTATTCTGATCTATGGCTGCCTAAAAAAGAAAGAAAGAGAAAGTTTATCAGGGAATACAAGACTCAAACAGTCTCAAGCACAGACTTAAAGTGGAGGATGCAAAGAATGATTTAAAGATGAGGCAGTAGCAGAAGCATTTGGCAACAGATTCTGCATCCCTCTAGATTTTGAGCTGTTAAAGACGCATATGCCATATTACCAAGGCGCACTAAAAGAAAAACTTACTTATCATCTAACATTTAATTCTAGCGGTTCTGTCGTTCTGTCCGAAGACCCTTTAGCTAAATACACAGTTAGTGACATCTCTCTTGAGTTTGATGCTGTTACTAACCCTGGACTAGCCAGAACAATCTTAACCCAGTATAAAAGTAAAACGGTTATTTATTATGAAAACGTTATACACGCCATTACAGAAAATAGAAACAAGCGAGACACTCTTTGGAACATACATCTAAATCAGTCTCTGAAGTCTTTAAAAGGAATTTTGTTCTTGTTTACTGAAGAAACAACTCCTTTTCAGAGAGAATCAGAAGTGTTTTATAATCCAAAAATTGAGAAGGTTGACTGTGCAATAAATGGCAAGTCTGATCAGTTGTATTCGGGGCGCGGACTTTTACCTCACCAACACTTTGATGAAATAAGAAAGTTGTTCGCTGGAGGTAGGCAAAGGGATCCTGCAGTTGATCGAGTATGTAAAAAACTTCGCCTTTATGATGTAAGACTCGAAGACTACTTATTAACCAAATATGGGCTGTGGTTAGATTTTAGATCCACATTTGACAACAGATTGTTTGGAAGTGGAGAAAGGATAGGACAAGATGGTATAAAAATAAATATTCGCAAGAAAGCAGACGGAGACGCCCCAATAAAAAATGCATGTTTTTATGGTTTGTGATGTGCAGCTAAACATTGAAGAAAACAGCTAAAAGACGTAGCTTTTTAAAAATGCAGAAGAAATATTCTAATAAAAACAGATGGATAGCTTGAAGTTTCTTCCTAAAGATCCGCACTGTTCTCTTATCTGCGGGATTACTGGGTGTGGGAAAACTGTCTTCGTACTTGATTTGTTTACAAACAATATACAGGTTTCATTACGAGCACATTGTTATATTCTGCACAACCATTAAGCACAAGTCTTACAAAGAAAGGAAGTTTATTGGACAGACGATAATATATTTTTTAGTTGATCCTAGCGATAAACTGAGCGACTGTTTAGAATATTACTATAGACTATTTGAGGGAACTGAAACACTGTTTATTATTGATGACTGTTCAGCTGAACGAGACATTGTTAAAAAAAGAAAAGCTCTGTCAAAGCTGGCCTTTAGTGGCCGTCACGCCTTAGTTTCTGTGTGGCTCTTAACCCAGAAATATAATGCAGTCTTAAAAGACTTTCGATCGCAGTTAAAATCGGTTGTATTATTCTACACTAAGGACAAAGATAGTTTTGAAGAATGTTTAAGTGAAAATTATATATAAGGGACAAAGATGAACTAAACAAAATAAAAAGGCAGTTAGAAACATCTAAGCACGCTAAGCTATGCTTACGGACTGACCCCCCAGTTCAATACGTTTGTTTATTGTAGATTGTTTATTATTGATTGTTTATTATAATTTGTTTATTATAATTTTAATATTAAAAAAGAATGTCTCGGGGCCAGAACCAAAAGCGGAGCTAGCTCCTAAAATGCACTGCAGTAGAGCTAAAAGACCTAGCAGACACAACCGAGTTTGATCTAATAGGAGTGCCAGAAATGTTTATGGATTTGAATACACAGATGATGGGGTTTACAAACGAACAGCAATTGAAGACAAAAAACGGCAGCCATATCCTGCCTAGAAGAGATAAGAAGTTTAAGAGCAAACGATTTTGGCAAACGTGAATACAAACTTCATAAAAGAGAGAATACTTGGGCGTTGCTTCCTGAAATTGACTGGAATTTAAAGTTTGAACTACGAAGCCCCAATGTATACTATGATAAGAACAACAATTTTAGAAAAGCCTTAAATGAAGGGCCCATTCTTGTTAGCCTGGTTCCAGGAACACAACAGAAAAAGCAGATTGAAATAACTAAGCGAGGTTCTGAATATGTGCTACAGAAAAGAAGTCCTTAGCTGAAGTAGGGGCGACACCGTCGGCTTACAATTTACCCCAACGCTAGAATCACTACCTAGGCAAATGACGATGGTTTTTTCGCTTATTTATTACTCCGAGGGAGGCGATTCTAGTTTGCCAGAACATGCGTTTATTAGAGGGATACAAATAAAGGCCGAAAACTTGGATGCCCCTCTTAAGTTTGTTATTGTTATTACTAAAAACGAGGATGAAATAAACACCCATGTATCATCTGACAAGGTTACTGTGATGGTTGACAAAGACAAACAACAGTACTCGACTTTATTTTCATTAAGTATGTTGATTTTATTGCGTTTTACTCTGTTGATGAAGTGCTGCAGACGGATTAATAAGAAGATATGTATAAGATTAATTAATAAAATAATTATATTAAAAATGCATGTTCAACAGTTTAGGTTAACGCAAATAACTGAACTTCAAAAGGAAATAGAAAATGACTTGGATAAGTATAGGGTTACTAGAAAGAAATATGCTAAAGCTTTAAATACTCTTTCTTATGTAATTACTGGCTCATCAGCTGTAGCTAGCGTAAGTGCTGGTTCTAGTGTTGCTGTTTTAACCACTGGAGTTGGTGCGCCAGCCTCTTTAGCATTAGGGGGCCTTGTTTAGGGTTAGGCGCCGTGTCTATGATTGTAAGTGCCGTTTTAAAAAAATTAACTCCTAAATTACAAAAGCACACTGCCATTTGTTGTCCTAGCATCGGCAAAACTTGTTCATTAAGATAAGAATAAGCAAATCATTACAGGATGAAAACATTACAGACGAAGAATTTCAGAAGCTTATGGCTGACGCTGATGATTATAGGCGACAAAAAATTGAACTTCAAAAAGAGTGGAGAAAGACGTTTACTTTGCGGAGGTAGACACTGATGTAATTAAACAGAACATTGAAAAACAAACACACGATCATTAAACCCAAATAGACAAAAAAAGATTAACAAAATGGTTTACAGACTAGTCGCCCTAAGACAATTTACACCGGCAGTACTGAATGACTGGCCTGCATTGCATCCCCCACCACCGCTACTCGCCCGCAATCAATACGTGTAGACCGCGGGCCCAGAGGCGTTGTCTGCTTCAGCCAGTCCAGAGTTTGTCGTCTGCTATTCGAGTCCGACCAGACATGCGTAGTGAGATTTTTTGTCACTGTATTTCCGGTTTAAAACATTTTTCGCGAATGAGTTGACCTAATTCTGCTTCTGAAAATTTTGTTCATCGGAAATGCCGTGACAGAAAATCTCACTGCACATGCGCTAACCTCATTAACATAATGAAATTGAAACAACATTTGTGAGTACGCATGTGCTGACCTTAGTGAATACAATAACATGATGAAATCGAAACAACATTTGTGATTGCTCATGTGCAAATATAAATTAGATAATGAAATCCTAGACATGGATGACCTTCCTCCCCCTCAAAGCCAACCATCAACTAACCAGCCTTCAACTAGCCAGCCTCAACTAGCCAGCCTTCAACTAGCCAGCCTTCAACAAGTGGAACTCATGTGTTTCGGTTTTTAGAAAGCGTTGCGACAGATTCGAGTATTTCAACCACTGCGTTAAAAGTACGCCTTTCCAGAAAGAAAAACGAACTTCGTAGATTAAAAGAAAAAAGTAGGAAGCAAAAACAGAGAATACGCGACCTTACAAAAGAAGTAAGGGCTACAGAGGTGCAGATAGACCAAGTCACTCAAGAAATATCTTCGTTAAAAAATTTAGCAATGAGTGCTGATTCTCAATCACAGTTCGACTGAAGGGCATAGCGCCGGCGGTAGAGGCTCAGGTAAGGTTATTGATTTTTACCCTCTGCGACTAGCGACTTGCAGTGCGTGCGTTGGAGAGTCTGCTGCAGTGGTGTTATTGATCGTGTGTGGGCAATGAATGTTTTGCAGATTTAATTTAATTTATTTATTTAAAATTTTAGGTTTAAAAATGACTGCCGAACTCAGTGAATCTGATTTAAAGAATTGTAATGAACTATTTAACGAAACAATGAAAATGTTAAACATTGATTTTAGTGAATTGGTTTTGAGAATAATATAGACAATATAATAAAAGATCATAGTGAACTATTTAATAAAGCAATCAAAGTGATAAACATTGGCTGTAGTGATTCAGAAAAAGCTAAAATATTGGCGGGTGTTATTATAAGGTTAACATATCTTAAAGTGTTGCGACACTTGGGTGAAGAATAAAAAGCGGTGTTTTACTTACTTTTATATACATTTATTTTTTTAATCTACGTAAATATTTTGGCTTTAAAAATGACGACCACAAGTAAATTCGAGGACGGAAAACTATATACAATGGAAGAAATATTTGACGACAGTGACAAACAATTAAGCGATATGTTTAGTGAAGTAGACATGGACATCATTAACCCCACAAACTTCATGAAAGCGTGGCACATGCTATTTCTAAAATCCCAGAGTCTATTCAACGCGAACCACCAGTAAAAGTGTTGTTGGCCGTTCTGATTGATTATATTAACGCCTGATGATACTAACATGCCAGTCTGGGTTTCAACTAAACAGAAAGAAGTAATCAGTTATCACGACTTTAACTCTGGCTGGGCTGACTACATGCTTACACAGTTTAACCACGCAAGTGGAGAGGCAAAGTTAAGGGGTTCTGGCTGGTCTGAAGGAACAGTCCTTGAAATAAGATTAAGACAAACAAAGTTTTATCCTATAGTTGGCAATTCTTACATTTCTCTCCCAAAATAGTTAGAGTTAAAACGAGCAGTCTTAAACATACATAATTCTGACAACATGTGTTTTATGTGGTGCGTTTTAGCGCATCTACATCCTGTTAAAAATCATGCAAACAGAGTCTCCAAATATGAACAATACAAACAAGAGCTGAACTTTGATAACATATCCTTCCCAGTAAGTATAGAAAGTATATCTCAGTTTGAAGAGCAAACAAACCAATCACTGTAAACGTATACACATGGTCTGTAGAAGCTGATATAGTGCCTCTAAGGGTTTCTCCCAACGCTCCTACTTTAGGTGAACCGCTTGGCAAACATGTATACTTGATACTGTTTACAGACGTCCTAAGAGTCATTATGTATTAATCAGAACAATAAGTAGACTTATGGGTTTTACATCAAAGAATCGTGCTAAGAAAGAGCTTTGTAGAAGATGTTTGGTTAGAATCCCAACTATAGAAGCAGCTGCCAGTCATAGAACTCATTGTAAAAGTTTTGTAGACTGCGAAACCAAACTCCTCACACCTAAACCGGGCTCTAAAGTTAGTTTTAAGAATTTACACAAAATGCAGATGAGCCCATACGTGGTTTATGCTGACTTTGAATCAATATTGCCGCAGTACATGGCCCACAACAGCAAGAACAAAAACAACCTTATTAACCCACCATCAGATCTGTTCTTATGCTTTATTGTTGTTAGGTCAGATGGGCACACACACGTCCAGAAATTTACAGAGATACTAAACGCAGCTAGTAGATTTCTAGAGCAGATGAAACAACTTCGCAATCAGTTTATCCAACCAACTAAATCTTTCAGACATTGTTATGACTCCTGAAGACCAAGACGCTATGACATATCTACACACTGTTGGATATGTAACAGAGAATTATTAGGCGATACAGTAAGAGACCACGATCACATTACTGGAAAGTTCAGGGGCTGCGCACAACAATTGCAATCTTCAACTTAAGGTTGACCCTAAGACATGGAAACTGCCTATCTTCTTTCATAACCTAAGAGGCTACGATTCTCATTTTATCATGCAAGCAGTGACTTCTGAATATAAGAGGGTTACTTGCATTGCACAGTCTTCAGAAAAGTACATGACTTTTACTCTTGACAGTTTATCCTTTTAGACTCTGCCCAACATCTAATGGCTAGTTTAGATAAGTTAGCAGGATCTCTACAAGACTTCCCAATCACTAAACAATACTTTGATCCATCTTTAGTGCGCAAAGGAGTTTATCCTTATGAATACATGAACTCGTGGGATAGGTTTGATGAAGACTCGCTTCCCTCCTAAAGGCGCTTTCTTTTCTAGTCTTAGAGGCAAAGACATAACTGATGCTGAATATGAATACGCTCAGAAAGCCTGGACAGAATTACACTGTGAAACGATGGGGCGATTATCATGATCAGTATTTATTGGCTGACGTGTGTTTATTGGCGGACGTCTTTCAGAATTACAGATCTACATGCATGAAACATTACAACTTAGACTCATCACATTACATCTCTGCCCCAGGCCTTTCTTGGGATGCTTTCTTAAAGTCTACAAACATCCAGATTGACTTAATATCTGATCTACCCACACTTCAGATGATTGAAGACGGTTTAAGGGGAGGTATTAGCATGGCCTCACATCCTTACTGCAAAGCCAATAACAAGTATTTAGACGATTATGATCCCACTAAACCATCCAACTATTTAATGTACTTAGACACTAACAATCTGTATGGATGGGCCATGAGTCAACCGCTCCCACTGAGAAACTTTAAATGATAAAAGGGCCTCACGATGTTAACACTGTGTTGGGCATGTTGTCACAGCTTACGCCTGATAATCCAGCAGGACTAATCTTGGAAGTAGACTTAGAATATCCTAAAGAATTACACGATCTCCACAACGATTACCCCCTAGCCGCAGAAAGATTAAAGATGAGCCCCATCGAACCGCCTAAACTTGTTCCCAATCTTAGGAACAAAACTAAGTATGTGTGTCATTACAGACTGTTACAGGTTTACTTAAGACACGGACTGAAACTGACAGCTGTTCACAGAATAATTATTTGTGATCAAGAGCCCTTTATGAGACCATACATCAAGAAGAATACTGATCTTAGAACCCAAGCCACTGATGCTTCAGAAAAAGACTTCTTTAAGTTAATGAACAACAGCTGTTTTGGTAAAACCATGGAGAACGTACACAATCGTAAAGACGTTAAATTAGTCACAAAAGAAAACCAAGCAATTAAGTTTGCCTCTAAACCCAACTATCAAGACTTTAGAAGATTTAACGACAGCCTGGTTGGCATTATGATGAAGAAAAAGGATGTTAAGTTGGACAAGCCGGTGTTTATCGCTTTACTGTATTAGAGTTGTCGAAGTTATTGATGTTAGAATTTCTGTACGACTACTTTAAACCACTGTACCCAGAAGCAAGAGTACTTTACACAGACACTGACTCTTTTATTCTAGACGTCCCAACTGAAGACTTTTACAAAGACTTAGAAACAGAAGTATCTAAAGGAGTTGATGGGTGGTACGACACATGCGACTATCCAAAAGACAGCCCTTTACATTCAACTGTAAACAAGAAAGTGATTGGAAAGATGAAGGATGAACTTAATGGGACAGTTATAAAAGAATATGTTGGTTTGCGGTCTAAGATGTATAGCGTTGCTAGCCAGACTTCTGTAATGAAGAAGGCTAAGGGTATAAGTAAAGAAGTTGTCAAAAAAAAAAAAAAAACTCACGATAACTACAAGCAAGCTCTCTTTGAAAACAAAGTATTTTATCACACAAATGTTAATCTGCGCTCTACTCTTCATCAAGTAAACACAACTGCTGTTAACAAGAAATCACTAGTCTCTAACAATAACAAGAGAACTTACGTCAGTCCTGAGTTTTCATATGCTGTAGGGCATTGGAGAACTTTAAAAGATTAACTTGGCTTGTACTTAACTTAAGAACCTAACAAGAACCTAACTAGTACTTATTTAAGAACCTAACTAGTACTTATTTAAGAACCTAACTAGTACTTATTTAAGAACCTAACTAGTACTTAAAAAAGAACTTATAATTTACTTGAACTTTACTTGTAATTTACTTGCACTTAACTTAAAAAGTACTTTCTATAACTAACTTAACTTGTACTTATTTAGTTCTTAACTTGTACTTTATCTAGTTCTTAAAAACTATTCCATAGAAAATGGGTCTACTGCAGGAGGTTGTACTTTTTTTGCAGAAGCTGGTTCTTCTTCTTTTGCTGGGTTGTGGGGGTTTGTAACTTTGCTGCTAAGTATGGCGTTAGACATTTGTATGCTAAAACTCCCCCACCACCAACAACGGCAGCCAATACATAATAATACATCTTATCGTTTGTTTGTGATTGTGTTGTTGTTAATTGGGTTGTTGTTGTTGGTGGTGGCAATGTTGTATTACTATCTAATAATTTTTGTTTTACTGATTGGTTTGCTTTTTGCAGTCTGTTCCATTCAGCTAGTTTGCGCCCAGCCTCAATACGTCCAGGATTTTTAGTTTTAGTAACATTACTCACTTGTGGTACATTCACTTGTGGTACATTCTCCTGTGGCACATCTGCTCTTTCGGAGGGTCCTGCGGATTGTCCTGCAACGTCTTTTTCTCCTGATAGCTCATTTTTTTTATTGCGATTAAATTTAATTTGATCAAAATTAATATGATTAAAAGTAATTAATCCATAATGAATGGACATAACATCGTCCCAAATTTGTAATACATGTCACCACGCAAGAGTTTCTAGGGACTTGTTTAAAACCGGATCTTGTGATAAGTCATATTTTAAATCTTCTTCTGAATCAACTGGCGCCACCTTACTTACTAGCTTAGCATATAAACTAATCATTGTCTGACCCACTGATCAACCATTTGTGACCCTAGCTGTGCTTCGTACCTAGCGTAGTACTTCTCAACGTCTGAATTAGACAGTTGCTGAATTTGTTCAACACTTAGTTCAGTGCCTAAATACTGTCTAGTTTTTCCACACGCAGCCAGAGAGTATAATCTTTCTTTATGACAGTTGTCTGCTGAGTAGTCCTGCTTGCTCCTCACACTTTAATAGTTCGTCACAATCCATTTTTAAAAAGCAATAAAATATAATATAATACTTTTAAAACCATGAGTTTAAAGCTGGTTAATTATGCAGTGCCTATCGTTGGTGTTATAGTTTATTCAACCCTGCAAAATGTTTGTTAGGAATAAAACCGCCCAACATGGGAAAGATAGAAGATTCACCAAAAGCAGTTGCCACTTTATTTTTAGCTTTAACAACAAAAGATTATCTGATTAAAAAGCACATAGACAGCCTTTCGTATCATGATTATTTTAATATATTTTTTTAGTTAATAAAAAGATGAGTGAAAAAAAGATTATCAATACGATTTACCACTCTGCTGTAATTAGCGGCCTTAGTATAGGCTATAGCGTGTTAGCAAAAAACATGTTTAAAATGAAGCCGGCGGATCTAGGAAGGTAGACATTGAGGATGTTGTTAAGGTTATAGTTGTAATTACTGCAGGCATTGCCTCAAAAGACTTTCTTGTTACACAGGGGATTATCCCAGAAAATATAGATTCATAGAAAGATTAATTCATAAGAAAATATTGATTTATAAAAAGATGGCGGGAGTAGTTATGATGGTAGGAGGAGCTATTGTTAAATGCCTTGGCCTTCTCTGGAAGCAATTATATGTTTAGTAAATTGCGGTCCGATGAAGAGAGAGAACGGCATAACAAGGCAATAGAAGATTTAGCTAAGGAAAGAGACGCTTACGAGAAAAGGCGAATTGCTCACTTAGACTATTATTAATAAAAAGTTAAGGGAACAGGGACATGCAGAGCACACATTTACAGACGTTGATGACGCAATGAATGAGTATTACTTAGTGACAGGAAAGAAGTTTCTAACATCACCGCCTCCAGAACTGTCTGACTTTTATGAACCGTCAGAAGAACAGAAAATAGCAGAAATTGGTTTTATTGTGGGTGCTATGGGAGCAATCTATATTCTGGCACAAACAATCTAAAAAATAATTAAAATACAATTAAAATACAGTCCTTCTTATGGACAATACTAAGTACAAAATATATTATTCTCCTAAAGGGTATTGGAAAGGAAAGACTGCTATTGAAAAACTGAGTAAAGCTGCTAAAGTGTCTGAATCAGATGCGAAATACTGGCTTTCAAAACAGGCAATTTTTGCAAATATATTTACCTGCCCCCAAAAGAATAATAAGACCTAGATTTGTTAACTCAGTTCCTAATGACACCCACCAGATGGACTTGCTGTATCTTCCACATGATAAAGTTAGAAGAAAAAAGTTTAAGTATGCTCTGACAGTTGTTGACATGGCTTCAAGATACAAAGACGCTGAACCTTTAACGGATAAAAGCTCAACTGCTGTGGCTGTGGCTTTACAACAAATATACATGCGAGGCCCATTAAAGTATCCTAGGATAGTTCAAGTTGATGAGGAAAAGAGTTTAAAGGTTCTGTAAACCAACTGTTTTTAAAACATCATGTTTCAGTTAAGAGAGGGATCCCAGGCAACCATCGATCACAAGCCCTAGCAGAAAACTTTAATAAGAAATCTAGCTGAACGCCTGTTTACCTATCAATATCACAGAGAAATTATGGACAGAGAACGCAACACAGAATGGGTTAGGAGATTGCCATCAGTCTTACGCGCCATGAACAACGAAGAATTTAAAGCAACAGGGTTTGTCACGGACAAAAAAACAAACAACCAAAGTCGTGGTCCAGGTTGTTTGGACATAAGCTCAAACTCAAAATTCTGAGCGCTAGGCAGACGGCCCACGTGTCGGGTCCAGCCAATTAAGCATAGCTGAGAGGCTCCACGGAGACGGTCTGTCCAGCCAGATGACTAAGTAGCTGACCGACGCCTCGATGTCTGGTCAAACGAGTCTCGATGCCCGGATCAGACTCATCCAGCCAATTTGAGCACAGCGAGGAGACTAATCCTAATCCTCTACGGAGACGGTACGGTCCAGCCAGTCAGACTAAGTAGCTGACCGACGCCTCGATGTCTGGTCAGACGAGTCTCGACACCTGGATCAGACTGATCTAGCCAATTTACGACGTCGCCAGAACGAAGAGAGGGGAGGTATGTGTGGTGGGGATGAAATCAAGCTAATCAATTAAATGACCAATTGACCACCACAGAGAGTAAGGCGTGTAGGCGCGACTGTCATGATTTGAATATCCAATGGAATTAGAGGGAGATAACTTCGGGTACGAGGCGGTAAAAATACTGACCAATGGTACTCACCCTAGGACACGTAGGTAGGGGATAAAGTAATGCGTGAGTGAGAGAGATGAAGAGAGGAGGGAGAACGAACAGGGAGAGAGAGATGAGGAGGTTCTGGGTGTAGTCCTCTGGAAGAGAAAAGGCAGAGAGATGAAGAGAGGAGAGGAGAACGAACAGAGAGAGAGAGAGAGGAAGAGGTTCTGGGTGTAGGTCTGCTCGAGAGAGAAGCAAGAGATGGGGGAGAGAGAAAGAACCAAGTTGAAGATTACAGAAAAAAAGGCCCCTCCCAGAGGAAGGACTGGGGAAAATTTTTGGGGAGAAAGGGGAGTGTAACAAATAAAGGGAAAAGAAGAAAAGAAAAAAAAAAAAAGAAAACCAAAGTCCATTTAAATAGGCAACTAGAAGGAGAGAGAGAGTGCAATGCCTTTTAATGCAAAAGAAAAGAAAGGAGAACAATCAAATTTTGAAAGTCCACTTTTCCAAAATGTTAAACCGGGGGTTCCCGCCCTCATACCAGGCAGCGTCATTTTCGCCCCCAAGCAAACCAAAAACCCAAACGCCAGTGCCAGCTTTCAACCTAAACCAGCCCCCCAAACCCCGACCAAGCCCAGGGGCCCACATTTTGGTTCGGGGCTTGTGAAAGCCCCCGTGAAAAGAAAAAAAAAAAAAAGAAAAGACATGATTCTTTGGAATGTTAAGATCACCGGGGCCAGGTAAATAAAATCTATTTTTTTCCCCGGGGTTTATTTTAATGACGCTTTAATAAAAAATTTTTGTGAAGTTCGGGAAAAGGAGGAAATTTTTATTTTTTTTGGGATTCCAAATGCTTTGATGTTTCGTTCTAGAAAAGAAAAAAGAAAATTTAAAATAAAATTTTCCCAAGGGGTTTTTAAAATGTGACGAATGCATGATTTTGGAAATGGGATTTAAAGATCTGGGGATTTTTTTTTGGGGCCCTTGCGCTAGCCCTTTTCCTCCATCGACATCACCCGGGGTTGACTTTTTATTGGCGAGCCTGCCAGGATAACTGGCCCATTTTTTAAAAATTTTTTCAACTTTTTCAAGAGGAACTGGGGGGATTCAAAAATTGAAAACCCTAAGAAAAAGGGGTTGCCTTACTGAAATTTCCCAAGATGGGTTAAATACTGGGCTGGCATTGCACCAAGATATTTAAAACTGGGTTTGGCTTTTCAGCCCCAGATTTAACTTTTTTTCGAACGGATTGCCAAAAAAATTTCCGCTCCCCATATTTGGGGCCCGGCCGGGGCCCGTCTTATAAAAACTAACTACGTTTGCCCAAAGCTAATTTTATCTTTCATGGGATTGTGCTATTACCCACTCGTGTGGGTTACCCCCCGTTCGGCTGTGAAAGTAATAAAATCTTTTTCAAAAAAAAAAAAAAAAAAAAGAAATATAATGGCGGAAGAAAAACCCCCCCTTTAAAACAACTTTTAAACGTCGTTTCGTAAACGGGTTTTAAATCAGGAAAAGATTTTGCGTGCTTTCGCGAAAACCACAAAAAAAGGAAAGGGATAACCGCGGAAAAAACCCGAAAAGGGCAGTAGAGGCGCGGGAAACCCGGAAAGATTAAGGATTCAGGCTAATGAAAATCAGGCTAGGGAAAAACAAAAAAATAAAGGGCGGAAAAACCCTAAAAATAAGGGAACGAAAAAAACCCGAAAGACCAAAAGGAAAAAAAAAAAAGGGAAACAAAAGATTAAAAAATTTAAAATTAGAGTTGGGAACGAGTGAAAATCCCAAAGGGAACCACCAAAGATGGTATTTCATTTTCCAGTGACTCGTGCGCATTTAAAAGGCCGCCCCCCCGACCAAATTTTTCCCAAAAACCCTCTAAAGGGAAAACCCGATTCGATTAAAGCGTAAAACCCTCGTTTCGAAACTTTTGGGCGACCATTCAGGGTTGGCCTTCAAGGAGGGGGCGGGTAAAATTTTGCCCAGCGTTACTGACGGGTAAGGCTTTACAGTTTTTTCACCTTTAAACCACAGAACAACTTTCTGTTTTGGGCGCTTTAAGGAATCGTTGATGAAAAAAAATTTGCCCCTCACGGGGAGGGGGTTTCGGGCAAAAATTTTTTCGTTCAGCTTTTTTACAAGCAGGGGAAAACGTACACTCTTTTTGGTGACTTTTAGTTTCACAAATTTGAGAAGGGGTTTGGGGGTTGATGGTAAGGGAAAAAGGATTCGCTGTTTGGAAAGAGCTTTTTTGGAAAAACCAGATTTTGTCGGGTTTGCGGCCCATTTAAACTAACTTTTGAAAGAAGACCCAGAACAGCAGGAGATTTTGTTGAAGTTCGCAGAGGTGTATAGGGGGGGGCACGTTTGGGGCACTAAGGGGGGCGGGAGAAACAGGTGTTTGGCCCCAGGTGAGAAGAGTGAAAGGAAAACCTAGGGGGTTTTCCCCTGCAAAGTCGAAAACCCCATTGTTTTGGGCAAAAGGAAGGGGAAAAGGGGACATTAGGTGTTTCATTTGTCACAAGAAGGGACATGGGCGAGGGATTGTCCATGAGGTTCCAAAAAGGCGGGAGCCCTTGCAAGAGGTGGAAAAAAGGGTCGCCCAAAGGGAAACACCTGCAGTGGAACCCAAAAAGGGGATTCAGTCGAAGAGGGTGGGGGGCGGCCAAGGGCAAGGCACGGGACAGATCAGTGACGGGGAGGGAGGGAAACGGGCTGAGGGGTTTGGGTAAACCCAAAGGGAAGAAGGGTGGTTTTGGCCAGCAGGGGGGTGAAAGGGGTTACGAGACCCCGGGTTTTTGTTAAATTGGGGGGTTAATAGGGAAAAACGCTGGTCGAAAGGGGTTTTGACAGGGAAAATCCAAAACCTTTTAACTCAAATCGGGGGCACGGAGGGAGTTTCCAGTTGCAAAGATAAAAACCGTCCCCCCTTACTTCTCAGGCAGTTGTCTCCCTTTTTTTATGGAAAAACCCCTCCAGGGAAATTTTTTAATCATTGGAAAAAATTGCAGGTGAAAGGGGACCCCAAGGGGATCCGATTTTGTTGACTGCTACGGGGGCACCAGTTCAAACACGGGGGCGGGAGGGAGGAAAAGGTTGATAAACCTTTTTAAGTGTTTCCAGAAAGGGAAAGGGCGGGCATAGATGTTTCGCCTAAAGATTTTAAGGGCACGCAGAAAAAAGCCCCTTTTCCCCTTCCGTGAAGGCTTGGGGTTGGCAAAAAGGTGGAGAGAAACGGGTTTGGTTAGAGGAGTGAGACAGAATTTTTTGTAAAAAGGGGGGGGCCCTTTTAACCCGAGTGTTCACAAAGGGGAAGACGGGGAAAGGTGCCCCACTCATTTTAGGGTACCAGCAGGTTTATCGTGACACTGTCATTAAAGGGGTAAAGAGTCGCTCATGGGGGTCATCTCGGAACCGGGCAAAACAGTTTGACCGAATTTTTCGATGATTTTAAATTGGCCAGGAGCAAGGCAGACATCAAGGGTTTTTTCTGCATGTCATGTGACGTGGGGCAAAGGCACCACAAAAGGGGTGAAAGAGGAAGGCGCCTTTTAAACACCCCCAAAAATTGAAAACTCCATTCAGGAGGTGGCTGTTGACCTGATTGGCCCAAACGCGCCCTTTTCCAAAAGGGGGGCACAGGTTTTTGTTGCCGGGTCGTGGGCCCCCGCAACCAGAATTTCCCCGAAGCAGTTGCATTGAAAGGCTAGAAAACGCAACAGGTCCCCCCTGAAGGGGTGTTAAACCCTCTTTTTCCCCCGCGTGGGTGGGGGCCAGCACAAATTCTCATTTACAGGGGGCCCCCTTTACCTCAGGCGTGATGAGGGAGGGGGAACCCCAAGGGAGCAAAGGGGTCATACAGCTCTCACTAAAACCCCCTAAAACCCCCCCACAATGCAAAGGGGTTGGTGGAGAGATTTTAATGGTGGGGCTGAAGGGGATCGAAAAAAGCTCTGGAGGAAAGGGGCCAGCCCAAAAGGGGCCGGGTACCTTCCGCGGCACGTTCGCCTACAGGGAAAGGGCCCCTTTAGGGAAAACACAGGCTTTTTTTGCCATTTGAGCTTTCTGTATGGCCCGGGCAGTTCGGGGACCAATTTCAAACCCAAAGAGCTGTGGTCCGGAGAACCCGGAGTCCGAAGAAAGGGCAAAAAAAAAATTTTTCAGTATGTTGGGGGACCTACGGGAATAGGGTAGAGGAGACATGTTTAAAGGGCGCAAGGGAGATTTTTTAGGGGGCAAGGGGCGTCCCCGAAGAACAAAATGACAGGAAGGTGGGGGAAACCCTTTTCCCAAGGTGGGAATCAATCCTGTTACGCTTTCCCCCGGTCACAACAAGCTGCTGGGTGCATTTTGGGAAGGGGCCAATTTACCAACATTGAAAAGGTAATCAGACCAAACCCAAACGAAAGGAAAGGGGGAAACAAAAAAAAATTTTCCCCTGCAAAATTTTTTTTCCCCAAAAAATTCAGCGTAGACTCAGCACATAGGCGGGAGCAGCAATCATTTTGGAGGTGAAGGGGGACCCCCGCAGAAGAAGGGGAGATTTTTGTTTTCCTGGTTTTTCCCGGGGGGGAAAATCCCAACAAGGGGTGTTCACGATGAAGGGCTAGACCGGGAGAGACAGGAGGAAGTTAAAGGGGGCTCCTAGAACAGTAAAGACTTTCCCTGACTGATAACCAGGGAGGACAACTCTAGAGACAAGGGACGGGGGAGTTAACTCCCAAAAAACCCGTACCTGGAAAGCCTACCCGGGTCCCATATTCCCCAAGCAAGTGATCGAGGAGGAGGTTAAAAAAAGATGTTTTTTTGGGTGGTATTGAAACCCTCCAAAACATCGTAAAGGGCACCCGTCCTTTTTAGTGTGGAAAAAGTCGGGGAGCATCGATTCTGTTTGACTATAGACCTCTAACAGTGTCACCAAGGTCCATGCAGGGTTTAAACCGGGGAAAAGGGAAAACCCCGTTCGCTCAGTCCCCCACAACAAGAGCCATTAAAAATTTACCCCGGATAATCTGAGCAAGGGGTTTCTGCAAATAGCCTTGAGGAAAGGCCCCCAAAGGAAGCCAGCATTCTCCACTCCTATGGGGGTAAAACCATGGCGATACTTTCCCTTTTGGGGGGGTCAACGCACCTGGGAGTCCCCCTCTCGTATGAAAGGAATTTTTGGGCGGGATTGGAAGGCGTTTGGGGAATTTCCCTGGAAAGACATTTGATAGCATCCGAGACATTTTGGGGAAAAGCAATGAAGCAGCAAGGGGCAGTTTTTTTGGGGAGGCCCGAGACAAGCCAATCTCACAGCCAGACCCAACAAAGGGGGCCCGGAGGTTTTTTCCCAAACCTGGAGTTCCTAGGTTTTTGTTGTCCGGGGGGCGAAAACAAAACAGCCGGAAAGGGAAAGTTTGGGGAAGATGATGAATTAAAGACCAAAGCCCAAAAAAGAAGTCAAGTCTGGGTAGGGTTTTTTTGGGTTCTATAGGGAGGGGGGTTTTCCCAAAATTTTGCACAAAACACCGGGCCCTCCGGGGATTTGGGCAAGGCAGGGGAAAACCGGGGGAGTGGGGCAGTTGGGCCGACGCTGGGAGACCAAAACACTGGGAGACAGTGCTGGAAAAAAGAACCCGCCCAACTTGAAGCTAAACCCAAAATGTCCAAACCCCTTTTTTTTGCGGACAGATGCAACAGGGGGGTGGAGTAGGGGGGCATTAAATTTTTGCAGGGAGCACGAAGGGGGGGCGGGTTTTTCCCGGGGGTTTTTGCTAGCAGGGAAATTTTACAAATGGAAGAAGGGGACGCAACGGGAGAGAAGGATTTTTTTTGCTGTCTTTTGGGCCGGGGGCCCGAAATTTTACAAATAAAATGTATGGGAAAGAGTTTTGGGAAGAGACGGGTCAACAAAACCCCTCAAATTCCTGCGGAGGCGCAGCTGAAAAAAAAACAGGTTCTGCGTTGGGCAATGGGGATTTGGGGACCCTACCGTTTTCAGTGCAGTCCCTTTCCCCCCCTGCAAAAGTCGGGGTGAAATTTAAGCCGGTAGTCCCAGCAAGCTGCAAATCAGAGGGGAAAATCATCATATCCCCCGGGGGCTTTGTTTTATAATTTTGTTGATTTACAGTTATTTGTTGGGGTATGGGTTTTTTTCCCCCCGTTGGCTAGGTTCCTATTTTTTTGTGTGAGACTTGTTCATTTTCTTTGTGAGACTTGTTTATGTGAATGTATTTATGCTTGGAGCATACAGTTCCCCTTGTAAATGAAGCTTTTTTTTGCAAAAAGTGAGGGTGGAGAATTCCCCAGTGAAGTGTCATGGGTCCCAGTCATATTATTTGTTTCTTTTCATAAAAGTTTAAAGAAATGTGGGGAAAACCGCAGGGATGGGAAAATTTCAAAGTGCGGGACAGAGGGCGTTTAAAATTGGGCGGGAAAAAAAACGCAAAAGCGCACGTCCAAAGGGTAAATCATTGGAGTGGTATTCACTAATGAAATATTTTTTTCATTTATAAACCTTTGGTTGTAAAATTTTTTTCAAACCCATTGGGGGCGTGTAAACTGTGTTTTCAGCAAAAAACGGGGGTTTTTGTCTTTTTTGTACCGATGTTTTGGGGACAATGGGGGGGCTATCGGCAAGGGGGAAATTGTCACGGACAAAAAAAAAAAAAAAACCAAAGCGTGGTCCATGTTGTTTTGGGGGCATAACCAAACTCAAAATTTCTGAGCGCTAGGCAGACGGGCCCCCGTGTCGGGTCCAGCCAATTAAGCCTAGCAGAAGAGGCTCCACGGGGGATGGTCTGTCCAGGGCCCGACGGACTAAGTACCCGACCGACGCCTCGATTTCTGGGCAAAAAAAGTCTCGACGGGCCCCATCCGGGCTCAAACCCAATTTGACCCAGCGAGGGACTAAAACCTAATCCTCTACGGAGACGGAAAGGTCCAGCCCGTCAGGGCTAAGTAGCTGACCGACGCCTCGATGTCCCGGTCCGACAGTCCCCGACGCCCCGGAGCAGATAATCAGCCCAATTTTTCGACGTCGCCAGAACGAAGAGAGGGGAGGGTATGTGTGGTGGGGGGTTTAAATCAACTAATCAAAATTAAAAGACCAATTGACCACCACAGAGAGTAAGGCGTGTAGGCGCCGACCGGGCAGATTTGAATATCCCAAAGGGAAATTTGAGGGGATAAAATTCGGGGGCGAGGCGGTCCCAAAAAACTGACCAATTGGGACTCCCCCCTTTGGGCACGTAGGGGAGGGGAAAAAAGTAATGCGGAGTGAGAGAGATGAAGAGAGGGGGGAGAACGAACAGGGAGAGAGAATTAAAAAGGTTCTGGGGGTTTTTTCCCCTGGAAAGAGAGAAAAGGGAGAGGATAAGAGGGAGAAGGGGAAAAAACCCCCGAAGGGGAGAGAGGGGAGGAAAGGTATCGGGGGTTTTTGGTCGGGCCCAGAGAAAAAGCAGAAGAAAAGGGGAGGGGGAAGAGAACCCAAAAAGGGGAAAATTAGCCGAAGAAAGTCTTCAGAGGAAAGGGCTGGGGGAGATGTTAAAAGAGGATTGCTAAATAATGGGAAGTGAAAAGAAAAAAAGAAAAAAAAAGAAAGCAACCCTTTCCCCTTTTTATAGCCGACCCAGAAGAAGAGGGGTGCAAAGCTTTAAGCCCCAAAAAAGGAAAAAAGGGAACAGTCGATGTTTAAATTTCCCCGTTTCCCCCCTTGACCCGGGGGTTTGACCCCATCCCCGGGAGCGCCCCCTTCGTCAGAGCAAAACCCCAGAAACCAACGCCAGTGCCACCGTCCCAAACGACCAGGCCGCCAGGGAACCCCAAAACCAGTGCCAAGCAGTTGTTCCTGCTTGGAAATTTACAGGAAAGAAAAAAAAATAAAAAAAAAGACAGTGATTCGTGAAAATTTAAGAAACAAACCCGGCCCGGTAAAAAAAGAAACTAATTTTCCCACCCGGTTGTTTTGAGCTTTTAAAAAAAGATTTGTGAAAATTCAGGAAGGGGGAAAAAATGTTTTTTTTTTGTTTTATTCCATATGCATTGGATTTTTTCCCTTCTAAAATCAAAAAGTTTAAAATTTAAGACTTTTTCTGTGGTTTGGGTGTGACGAAGCAAGTTTTTGAATGAGATCGTGCCAAACATTTAGTGGGGTTTGGGCTGTGCGCTAGCCTTTCCTTTTATCGAAAATCCAACCCGAGGGTTTACAGGGGTTGAACCATTAAAAAAGCAATCAAATTAAAAAAAATTAGCATTACGAAAACGGGGGCCCCCCAAGTGAAAAACCCTTTTCCGTTAGGCTGAAAGTAAGATAAATTTTAAGCCCTTGGGGAAAGGGAAGGGGCGGTGATGTTTTTGAATCAGAGCTACAATCCCAAAGGAGCATAGATGTAAAAATGAATTTGAGCGAATTAATTTAAAAAAAACCCCTCCTGTATAATTTTTTAAGGAAAAGGGCTCTCTCGTCTAAAAAGGGCCTTCCCCTAAAAAAATCGTTTGTTCGTGAAGAGCTGCCAAATTTTTCCCCCCCAAAAACAGTGAGTTTTTAAAAAAAAAAAAAGTATTTTAATTTTTGCAAAAGCCCTTTAATTTTTTTTGTTTTTGGAGAGGGAAGAAAAAATTGATTCTTCACATCATCCATGTTATTCGCACGGAAACCCCCGGGTTTTAATGTACGATTCCCCAAATTTGGGAGTTTTTTGGGGGGTTTAATTTTTTTTGAAACAGGTTTTTTAGAAAAATTTTGGGCCCAAAAATAATTTTGTGATGGACGTGAAATTTGTATGTGAAAAAGGGGGTTTTCGGGCAGAATCGCAATGTGTGTGCTTGACCCCACCTTTTACCTTTTCGGGGGCTAAGGAATGCCCAAAAAAGGGTTTCATCCAGAGTTTTTGCAGCCATCCAAGGGAAAAATGTCCGAAAGTGGGTACCGGGAAAAAACCCCTTTCCCCGTGGCAAAACCAAAAGCCCCCGAAGCCACGGTGCCGTGACCTATCCACAAGGGCAGTCCATCCATCTTTTCCCCCAATGGCCTCACTTAGTCCCCCAAAACTTCTTCTGTTTTCCCCCTCTTTTATGGCCGAACATGCTGACAAGAAACTGGACTTTGTGGGGAAAGCTTCATGCAGGGGCTTTCCCCAAACCCTTTGAGCAGAAATCTTGGCCCCAAGAACGAAGAAGGGGCAATTTTGTTCCCCCCCCCACCCTCCCCTTGGGAGAATCTCCCCAAAAGCTGTAAAAATTCGCGGACCTTGGACTTGCTATCTGAGCAAAAACGAGGAGGGAGAAGTAGGGAAAAAAAATGAAATCAAAAGTTTTCCAACTTTTCTTTAATTTAAAAAGGGTCAAAAAAACATTACTTTTTATGGGCATGGTGGGAAAGTCCGTTTTTAAAAGAAGGGAGGGGATTTTTGAAAGGGCTGAAAAATGCATGTATGCCCCGCTGGAAATTTTTTTTTGCAAATAAAGAGGAATGTTTTGGGTCAAACCTTGTATGAAGGAGTCAGTCGGGGTTTTGGGGGTTTTTCCCAGGATGAGGGAAAAGAAAACCCTCCCTTTGGGTTTTGTCCTTTTTCCAGAAAATGTTGGAAGGGGCGTTGGGGTGAATTTCTGGATGACATTCTATAGCATCCGAGACAGGGAAGACATATGAAGCAGCTAGGAGCATTTTGGAGAGGCTGAGACAAGCCAATCTCACAGCCAACCAACAAAGTGCCAGGTTGGTTTTCCAAGCCTGGAGTTCCTGGGTTTTTGTCGGAGCGACACAAAGCACCGGAAAGAGAAAGGTGGAGAAGATGATGAATTCAGAGAGACCAAAGACCAAAACAGAAGTCAGGATTCGCTAGGTTTTTTTGGGGTTCTATAGGATTTGTTCCAAATTCGAGAAATCACGAGTCCTCTCAGTGATTTGGTCAAGGCAGGAAACCGGAAAGTGGTCGAGGGGTCAGACGCTGCAGAGCAAGCACGCGACAGTGCGGGAAAGACAGGGTCCCGTCCCATCTTGAAGCTACCAGTTTATGTCCAAACCCATTTTTTTTGGGGACAGATGAAATCGGGCGGGGAGTAGGTGCAGTATTTTTTGCAGGAGCACGAAGGGTCGATTTTTTCCTGTGAGGTATGCTAGCAGGAAGTTGACAAAGTGTAAAAGAAGGTTACGCAACTGTAGAGAAGGAGGTTTAGCGTCGTGTGGGCCGTGCAGAAATTCCACAAATCCCTTGTAGGGGAAAGAGTTCGTGATAGAGACTGATCATAAACCACTCAAATTCCTGCAGGAGGCGCAGCTGGAAAAACAGCAGGGTTCTGCTTTGGGGCAATGGCATTGCAGCCCTACAGGTATCGAGTGGCAGTACATTCCCGGTCGACAGAATGTGGAGCCTGACTATTTAAGCCGTGTAGCCTAGCAACTGCAACTCAGAGAAGTCCAGTCATATCCGGGGTTTGCTTTTTGATAATATGGTTGATTACAGTTATGTTGATTGGATAGGGGTTCATTCCCATTTGGGCTAGGTTCATATTTTTTTGTGTGAGACTTGTTCATATTTTCTTTGTGAACTTGTTCATGGTGAATGTAGTTATGCTTGGACATACAGTCGCTTGTTATGATGCATTATTTGCAATAAGTGAGATGGAGATTCCTCAGTGAAGTGTCATGGATCGAGATCATATTATATTGTGCTTTTCATAAGAATTGTGAAGAAAGATGTGGCAAATCCGCAGGGGGGGGAAATTTGCATAAGTGCGCCACAGAGGTCGTTTAAAATGAGTCGAAATAACGCAAGAGCGCACGTCAATGATAACTCTTTGGGAGTGGTATTCACTAATGATATATTTTATCATTTATAAACCGTTGGTTGTAAAATATTTTTTCAAACTTTGCGCGTGTAGCGTGTTTTCAGCAAATTGGGTTGTTGTCTTTTTTGTACCGTTGTTTTGAGACAATGCGGTGCATAGTCTTTTGCAAGGGGGAAATTGTCACGGACAAAAAAATAAACAACCAAAGTCTGGTCCAGGTTGTTTGACATAAGCTCAAACTCAAATATTCTGAGCGCTAGGCAGAGGGGCCCACGTGTCGGGTCCAGCCAATAAGCATAGCTGAGAGGCTCCACGAGATGGTCTTCCAGCAGACGGACTAAGTAGCTGACCGACGCCTCGATGTCTGGTCAAACGAGTCTCGACCCCCGGGATCAGACTCATCCGCCAATTTGAGCACAGCGAGGAGACTAATCCTAATCCTCTACGAGACGGTACGGTCCACCATTTAGACTAAGTAAACTGACCGACGCCTCGATTTTCTGGTCAACAGTCTCGACCCTGGATCAGACTGATCTAAGCCAATTTACGACGTCGCCAAACAAGAGAGGGGAGGGTAGTTTTGTGGTGGGGGTGAAATCAAGCTAATCAATTAAATGACCAATTGACCACCACAGAGAGTAAGGCGTGTAGGCCGACTGTCATGATTTGAATATCCAATGGAATTAGAGGGAGATAACTTCGGGGACGAGGCGGTCAAAATACTGACCAATGGTACTCACCCTTGGACACGTAGGTAGGGATAAGTAATGCGTGAGTGAAGAGATGAAGAGAGGAGGGAGAACGAACAGGAGAGAGAGTAGGAGGGTTTTGGGGGTAGTCTCTGGATGAAAAAAGCAGAGAGATGAAGAGAGGGGAAAGGAAACGAACAGAGAGAGAGAGAGAGGGAAAAGGGTTTTGGTGTAGTCTGCTCGAGAGAGAAGCAGAGAGATGAGGGGGGAGAGAAGAGAACCAAGTTGAGAGATTAGCAGAAGATAGTCTGCAGAGGAAGGACTAGGAGAGATTGGGAGAGAGAAATTGCTAACTAATGAAGAGGGAAAAAAAAAAAAGAAAAAGAAAAGAAAAGGCAACCATGTCCATTTGATAGAGCAACTAGAAGAGAGAGAGTGCAATGCGTTAATGCATGAAGAAAGAAAGGAGAACAATCGATGTTGATAGTCACTGTTCCATCTTGACCGGGGTTTTGACCCCAACCTGGCAGCGTCACTTCGTCAAGCAGAAACCACAGAAACCCAAAAGCCAGTGCCCCGCAGTCTAATCTGACCAGGGCCCCACAGACCAAGACCAGTGCCAGCATGTGTCGTGCTTGTGAAAGTGACAGTGAAAAGAAAAAAAAAGAAAAGAAAAGACAGTGATTCTGAATAGTTAAAGATCACCTGGCCAGGTAAAGTAAAATCTATTATAACCCGGGTTAGTTAATGACGCTTTAGATAAATGATTTTGTGAAGTTCAGGAAGGGAAAAATGTTTTATTTTGTTTGATTCCATAAGCATTGATGTTTCGTTCTATGATCATGTGTAGTAAAGTTATAGACTTTACTAGTGGTTTGATGTGACGAATGCATGATATATGAATGAGATCGTAAGCAAGCTGTGAGTGTGTTTGGGCTGTGCGCTAGTCCTTCCTCCATCGACATCACCCGAGGTTGACAGGGTTGAAGCCAGTAAACGCAATCAAATTAAAAAAAATTAGCATTACTGAAGACGTCCAAGGTAATCAAAAACTCTTGCCGTTTGGTCTGAAAGTAAGATACTTGTATGCTCCTGGAGAGGCAGACGGTGATGTTAGAATAGAGCTACAGATCCCATATGGACATAGATGTATATGAAGTTGAGCGAATTATGAAAACAACCCCTCCTGTATATTATTTAAGAGAGACTCTCTCGTCTAAAAAGCCTGCCCCTAAAAGATCGTTTGTTCGTGAAGAGCTGCAAGTTGTCCCGCCAAACACAGTGAGTTAACAAAAAAATAGTATTTATTTGTGCTAAGCCCTTAATTTTTATGTTCTTGAGAGAATGTAAATATGTGAGTTCACGATCATCCATGTTATTCTGCACGGAAACCCCCGTTTCAATGTACTGATTACGTCAATATTTGGCAGTTTTGGGGTGTTAATTTTTTGTGAAACAGTGTTGATTTTGGCCAAAACTAATATGTGATGGACGTGATTAGTATGTGAAAATGGGGTTTTCGGCAGAATCGCATGGTGGTCTTGAACTCACATATTTACATTCTCTGTGCTAGAGGTAATGCAAAATGTGTTTCATCCAGAGTTGTGCAGTCCATCCAAGAACAATGTCCGAATGTGGGTACCTGGAAAAATTCCCTTCCACGTGGCAAAACAATTGCCCACGAAGCCACGGTGCCTGTGACCTATCCACAAGGGCAGTCCCATCCATCTTCATCCCTCCAATGGTCCTCACTTAGTCTCTAGAAACTTCTGTCTGTTTCCCTCTCTGATGCCGAACATGACTGACAAGAAATCTGGACTTAGTGAACGCTTCATGCAGGACTTTCCAACCTTAGAGCAGAAATCTGGCCTCAAGAGACGATGAAGCGCAATTTTGTGCCCCCCCCACCCCCCTTGCAGAATCTCCAAAGAGCTGTAACATTCGTCAGGACCTTGGACTTGCTATCTGAGCAAACGACGAGAGGGAGAAGTAGGGAAAAACAGTGAAATCATAGTTTACCATCTTATCTCATTCAAGTGATCAAAAAGCATTTGACTTTTGATGGACATGGTGGAAAGTCTGTTTAGAGAGAGGGAGGGGATATTTTGAAAGGACTGAAAACTGCATGTATGCTCGCTGGACTTTGTTTTGCAAATAAAGAGAGAATTTTGGATCAATCCTTGTATGAATGGAGTCAGTCGTTTGGGGGTTGGTCCTGGGATGAGGAAACGTAACCGCTTGGTTGTGTCATTGTTCCAGAAAATGTTGGAAATGGGGGAATATTTTCAAGCCTTACTGTCATTCCAAGGAAATAATCACAAAACCTCTGTTTTTGTCTGTTGAAGGAAACCTTATTTTATTTTCATCTCTTCGCTTAAAACGTGCATGAGGAGGCTTACCCCTCCCCCCTCCTCCTTCTCCTCCTCCACCTCATTTTTGTAAACTACTTCAATTTCATATGTTTATGTACAGAACAATACGAGAGAGAGAGAGAGAGAGAGAGAAGAGAGAGAGAGAGAGAGAGAGAGAGAGAGAGAGAGAGAAGAGAGAGAGAGAGAGAGAGAGAGAGAGAGAGAATAAACAGCGTCCATCACCTGCCATGACAACATTAAAATACCATGCAACCATAAATATAACAGCCAACCTCTCTCTCTGCGTCCAGCCAATCTTCAATTCCTTTACCCTAACACTTCCATACACAATCCTCTACTATAACCTCTCCCTCCTTTCAGTGTCTTCCAGCCCAAGACAATGAGTGAAGAAAGGAAGTGTACCAAGAGCCTTTTCTTCCTGAAAAGACCATTGGAAATTCATATGGGGTGGGTAACAGTTATCAGACTCTTGACCAGGCTGTCAGTCCATCAGTGACAGAGCAGTCAACCTGTCAGTCAGTCAGTCAGACAGAAAGTCGACAGTCAGTCAGACAGGCAGTTAGGCCATAAGTCGCATAGTACATTTCGTCTTCCCCCCCCCCCCCCACCAATCTCTGACCGCCGCGCATGATTTGAAGAGTAGGAGACGAAAGGGGGAAAAAAGCGAGTTAAGTAAGGTCGGGAGGGACGAGGTTAGGGTGGGGTGGGGGGGGGGGGGTGGGGGGGGGGTGGGGGGGGGGGGGTGGGGGGGGGGGGGGGGGGGAGGGGGGGGGGGGGGGGGGGTGGGGGGGGGGGGGGGGGGGGGGGGGGGGGGGGGGGGGGGGGGGGGGGGGGGGGGGGGGGGAGAGAAAAAGCAGAGTAAGCAGACGGGAGGGGAGAAGGGGAATAGAGAGGTAGGAGAATAGGAGTGCGGGTAGGGGAAGGACGAAGAGCACAAGCCCAGTCCTTCTGGTCAGGCCAACCCATCATATCAGCGTGGAGCGGTCGGTCGTGGGAGGTATTAAAGGAGGGACAAGGACCGGACTGGAAATGAGCTGCGTTTAGCATTGCCTTGAGGGTGACGGGCAATGACTGGGGGATAGCTGTACAAGCCACTGAGGAGTGAAGAATGTGGACGGAGGCAAGGCAGATGAAAAAGAAAGGGACAAGGATGCAAGAGAGTAAAGCGGAAACAGAAAAAAAAAAAAACAGAAAGAAGAACAGAAAAACAAAGAAACAAACACACAAAGAAACAAAACACACAAATGCACAGAAGAACAGAAAACAAAGAAATAAACACACAAAGAAACAAAACACACAAATGCACAGAAGAACAGAAAACAAAGAAATAAACACACAAAGAAACAAAACACACAAATGCACAGAAGAACAGAAAACAAAGAAATAAACACACAAAGAAACAAAACACACAAATGCACAGAAGAACAGAAAACAAAGAAATAAACACACAAAGAAACAAAACACACAAATGCACAGAAGAACAGAAAACAAAGAAACAAACACAAATACACAGAAGAACAGAAAACAAAGAAACAAACACAAATACACAGAACAGAAAACAAAGAAACAAACACAAATACACAGAAGAACAGAAAACAAAGAAACAAACACAAATGCACAGAAGAACAGAAAACAAAGAAACAAACACACAAGTACACAGAACAGAAAACAAAGAAACACACACACACACACACACACACACACACACACACACACACACACACACACACACACACGCACACACACACACACAGAAGGAAAGAAATACACGGAAGAGCAGAAAACAAACAAAGAAACAAATACACAGAAGAGCAGAAAACAAACAAACAAACACACAAAGAAACAAACACAGAAGTACAGAAAACAAAGAAGCAAAACAACAGTAACTAAATGAGGAAGGGGACAGGGATGGGGTGAAGGCCCAAGAAATCAAATTGAAAAGAAAAGTGGAATGCGACCAAAAAAGAGGCATCTTTGCTAACCCACTCTGACTCGTGTCTCCCCCCCCCCCCCCCTCATCCCTCAGTCTAGTCCCACTCCCCATGCCATCCCCTCCTCCACCTCCTTACAAGAAAAAGAAGGATTAAATAAGTGTGCACAATGATCAGTCTCTTATAAGGTTCTCTCTCTCCTCTCTCCTCTTCTCTCTCTCTCTCTCTCTCTCTCTTCTCTCTCTCCTCTCTCTCTCTCTTTCTCTCTCTCTCTCCCCTCTCTCTCTCTCTCTCTCCCCTCTCTCTCTCTCTCTCTCCTGCTTAATACTGGGGAAACTACCGGGTACATGGGTGGAGACAAATGAATGAATTAATGGATCAGCATTTCTTTGATGTTCGTTGTTGTGGGGGTGTGGATGGCTGTTGGTCTTGATGGTGAACTTGATGGTGCTTTGTCAATGGTGATCGGTCTGTCGGTCAGTCAGTCTGTCTGTCTATCTGTCTGTTTGTCAGTCTGTTTCTCCTCTCTGTCTGTCTGTCTGTCTGTGCACGTATATATATATATATATATATATATATATATATATATATATATATATATATATATATAATATATATATATATATATATATATATATATATATATATGTATGTGTATGTGTGTGTGTGTGTGTGTGTGTGTGTGTGTGTGTGTGTGTGTGGGGTGTGTGGTGTGTGTATGTGCGTGTGTTTCTTGATTTCTCTCGGCTTTTCTGTCTTCTTCAGTATTTTTCACTCTCTTTCTATTTCGCTGTACTCCTCTCTCTCTCTCTCTCTCTCTCTCTCTCTCTCTCTCTCTCTCTCTCTCTTCTCTCTCTCTCCTCTCTCTGTCTCTCTCTGTCTCTCTCTGTCTCTCTGTCTCTCTTCTCTCTCTTGTATACTCAGTCTGTCTGTCATTCTGTTTGTCTGTCAGTCTGTTTCTTTACTGAGTTGCATCGGTAAAGTTTTAGAGAAGTGTGTTCAAAAACATGTGTTTAAGTACTTAATGGACAACAGCCTTTTGACAGCCGCTCAGTCTGGCTTCGTTCCTAACGACTCGACAGTTTTCCAGCTGCTTAGTATTTATGACGACTTTGGTAAATTTTTAGATTGCAAAGCAACCGCACAAGCGACATTCTTTGATGTGTCTAAAGCCTTTGATAAAGTGTGGCACTGTGCACTGATGTACAAACTGTCGGCCCTGGGTATTCGTGGACAGTTATTCCACTGGTTCAATGATTATCTACATGACCGTACTCAAGCAGTTGTACTGAAAGGAAGTAAGCCGTCCTATCTCCCTGTTTCAGCGGGTGTCTCCCAGGGCTCTGTTCTCGGCCCACTATTGTTTTCAGTATATACAAATGATATTGTAAACAATATAGAATCAGTAGTTAAACTATTTGCAGACGATACGAGTATGTACCTGGGGCTAGACAATACTCGTATTCGAACTGAAATTTTGAATTCCGATCTACAAAAGATAACTGAATGGGCATCGAATTGGAAAGTTAAATTTAATGAATCTAAAACTGAACTCATGACTATTTCTAACCGAATTGTGCCAGAAACACTTCCGCTTAAATTTGGAGATATAATCCTACAGGAAACAGTCACCCACAAACATCTTGGAGTCATCATTCAAACCAACTGTAAATGGATCACCAAATTAGGTCGGTTATATCTAAATGTCGCATTCTTGTTGCTTGTCTCCGTTCGATTAAGTATCGTCTTAGTCGTAAATCTCTTGAAACGATGTACAAATCATTCATAATGCCTCACTTTGATTCTCAGACAATGTCTGGGACAATTGCACAGACAAGTTAGCTCAGGACCAGAAAACCTTTATCTGGATGCTCTTAGAACAATCGTAGGAACAGTTCGCGGTACGAGCCACCAGAAGCTTTACACCGAGTCAGGATTTACATCGTTGAAAGAACGACGTCCGTCGTCATAAAATATATCCTGTTCTACAAAATCGTTAACGGCATTGCTCTCCTTAATCTTCTAAACCGCTTACCTCAACTAGTCTCTGCTGCAAACCCTTACCACCGTCGGAATCTCTCTCTCTCTCTCTCTCACTCTCTCTTCCACCTCCTCTCTCTCTCTCTCTCTCTCTCTCTCTCTCTCTCTCTCACTCTCTCTCTCTCCTCATCTCCTCTCTCTCTCTTCTCTGTGTGTGTGTGTGTGTGTGTGACAGAGAGAGAGAGAGAGAGGAGAGAGAGAGAGAGAGAGAGGAGAGAGAGAGAGAGAGAGAGAGAGAGAGAGAGAGATTCTGTCTGACTTTGCAGATCAGTTTTTTATGTTTTATGTTTCTTTGACTGCTTCTCTCTCCCTCTGCATCCGGTATCCCTGTCCATTCTACCGGTCTGCTGAGCATCCTTCAAAACCGGAAAAATGTAAGTGAAAATTTAAACGGGATACCAAGATACAGACATTTACTCTCATTCTGGCACACATTTATCCACCAACAAGAAATACGCGCGCAGAGAGACTTTATGCTCAAAGAGTGCAGATAGAAACAAACGAACAGACAGCCACAGATAAACCAACAGACAGACAGACAGACAGACAGACAGAGTAATTAACAGGCCCACCACAAAGGCGAATAAAACCAGTGCCGAGGGAGACCTGACGATTACAAACATGGAATAAATCAAGGCAGACAATAACAGTTGTCCTCCCAAGACAGTTGTTCTCCGCTGTCAACCCACCACTTTTCGTCCCGTACCCCTACCCTCTCACGTGCAGCGATAACCGCTCCACTCACTCACACACACACACACACACACACACACACACACACACCACAACACACACACACACACACACACACACACACACACACCACACACACACACTACCACGCACGCACGCACCACGCACGCACGCACACACACACACACACACACACACACACACACACACATCACACGCGCGCGCGCGCGCACACACACACACACACGCGCGCGCGTGCACGCGCACACACACATAGAAACTCTGAAAACATCTCTCTCTCACACATCCACACCCACCACCACTCTTACTCTCTCTCTCTCCTCACACACAACACACACACACACACACACACACACACACACACACACACACACACACACACACACCACACACAACACACACACACACACACACACACACACACACACACGCACGCACGCACGCACAAGCGAGTTCCCCACATGCATGCATACTGGTCATTTTTTTTCCCTCGGAAATGACATAACAACAACAACAAAAAACCACGCACCAATTGGAATGGAATTCCACGGAGCGAATACGAATGATTCCAGAGGAGGGCAGAGTGGAGACTGGGAGTGAGGAAAGAGGTAGATGGAGTGAAGGGGGTGGAGGTGGGGGGGATGGGGGGGGGGGGGAAGAAATGTTTGTTGACGCTGATGGCAGTTCCAGATAGGCTCGGAAAGCCACGTGTGGATTCTTGTAATTATTTTGTCGTTAGTGACGTGTCTGTCGTTGCTGAATGCTTGTCACGCGCTTGATCGAGTTCGTTTGAAGAGAGCGAAAATAAAAACCCTCTCCTAATGCTTCACGAGCAATATAGGGACGTGATGCGGGGAGGGAATGGGTGTGGGTGTGGGTGTTTGTGAATGAGAAGGTGATGGGTGGGGTGGGTGTGTGTGTGTGATGTGTGTGTGTGTGTGTGTGTGTGTGAGTGTGTGTGTGTGTGTGTTTTGTGTGTGTGTGTGTGTGTGTGTGTGTGTTGTGAGAGATCAAACGATCAACGATCAACGATCAACGATACAGAGAGAGAGAGAGAGAGAGAGAGAGAAGAGAGAGAGAGAAGAGAGAGAGAGAGAGAGAGAGAGAGAGAAATGTAAATAGTTTTAGTGCAAATACGCCATTGCATCTTTGCACTGGTGGTTTTGGGAAAGGACTGGGTCGTGGCGAGGAAGAGGTCAGAGGGGTTGGGGAAGGGCATCAATGGATGGGACGGGATAGGAAAGTGGGGAGGTCAGGTACGGAAAGGATCACTGTCGTGAAATCAACATTCACCAGCATGCACATGAACATTGTAAAGTAAAATGACTGTAATCTAGACATTGGTTTCACGTATTCTAACAACTATGCTGATCATCAAATGAAGATCAATAAAATATAACGGAACTTCGATATTTGACAGGAGGAAACAAATGATGCTCTTTATAAAGACATATTCTGATTGAACGAGATTTCATATAAAAGAAAACGATTCATAACATTTTAGTTTTGTAATCTATACATTTGGGCATGGAATGACAACTATTTATATACACAAATTTAAAGAACTTTTACAGGAACTTAGATACAAACCAAGGACCTTATTTCATAATCAGTACATGATGGACATGCATATACGATCATTGTTTACATCCTAATTCTATTCAGACAAACTGGACAAATCCTTGCAACAACGTTTTCACAAAACTTCACAGTACTGTTTATCTTCGGTAGTAACGATAAGTCTCAAAATGTGTCAGAACCACTGGGAGGCAAGACATGTCCAAAAATTGATTTAATAGACGTGTGTGCTTTTATATTTTGATAAGGTGTTGTGTGTGTGTGTGTGGTGTGTTGTGTTGTGTGTGTGTGTGTGTGTGTGTGTGTGTGGTGTGTGTGTGTGTGTGTGTGTGTGTGTGTGATATTTAGATATGCTGTTCTCTGTCACCGTTTCTGAGAGAATTTAAAAACTCAGCACAAACAACAACAGGATTAGATTTTAAGTGAGCAAGACATCTCTGATCCTTACAGCAGATAAAAAGTTCGGGGGGGGGGGGGGGGGGGGGGGGGGGGGGGGGGGGGGGGGAGTGCTAAAATCCTGACCCTGAGTCAAGGTCAATCGAGAAAGTCTGAACTGTAAAAAAAAAAACTCTTTGTGTTGAGATCTATGGTTTATCTTTTAAACTCACTTTTGGGACAAACGAGCCCAAACCCGTTCACTGATCTTTATTCCAGAAGATTAAACAATAGAGGTCATTTTCCATACATATTTAAAATTAAATACATGTACTGCTCCAAGCAAAATGAGAAGCAGACCCACAGGTAGCGGGATATTGCTGACCATTGATCAACGAACGGACAGCCGGGGAGGCACATGCAAAGAATGAAGACGAATGTAGACAGGGGAGAGGGGGGGGGGGAGGGGAGGTATTGCAGAGTCCCAGGCCCCACCCTTCTCATACTCGCTCTTTCTTCCAGCCATAGCCAATACATCTCAACCTAGCCCACACTCCCAAAAAAGGAAATCTAAAGCAATCTGCGTTTATTCCGCAAAAAATAGATAAGAAAAGGGAAAGAAAAAAAGAAAGTGAAGGACATAGGGTTGTTCCCCCTCCCTCCTCCCCCACCCCCTCTCCCCTCCAGCCCCCTTCTCTCCTTCCTCCCGGGCCCGTCCTCTATCAATTCTTTCGTGGTATTTATTTCAGACATCCCGGGTTGGAAGCTTGCCACAACCCCCCCCCCCCCCCCCCCCCCCCCGACCCCAAACCCTCATCTCGCCTCACGTCATCGCTTTTTTGACTGCTGCACTTTCCCGTCTGACAGTGGTGTGGGAATCCCAAGAATAAATTGCTCTCTCTCTCTCCTCTCTCTCTCATCTCTCTCTCGCTCTCATCACTCTCTCTCTCTCTCTCTCACTCCCTTTTCCCACCCTCCCCCCCTCTCTCCCGCAACACACACACACACACACACACTACACACACCCCACACACACACACACACACACACACACACACACACACACACCCAAAACAAACACAACATACACATACAGACAACACCCTCACACAAATGCATCTCACCCATGTACACTCACGCGTGGGTGCCACCCACTGTCTCTCTCATGTACACTCTTATACATGCAATGAACACACACACACACACACACACACACACACACACACACACACACACACACACACACACACACACACACACGCACGCACGCACGCACGCACACACGCACGCACACACACACACACACACACACACACACACACACACACACACACACACACACACACACACACACACACACGCACACACACACACGCACGCACACACACGCAAGTGTGTGTGTGTGTGTGTGTGTGTAGTGTGTGTGTGTGTGTGTGTGTGTGTGTGTGTGTGTGTGTGTGTGTGTGTGCGTGCGCGCGCGAGCGCGCATTGGAAATACATTACAGCTTGAAGGAAGAGGGAGGACGTGGGGGAGGGAGGAAAGGAACGGAAGAGAGGAGAGGGAGGGCAGTCACCTAACCCAGTTCTTGCTCAACATAAAGTTAATGAACAGAGAAAGCTTTTGATCTGGAGGATAAGCAATTTGCCGTCCAGTGATACGTGAATAAACGGGGATGGGTGTGGGTGGGTGGGAACCATATCGGGGTGGAGGAGGATATGAGTGTGTATGTGGAAGTAGAGGTGGCCGGGGGGTAGAGTGGACGGTTGGGAGATAAAAGAGCAGCACCATTTTTGTTATGATACCCATGAGTTTTCATGATGACGTTGCATTCAATCACATCATGGTGTTTTTTTCACTGACTGCGAAACCCCCCCCCCCCCCCCCCCCCCCCAGACGTTTAACTTATTTTCCAAAATGCATTTTTCTGAATTCTTTTGTTCA
>CM031597.1:66863562-66868562 GCA_018398815.1 Conus ventricosus | reverse complement strand
ACAGCTCCACCACCCCTTGCTTCTTCTCCACCTCTTCCTCCTCCTCCGTCAACACCACCACTCTGTCATATCTTGCCTTCCTCTATGTGTGTCCTGTACTTGTGCTATTTTCGTTTTTCCTCGCCAAAATGTCATACATTTTCCCTTTTTGTCCGTATGCTGGTCTGTCTATCCATTCACCCATATATGAGAGAGAGAGAGAGAGAGAGAGAGAGAGAGAGAGAGAGAGAGAGAGAGAGAGAGAGAGAGAGAGAGAGAGAGAGAGAGAGAACGAACGAACGAACGAACGAAGGAACGAATTTTATTTTAAGAGGGTAGTGGATTAAGCATGAATACTTTTTTTACATCCAGCCCTCTGGGGGGAAAAAATCAATATATAGTAAAAAGCAAATCAGAAAAAAATGCAACAATTCCTTGCATGGGAACCTTTGACAAAAAAGAAGATAGAAGAAAAAGAAACCAGTGAATACCACCACCACCACCACCACCACCACCACCACCACCACCACCAACAACAACAACAACAACAACAACAACAACAACAACAACAACAACAACAACAACGAGAAAAGATGATCAGGGCAATAGGGGGGAGTGTGAATGGAGAGAGAGAGAGAGAGAGAGAGAGAGAGAGAGAGAGAGAGAGAGAGAGAGAGAGAGAGAGAGAGAGAGAGAGAGAGAGAGAGAGACCGACTGACCGACTGACCGACCGACCGACCGACCGACTGGCGAAAGAAAGGCAGAGATAAAGGAAGAGAAAGACAATAAAGCAGATATAGATAATCACCTACGAAAAACTTTGAAAAAACACATTAATGGCACAGGATAATCACTGCAATTTGCGTAGAATTAAGTCAACTTCGAACATCACATGTTTGTTAAATTGAATCTGAATTGAGAATTATCAATACATTTTCGGGTATAGTGCAGTCAAATCTGAGACATTCATAAGATATTTGTGAAAATTAGACTTGAACTTTTTAAAGTTTGATTGATTTTTAAGTTCTTCAGGAATATGGTTCCATAGCCAACCCCCGGAATACGCCAGACTAGACTTGTATAGATTAATCATGGCAAACGGGAGGTTTATTTTATGTGAATGTCGATAGTCGTTAAAAGTGAACATATTTGTTAGAGAAAGTGGAGCATTTCCATGGAGTACCTTATGCATAAAGAGTCCTTTATTGTATAGAAGTTTGGCTTTAAATGGGAGAATGCCCGATTGCTTATAGTCTGAATCTACCAGTGAAGATGGATGACCTAATGTTACTTTGACAGCTCTTTTATGAAGGCTAATTAGTGGTTTGAGTGAATTCTTGCTCGCTGAGTCCCAAAGTGTTGAGGCATAGTCGATAATAGGCTGAATATAAGAGTGAAAAATAGTTTTCTTGCATGCAAATTTAAGAAGTTCTTAATCCTTTTTAGAAGATGTAGTTTTCTTGCAACGTTTTTAGATAAAGACTCTAAGTGTTTTGACCAAGTTAGATTATTATCTATTGTTATTCCTAAGACTTTGTGACTGGATACTTCTTCGATGGTTTCATTAGAAATACAAAGTACTGGTAGATTCTGGCTTAGAATTTGACGCTTCTGTCTAGTAGTTATCATCATGAATTTAGTTTTTTGAGGATGGATAGCCATGTGATTAAATCGTGTCCATTTAACCAAAAGATTGATGTTTTCTTGGATGTCACTGCAAACCTGTTGGGCATCAGAATTACTTGTGTCTAAAGTTGTATCATCAGCGAACATTTCGCTGTTTATTTTCAATTACAATGGCAGATCATTGATGTAAAATGAAAACAACAGAGGACCTAATACTGACCCTTGTGGGACTCCAAATTTGTTGGGAAGAAAATTAGATTTGTATGTATTTACGGACACAATTTGTTGTCGGTTGGACAGAAAAGATGAAATCAGTTTCAGTGTTTTGTATGATAGCTTATACAAAGTTAGTTTTCTGAGTAAAAGTTCATGATTTATAACGTCGAAGGCTTTTGCGAAATCTACGAAGAGAATTCCTGAAAATTGTTTGTAGTTCATGTTTAATAGCCATCTATCTATTAGTCTAGTTAGCACTGTGTGGCATGAATGGTTTTCTCTGAACTCTGATTGATTTGGGTGGATTAAATCGTATTTTACTGCATGGAAATGGAGACACTTATTGATGTGGAGTTCTAATGGCTTAGAAAGAACTGATAGAATCGAAATAGGTCTATAATTTGATGGATTAGTAGTGTTTCCTGATTTGTGTATTGGTATGATTTTGCCTTTTTTAAGGTATCTGGAAAGCATTGTTTATCTATACAGAGGTTGTAAATATAAGTTAACGTTTCTGCGATAACGGGTGCGGAGAGCTTTAGAATTTTACCGTCTATACCGTCAATTCCACGAGTGGCTGTCTGTTTCAATCGCCTAAGTGACACGAAAACAGAATGAACATCTAGATGGCTGATATCTAAATCTGAATGGATATTTTTTCCCCTGCAGTATTTTTGTAATTCTTCTAGGTCATTATCATTTGATTTATCATCATGAATTATTTGATCTGCTACTGTTGTAAAATGGTGATTTAGTTTACTGGCAGATATATCATTCATAATATTTGGAGCAGAGGAAACATGTTTATTTGTTAATCCATGGATGGCTTTCC
The DNA here is from genome assembly GCA_018398815.1 of Conus ventricosus. Taxonomy (NCBI): domain Eukaryota; kingdom Metazoa; phylum Mollusca; class Gastropoda; order Neogastropoda; family Conidae; genus Conus; species Conus ventricosus. The sequence continues at coordinate 66,865,909 of CM031597.1, read as the reverse complement.
ATACGGACTTGCTGTCTTGCTGAGAGAGAGCGAGCGAGAGACAGACAGACAGACAGACAGAGAGAGAGAGCGAGAGAGAGAGAGAGAGAGAGAGAGAGAGAGAGAGAGAGAGAGAGAGAGAGAGAGAGAGAGAGAAAGAGACAGAGAGAGAGAGAGACAGAGAGAGACAGAGATCGAGGCGGGATATTAGGCGGGATATTACATGTGTCCCTATGCCCTATCGACCCCCACGCCTCCATGCAAACCAACCACAGTTCATCACAGCCCTGTCGCATTAAAGGGAATCCAAAGCAATCTAGGTTGTCTGAAAAAAAACAACAACTAAAGAAATGGAAAGAAAGAGGAAAGAGTATGTCATCGAGTTGCCCTCCTCCCTCCTCACACCCAAGTGCCCTTCTCTCCCTCCCTCGCCATCCGTCGTGAATTCTGTTCGTTGTATGATTGTAGACATCACGAGCTGGAGGGTTGCCACCCTCTCCCCTTCCCACACACCCTCGCCTCCGCCTCACGTCATCAGCCTTTCTGACCAGTACACTTCCGCATCAGACAGTGATTGGGAATCTCGGGAACAAATTGCTGTCTCTGTCTTCACCCTCTCATCTCTCATCTCTCCTCCGCTCCCCTTAGCTGCATGACGAACTCATCTGCCATAGCACACACACACACACACACACACACACACACACACGCACACGCACGCACGCACGCACGCACGCACGCACACACGCACGCACGCACGCACACACACACACACACACACACACACACACACACACACACACACACACACACACACACACACACACACACCAAACACGCGCACGCACACACACACACACACCCACACACACACACACACACACACACACACACACACACACACACACACACACACACACACACACACACACACACACACACACACACACACACACACACACGTGCATGCACACAAACACAAACACAGAGAGACATACAGACACACGGACGACAAACACACATGCACACATACAAACATACACAAACACTTTCACACACACACACACACACACACACACACACACACACACACACACACACACACACACACACACACACACACACACACACACACACACACACACACACACACACACACACACACACACACACGTCTAATATCACGTTTAGTGGAAAGACGTTAAATGAATGACACACACACACACACACACACACACACACACACACACACACACACACACACACACACACACACACACACACACACACACACACACACACACACACAGGTGCAGCATTTACAATTCCTTCATTGAAAATTGAAAAATCTTATTATCTTGGAACATCTATTTTTACAGCAGAACTAACTGCCATTCTAATGGCATTGTATTTTCTACTTGACTTTTCAAATCCAATATTCCAAGTCCTCTTTTGTGTCGATTCAAAATCGGTTATATTCGCCCTAAGTAAAACAAACCCTATAGTAAGACAAGATCTGATTACAGTTATCCATCACCTAATACATTTCTTGATTATTAGGGGTACAAGAATTAGTTTCTGTTGAGTTCCTTCTCATTGTGGGATTCAGTTTAATGAGAGAGTAGACAGAGCAGCAAAACGGGGAGCGAAAAATGCTAGCGGGTCGGAGGTTATCAGTACCATTGTCTATCCATGAGGGATACAGTCTTCTAGAAAATGCATGCTGGAAACATTTTAGGAAAAAACAACAAAATTCGGGATGTTCTCTTGATACACGCATAAACCAGCTATTAAACTTTGACACACTTCATTCTTTTTATCAATGTAGTTTGTCGTTTTCTCGGATCATAATTTCGCTAATATATAAGATCAAACTAAACGCTTTAAGACAAAGTTTTGTAAAAATAAAACATGCCTTTGTGGTGAAATGATAACAAATTCCCACATACTTTTCCACTGCAAGCAATTAAAACCTCATCTACCACCTCTACATAACTGTTTTCTGGATACAGTTGTAACCGATTTATCACTAATGTGTAAAATTGCTGTTTCATTGCATCAAAGTCCTATTTTTTTCTGTTTTGTAAAATGGGAACTGGTGTTTTAGTAACGTCCTTGTTATGACCGGTTATTCTTCGATGTTTTATAGATAGTTATCCATTTTTTGCTGTTGCTGTTAATGTTATTCTTATAGATTAGGTTCGTCTAATATCACAATGTGTATAGACGTTAAATTGAAGACCTAACACATACACACAGTCACGTTGGACAAAGATACTGCTTAGCGTCTTTTAAGGAATCCAGCTCAAAGAACCAGGGAAGATGCTCCGGGCTGGCCCCATTGTTAAAGTTCATTCGCCATTCCTGG
>CM031597.1:66856062-66858562 GCA_018398815.1 Conus ventricosus | reverse complement strand
GTTAACTGGGGTCTATATAGCAAGATTAGTATCGATTTTTCTCTGAACGAAGATCCAAACAGCAAGATTAGTATAATTATTTCTCTGAACCAGGATACAAACAGCACGATAAGTAAACATATTTGTCTGAACCAGAATCTATTGAGCAAGATTAGCACATTTTATTTCTCTGAACCAGGATCCATTCTGCAAGACTAGTATACATTTTGCTTTGATCAAGGATCCATTTAGCAAGATTAGTTAAAAAAAATCATGTGAACCAGGATCCACTCAGCAGGATCAGTGAAACTTCGTCTCTGAACCAGGATCCAGTGAATTAGACCCTTATGAATTTTTGTCTCAACAAGAACACAGTGGAGTGACCGTTTTGGAACTGATAAATACATGAAGTATTATACTACCTGGAAGATTGAAACCTTTTTAGCTATATAATCGATACTGATTCGGATTTTCTACATCCTGTTATAAAAAAAAGCACATAGCATGCAATTCGTTACTTCCCGTCACGGAAAAAAAATTCTGATTTAACTTGTAAACTGACTTGCTCACAGATATTTGAAAAAATGATGACAAAAGTTAAAAACCGTTTAATCGACCCTATTTTGTCTCTAATGTTTCAATAAACTAGTCATTTATTCATGTATGAGTGTGTGTGTGTGTGTGTGTGTGTGTGTGTGTGTGTGTGTGTGTGTGTGTGTGTGTGTGTGTGTGTGTGTGTGTGTGTGTGTGTGTGTGTGTGTGTGTGTGTGTGTGTGTGTGTGTGTGTGTGTGTGTGTGTGTGTGTGTGTGTGTGTGTGTGTGTGTGTGTGTGTGTGTGTGTGTGAGAGAGAGAGAGTGTGAGTGTGCCTTACATTTTGATATAGGTCCTGATCAAAGGGCAGATGGAACACCTATTCAAACTTGATCAAGGTCTGCGATCTCCAAAACACCTTTCTCCTCGTCCCCACTGTTTGTTTCCCGCACGTGATATTGCCTTGGACCGAATCGATCAGAAACGATGTGTCACTGTATTCAGATTCAGAAGCGGGCCGATCCAGTTGTCCATCATGTGTTTATTTCCAACGGAGGCGTAGTCACGTGCTCGAACTGGACATTGGCTCATGGTCCCCGTTTCACGAAACATGTTTCGCCAGTCTAGCGCATGTCGTAAAATGAGTTCATGGCCGAAAACGGCACCAGAGATATACCATGCAGTAAGCTTGTTCCAGCAAGTAGCACGGTTCCTCAACTCCCATTTGATGTAGGCCTTTTTTGTCATCATGTTGACAAGTGTATTATCAGTTTAGGCTGAGCGCACTTTTTGCTTAACTTTGTTTCTCTTCAGAGTACCTACAGGGGCAACTGCTTTGCTACCAAGGGCTACTTTTTGTGTGGCGAGAGGGTTGTTCTTGCTGCGTACAAAGCTTCCCCTTCTTCTCCTCCCTCCCCCCATCCTCTCCACTTCCCTCCCTCTTCCGAATCCCCCTCTCTTCTTCCCCACCCTACCTCACGTCTCCTTAGAAACGCTGGCACCCACACCAACTTCCAGACTTAGGAGGAAATGTCGGGAGATTAAGTTCTGACTGTCCCTAACTTTCCAACTTAAGAAAAAAAAAAGTTTTTTTTTTTCTTTTTGGTGAATCTCTGATGCATCAGCGTTGATTCACTTCATACTGAGTGTGGTAGTGGAATAACATTGTGACTCGAATCAAAGGGAATCAGATAAGTGTGTGAGTAGAATAACGATGTGACAATCATAAGTGATAAGAAAACCGTGGAAGCAAAACAGGTCTAATACTTTCAGAATCGAATGTGGCACGATAATCATTTAAGTAGAATGATATTGTTTCAACAAATACTGTGACAAAAAAGTCGTGCGATAATGGTGTAAGTCGTATGTTACTATGAGAATCAAAAGCATTAAGATAAGTGTACAAGGGAAATAATACTGTTCAATTCAAACGCGTTGTGATTACTATTGAAGCAAGATAATTCTGTGGGCATCAATGGCAATAAAATGATGGAATAAACAGAACTATTCTGTAATGACCAAATGTACTATTGCCTCGTATGTGGCAAAGTACTGTGAAAATCAAGGACAATAAATCGACCCATTAATATCGTCCTTTGACACTGGTAGAATAATAACCAAAACATTCATGCATGAAAAAAGCCAAATGCATATACGTTCACACAGACACGTAGAGACACACAGACACAGACACAAAGACACAGACACACAGACACAAAGACACAGACACACACAGACACACAGACACACAGACAACACACACACACACACACACACACACACACACACACACACACACACACACACACACACACACACAACACACACACACACAATCTCTCTCTCTCACACGCACCCACATAAACATACAAAAACGCGCGCGCGCACACACACACACACACACACACACACACACACACACACACACACACACACACACACACACACACACACACACACACACACACACACACACACACACACACACAC
>CM031597.1:66831062-66853562 GCA_018398815.1 Conus ventricosus | reverse complement strand
ACGCAGAAAAGGACAACACACACACCCCACACACAAACAACACACACACACACACCCAACCACACACACACACACACCAAAACACACACAACCAAAACCCCCCGAACACACACACTGCTGTGTCCTATGGGGAAATCAGTTGTACATAATTAAGTCGTACATAATAAGTTGTACAAAATTATTGGGTCAGTAAAAATTTTAAGTGACTTTGAGGTATTTATTTTAAGTTGGTGTTAAGCAATGGTTTTTTTTTTTTGGGGGCACTTGTATGTTGACAATATATCAGTTCTAATGGGAGTCGGTCTTTTGGGATAAGTTGGAGTCGGGATTTCCAGAAACGCTTAAAAAATTGAAGCAAATTTATTTTTTTTTTTATTTAAAAAAAAAAAAAATTTTAAGTGGGTCCGGAACAAAAGAGTTGCGGCCCACAACTTCAGTCGATGGCGGAGATTTCCCATGTGGCGTCCTGCCATTTGGGCCGCTCCCTTTTTTGTTTTTTTTGTTTTGTGGTTTTTTTTTTATTGTTTTTTTTTTAAGTAAGTATTTTTTAGTAATATGGAAAAAATGAGTGGGTTTTATGGAAATTTTTTGGTATTAATTTAAAAAAGTAATGGGAAATTCCCAAGGGTTTTTTGCATTGCAATTGTAATTGAAAAGAGACAATTAAGTGAAATATGAGAATTATGAGATTATAGTAAAGGAAAATAAGGAAAGAGGAAAAAAGCAAAGTTCGGGAACGGGGAAAAACCCAATAAAAAAAGTGATTTTAAAAAATTTATTTTCTTTTAATTTTTTAAATTGTTTAAATTGTAGACACAGTCCCCACATGCCCCGCATTACACAATAATTACATTTATCACGATTATGCGGGAGGGGCTGACTCCGCGCAGGGCGTTTTTTCGTTTCTTCTTTTGAGTTGAGATAGGCCAAAATTTTACGACTGGAGGTGTTCCCCCGGGGGGGAGTGTTCCCTCCCGGGGGGGGGGGGCGAAAAGGGGGGGCGGATGTTCCCTCCGGAGGGGGGGGGGGGGCAGGATTTCCCTTGGAGGGGGGGGGGGGGGTAGGATGTTCCCTCCGGAGGGGGGGGGGCCCCGGGTATTCCTCGGAAAGGGGGGGGGGCAGGATGTTCCCCAGAGGGGGAGGGGGGGGGTGGATGTTCCCCGGGGGGGTCAGGAGTTCCCTCCGGGGTGGGGGGGAAATCTGGGGGGGGGGCAGGATGGGCCTCCCGGGGGGGGGGGGGCAGGTGTTCCCCCCGGAGGGGAGGGGAAGATGTTCCCCCCGGAGGGGGGGCGGTGTTCCCCCCGAAGGGGGGGGGGGCAGGTTTTCCCCCCGAAGCGGCGGGCGGGTTCCCTCCCGGGGGGGGGGCGGGGTTTTTAAATCCGGAAGGGGGGGAGGATCCCCCGGGGGGGGGGGGGGGGGGGGGATGTTCCTCCCAAAGGGGGGGGGGGGGCCGAATGTTCCTCCGGAGGGGGGGGGGGGGCAGGTTTTTTCCCTCGGAGGGGGGGGGAAAAGGGTGTTTCCCCCGGGGGGAGGGGGCAGGATGTTCCCTCCGGAGGGGGGGGGGGGGGGCCCGGATGTTTCCCCTTTGGAAGGGGGGGGGGGGGGGGGAAAAGGGTGTTCCCCCCGGAGGGGGGTGCCGGATGTTCCTCTGGAGGGGGGGGCCCGGGGTGTTTTCCCCCGGGGGGGGGGGGGCAAAGGGTGTTCCTTCCGGGGAGGGGGGGGGGGAGGATTTACCTTCGGAGGGGGGGGGGGAGGATGTTCCTCCCGGAGGGGGGTGGGGGGATGTTCCCTCCGGGGGTGGGGGGCAGGATTTTCCTTGGGGGGGGGGGGGGGGGGGGGGGGATTTTTCCTTCGGGGGGGGGAGGATGTTCACTTTGGAGGGGGGGGGGGGGGCCCCGGGGGGTGTTCCCCCGGAGGAGGGGGGAGGATGTTTTCCCCAGGAGGGGGTGAGGTGTTCCCCCCGGAAAGGGGGGGGAGGATGTTCCCTCGGGGGGGGGGGGAGGGTGTTTCCCCCCCGGGGGGGGGCCCGGTTTTTCCCTCGGAGGGGGGGGGGGCCCGGTGTTCCCCCTGGGGGGGGGGGGGGGCCCCGGAAGTTCCCCCGGAGGGGGGCAGGATGTTCCCCGGGGGGGGGGTCCCCGGGTGTTCCCCCCGGAAAAAGGGGGGGGGGGGGGGGGGGCCGGATGTTCCCCCCCGAGGGGGGGGGGGGGGGGGGGCTTTATGGGTTCCCCCCGGGGGGGGGTTCAGGATGTTCCCCCCGGAGGTTTGGGGGGGCAAAAATGTTCCTCCGGGGGGGGGGGGCAGGATGTTCCCCCCGGAGGAGGGGGATGTTCCCTTTCCCAAAAAGGGGGGGGGGGGGGGAGGATGTTCCCTCCAAAAGGGGGGGGGGGGGAGGATGTTCCCTCCCCGGAAAGGGGGGGGGGCCCCGGTGCTAAATCCGGGGGGGGGGGCAGGATCCTTGGGGGGGGGGGGGGGGGCAGGATGTTCCCTCAAAGGGGGGGGGCCCCGGGAATGTTCCCTCCAGGGGGGGGGGGGGGGGGAGGATGTTCCCCCCGGAGGGGGGGTGAAGGATGTTCCCCCCCGGGGGGAGAGGGGGCAGGTGTTCCCCCCGGGGGGGGGGGGGTGCAGGATGTTTCCCTTTGGAGGGGGGGGGGGGGAACCGGATGTTCCCTTGGGGGGGGTTTCAGGTTTTTCCCCTTGGGGGGGGGGGGGGGTCCGGAAGTTCCCCCTGGAGGGGGGCGGGGGGGGATGTTCCCCTTTTAGGGGATTGGGGGAGCCGGTGTTACCTTCGGGGGGGGGGGGGTGCAGGATGTTCCCTCCGGAGGGGGGGGGCCCGGATGTTCCCTCCCGGGGGGGGGGGGGCCAGGATGTTCCTTCAGGGGGGGGGGGGGGGGAAAGGATGTTTCCTTTGGAGGGAGGGGGGGGATGTTACCTTCGGGGGGGGGAGGGGGGCAGGATGTTCCCCCCGGAGGGGGGGCAGGATGTTCAAACAGGAGGGGGTGCAGGATGTTCCCTCCCGGGAAGGGGGGGGCAACAGGATTTTTTCCCCCGGAGGGGGGGCCCCCCATGTCCCTCCTGAGGGGGGCAGGAGGTGTTCCTCCGGGAAAGGGGGGGGGGGAAAGGGTGTTCCCCCGGGGGGGGGGGGGCGGGTTTCCCCCCGGAGGGGGGGGGGGGGCAGGATGTTCCTCTGGAGGGGGGGGGGAGGATGTTCCCTCCGGGGGGGGGGCCCGGTTGTTCCCTCCGGAGGGGGGGGGGGCCCCGGATGTTCCCTTTTGGAGGGGGGGGGCAGGATGTTTTCCCCCCGGAGGGGGGCAGGTGTTCCCCCCGGAGGGGGGGTCCCCGGGTGTTCCCCCCCGGAAAGGGGGGGGGCCCGGATGTTCCCTCCCGGGGGGGGGGGGGCCCGGATGTTCCCCCCGGAAAGGGGGGGCCGGATGTTCCCCCGGAAAGGGGGGGGGCAAGATGTTCCCTCCGGAAAGGGGGGGGGGCAGGTTTCCCTTGGGGGGGGGCCCCGGAGGGTTTCCTCCAAAAGGGGGGGGGGAGGATGTTCCCTCCAAAGGGGGGGGGGGGGGGGCCCAGGATGTTTCCCCCCGGGGGGGGGGGCCCGGTGTTTAAAACCGGAAAGGGGGGGGGGGATCATCCGGAGGGGGGGGGGGGGGGGGGGGCCGGTGTTTCCCCCCAAAGGGGGGGGGGGGGGCCCCCAAAGTTCCCTCCGGAGGGGGGGGGGGCCGGATGTTCCCTCGAAGGGGGGGGGGAAAAGGGTGTTCCCCCCGGAGGGGGGGGCGGATGTTCTTTTCCCCGGGGGGGCGGGGGGGATGTTCCCTTGGGGGGGGGGGGGGAAAGGAAAGTTCCCTCCCGGGGGGGGGTGAAAGGGTGGTTTCCCCCTGGAGGGGGGGCAGGTTTTTCCCTCCGGGAAGGGGGGGGGGGGGCAGGTTTTTCCTTCCGGGGGGGGTGCGGGAGGAAGTTTCCTTCGGGGGGGGTGCAGGAAGTTCCTCCGGAGGGGGGGGGGGGCCCGGTTTTTTCAGTCCCGGGGGTGGGGGGCAGGTGTTCCCCCCGGAGGGGAAAGGGGCCCGGATGTTCCCCCCGGAGGGGAGGGGCAAGTGTTTTTTTTTTCCCCCCGGAGGTTGGGGGGGAGGTGTTCCCTAAAGGAGGGGGGCCCGGATGTTCCCTCCCAAGGGGGGGGAGGATGTTCCCCCCCCCGAAGGGGCGGGCAGGATGTTTTCCCCCCGGGGTGGGGGGCGGGTGTTAAATCGGAGGGGGGGGGCAGGATCCCCCGGAGGGGGGGGGGGGGGGATGTTCCCTCCAAAGGGGGGGGGGCAGAAAAGTTCCCCGGAGGGGGGGGGGGGGAAGGGGGGGTGTTCCCTCCCGGGGGGGGGAAAGGGTTTTTCCCTTTGGGGGGGGGTGGGGGAGGTTTTTCCCTCCGGAGGGGGGGGGGGGCCCCGGGGATGTTCCCTTTTGGGGGGGGGGGGGGGGGGGGAAAGGAAAGTTCCCTCGGAGGGGGGTGTGCCGGATGTTCCTCTGGAAGGGGGGGGGGGGGGATGTTTCCCTCCGGGGGGGGGGGGGCAGGATGTTCCTTCCGGGGGGGGGGGGGGGGGGAGGATGTTACCTTCGGAGGGGGGTGCAGGATGTTCCTCCCGGGGGGGGGTGGGCAGGGGGGTTCCCCCCGGAGGGTGGGGGGGGAGGATGGGTTCCCTTTAGGGGGGGGGGGGGGGGCCGGATATTACCCTTTGGAGGGAGGGAGGTGTTCACTTCGGAGGGGGGGGGGGGGGGGGGGCCGGATGTTCCCCCCAGGAGGGGGTGCAGGTGTTTCCCCCCCGGAAAGGGGGGGCGGGGGGGGTGTTCCCCCCGGGGGGGGGCCCGGATGTTCCCCCGGAGGGGGGGGGGAGGATGTTCCCCCCGGAGGGGGGGGGGGGCCCCGGTTTTTCCCCTGGAGGGGGGGGGGTGGGAGGAAAGGTTTTTTCGGAGGGGGGCCCGGATGTTCCCCCCGGAGGGGGGGGTCCCCGGGTTCCCCCCGGAAAGGGGGGGGGGGAGGGGTTCCCCCCAGAGGGGGGGGGGGGGGGGCCCTTTATGTTTTCCCCCCGGAGGGGGTTCAGGATGTTTCCCCCGGAGGTGTGGGGGGAAAGATGTTTTCCCCCCGGAAAGGGGGGGGGCCCGGAGGTTTTCCCCCCGGAGGAGGGGCCCGGATGTTCCCTCCAAAGGGGGGGGGGGGGGCCGGGGGTTTTCCCCCAAAGGGGGGGGGGGGAGGTGCTAAATCCGGAGGGGGGGGGATCCTTTTGGAGGGGGGGGGGGCCCCGGTTTTTCCCCCCAAAGGGGGGGGGGGCCGATTTTTCCCCCCAGAGGGGGGGGGGGGGGGGGGGTGTTCCCTCCGGGGGGGGGGGGTGAAGGGGTGTTCCCCCCGGAGAGAGGGGGCCGGTTTTTTCCCCCCCGGGGGGGGGGGTGCAGGTGTTCCCTTTGGAGGGGGGGGGGGGGGGGGGGGGGGGGGATGTTCCCTCCGGAGGGGGGTGCCCCAAAGTTCCCTTTTGGAGGGGGGGGCCCGGATGTTCCCTTTGGGGGGGCGGGGGGCAGGATGTTCCTTCAGGGGATTGGGGGGGGGCAGGATGTTTCCCTTCGGAGGGGGGGTTTCAGGTGTTTTCCCCCCCCGGGGGGGGGGGGGGGGGGGCCCCGGGTTTCCTCCCGGGGGTTTGGGGGGCCCGGATGTTCCTTTTCCCGGGGGGGGGCCCCGGATGTTACCCTTTGGAGGGGGGGCAGGGTTTTTCCCCTTCCCGGGGGGGGGGGCGGTTTTTCCCCCGGAGGAGGGGGGGAAGGAAGGGTTCCCCCCAGGAAAGGGGGGGCCCCGGTTTTCCCTCCGGAAGGGGGGGGCGGGGTGTTCCTTCGGAGGGGGGGGGGGGGGGGGGATGTTTCCCCCGTAGGGGGGGGGAGGATGTTTTTCCCCCTGGGGGGGGGGGGGGCCCCCGGATGTTTCCCCCCGGGGGGGGCGGGGGGAGGATGTTCCCTCCGGAAGGGGGGGCGGATGTTCCCTTGGGGGGGGGGGGGGGGCAGGATTTTTTCCCCCCGGGAAAAAGGGGGGAGGAAAAGTTCCCCCGGGGGGGGGGGGGGGGGGGGGCCCGGATGTTCCCGCCGGAGGGAGGGGGGGGAGAGTATGTTCCCTCCGGAGGGGGGGGCCCGGGCCCGGGGTGTTCCCTCCGGGGGGGGGCAGGATTGGTTTCCCCCCGGAGGGGGGGGAGGGGTGTTCCTCCCGGGGGGGGGGGAAAGGGGTTCCCCCCGGAGGGGGGGGGAGGATGTTCCTCCGGGGAAAGGGGGGTGGGGTGTTCCCTCGGAAAGGGGGGGGGCAGGATTTTTTCCCCCCGGGAAGGGGGGGGGGGGGATGTTCCCTCCGGGGGGTGGGGGGCAGGGTGTTCCCTCCCGGGGGTGGGGGACAGGATGGGTTCCCCCCGGGCGGGGGGGGGGGGGGGGGGGGGGGCCCCGGGGTGTTCCCTCGGAGGGGGGAAACAAAGGTTTTTCCCCCCCGGAGGGGGGGGGCCCCGGACCTCCCGAGGGGGGGGGGGGGAGGATGTTCCCCCCGAAGGAAAGGGGGGGGGGATGTTCCCCCCGGAGGGGGGGGCGGGGCCCGGTTTTTCCTTCCGGGGGTTGGGAGGGGTGTTCCCCCCGGAGGGGGGGTGCAGGTTTTTCCCTTGGAAGGGGGGGGGGCCCCGGTTTTTCCCTCCGGGAAAAGGGGGGGGGGCCCGGTGTTCCCTCCAGAGGGGGGGGGGGGGGGGGGGCTGGATGTTCCCCCCGGAGGGGGGTAGGATGTTCCCTCCCCGGGGGTGGGGGGGGAAAAATCCGGAGGGGGGGGGGGGGGGAGCATGTTCCCCCTGGGCGGGGGGGGGGGGGGGGGCAGGATGTTCCCTCCCGGGGGGGGGGGCAGGTGTTCCCCCCGGGGGGAGGTGCAAGATGTTCCCTCCGGAGGTTGGGGGGAAAGGTGTTCCCTCCGGAGGGGGGGGAAAGGGTGTTCCCTCGAAAAAAGGGGGGGGGGGGGGGCAGGAAAGTTCCCCCCGAAGGGGGGGGGGGGTGTTCCTCCGGGGGGGGGGAGGTTTTTAAATCCGGGGGGGGGGCCCCGGATTTCCCCCGGAGGGGGGGGGGGGGGGGGGGGTTTTTCCCTCCAAAGGGGGGGGGGGGGGGTGACCGGGGGGGGGAAAGGATGTTTTCCCCCCGGAGGGAGGGGGCAGGATGTTTTCCCCCCGGGAGGGGGGGCAGGATGTTCCCCTCGGAGGGGGGGGGGGGGGACAGGATGTTCCCTCCAGAGGGGGGGCAGGTGTTTTCCCCCTCGAGGGGGGGGGGGAGGAAGTTCCATCCGGGGGGGGGGGGGGTGTTCCTCCCGGGGGGGGGGGGGCGGTTTACCCTTTGGAGGGGGGGGGGGGCAGGGGTTCCCTCCCGGGGGGGGGGGGCAGGATGTTCCCTCCCGGGGGTGGGGGGGGGGGGATGTTTCCTTTCCGGGGGGGGAGGGGGGGGGGGGGCGCAGGTTTTTACCTTGGGGGAGGGCCCGGGATTTCCCTTTGGAGGGGGGGGGGGGGGGGGGGGGGGATGTTCCCTCCCCCCGGGGGAGGGGGCGGGTTCCCCCAGGAAAGGGGGGGGCCCGGGGGTGTTCCCCGGAAAGGGGGGGGGCAGGATGTTCCCCCCCCGGAAAGGGGGGGGGGCCCGGGGGTGTTTCCCCCGGAGGGGGGGGGGGTGTTTTCCCCCCGGAAAAAGGGGGGGGGCAGGGGGTTTTTTCACTCCGGGGGGGGGGGGGGGGCCCAGGGTGGTTTCCTTTGGAGGGGGGGGGGGGATGTTCCCTCCCGGGGGGGGGGGGGGGCAGGATTTTCCCCCCGGAAAAGGGGGAAGGGGTGTTCCCTTCCGGGGGGGGGGGGGGGGGGGGGGGGGGGAGGAGTTCCCCCGGAGGGGGGGGGGGGGATGTTTTCCCCCCGGAGGGGAGGGGCCCAAAATTTTCCCCCCGGGGTGGGGGCAGGTTTTTTCCCTCCCGGGGGGGGGGCAGGTGTTCCCTCCGAAAGGGGGGGGGAAGGGTGTTCCTCCGAAGGGGGGGGGGGGGGAGGGGTGTTCCCCCCGGGGGGGGGCCCGGATGTTAAATCCGGAGGGGGGGCAGGATCCTCCCGGGGGGGGGGGGGGGCCGGGTTTTCCCCGCAAAGGGGGGGGGGGCGACCGGAGGGGGGGAAGGGTTTCCCCCCGGAGGGGGGGGCAAAGGGTGTTCCCTCCGGGAAAGGGGGGGGAGGAAAGTTCCCTTTTGGGGGGGGGGGGGGGGGGGACAGGGTGTTCCCTCCAGAGGGGGGTTTAAAAGGTGTTCCCCCTGGAGGGGGGGGCAGGATTTTTTCCCCCGGAGGGGGGGGGGGCAGGATGTTCCTTCCGGGGGAGGGGGGGGGGGGGGGAAATTACCTTCGGGGGGGGTGCGGAAGTTTTCCCCCCGGAGGGGGGTGGGCAGGGGTTTTCCCTCGGAGGGTGGGGGGAAAGGGTGGGTTCCCTTTCCCGGGGGGGGGGGGGGGGGGGCCCGGATGTTACCCTTTGGGGGGGGGAGGGCGGGGGGGTGTTCCCCTTTGGAGGGGGGAGGGGGCCCGGAAGTTCCCTCCCGGAAAGGGGGGGGCAGGTGTTTTCCCCCAGGAGGGGGGGGGCCCCGGATGTTCCCTCCGGAAGGGGGGGGGGAGGATGTTCCCCCCGGAGGGGGGGGGGGGCAGGATGTTCCCTCTTTGGGGGGGGGGGAGGATGTTCCCTCCGGGAAAGGGGGGGTGGCAGGATGTTCCCCCCGGAGGGGGGGGGGGAGGTGTTCCCTTTCCCTTAGGGGGGGGGGGGCCCGGATGTTCCCCCGGAGGTGGGGGGGCAGGGAAATTTCCCCGGGAAAAGGGGGCCGGATGTTCCCCCCGGGGGGGGGGGGGGGGGGCCCCGGATGTTCCCCCCGGAGGGGGCGGGGCCCGTTTTTCCCTCCGGAGGGGGGGGGGGGGGGAGGATGTTCCTTTCCCGGAAGGGGGGGGAGGTGTTTCCCCCGGAGGGGGGGGGTTCCTTCCGGGGGGGGGGGGGGGGATGGGTGTTCCCCCCGGAGGGGGGGGGGGGAGGATGTTCCCCCCGGAAAAAAGGGGGGGGAAGGGGGGAAATTTTCCCCCCGGAGGGTGGGGGCAGGATGTTCCCCCCGGGGGGGGGGGCAGGTGTTCCCCGGGGTGGGGGGCAGGATGTTTTTTCCCTACGGGGGGGGGGGGGGGAGGATTTTTTCCCTCCGGGGGGGGGGGAGGTTTTTCCCTCCCGGGAAAGGGGGGGAGGGTTCTCCGAGGGGGGGGGGGGGCAGGATGTTCCCTCCCAAGGGGGGGGGAGGATGTTCCCCCCCGGGGGGGGGGAGCGGGGTGTTTCCTCCGGAGGGGGGGCAGGAAAGTTCCCCCCTGAGGGGGGCGGGATGTTCCCTTGGAGGGGGGGCAGAAGTTTCCCCCCGGAGGGGGGTAGAATGTTCCTTCCGGGGGGGGGGCAGAATGTTTTCCCCCCGGAGGGGGGGCAATTTTTCCCTTCCCGGGGGGGGGGGGGATATTCCCCTCCCGGGGGGTGGGGGAAGATGTTCCCTCCCCCCAGGGAGGGGGAGGTTTGGGCCCGGGGGGGGGGAGTTTTGTCCCGGGGGTCCCCAAAGGGGGGGGATGGTCCCCGGAAAGGGGGGTGGTCCCCGAGGTAAGGAGGGGGAAAGGTGGTTCCGGGGAGGAGGAGGTTCCCCGGGGGTTCCCCGGGCGGGGGGGGATAGCCCGGGGGGGGGTTTGGCCCGGTGTCCCGGAGGGGGGGATGGTCCCAGAGGGGGAGGATGGTCCCGGAGGGGGGGTGGGCCGGGGGTTTCCCCGAGGGGGGGGATGGTCCCCCGAGGGGGAAGGATGGTCCCCGGGGGTCCCGGGGGGGGGAGGATGGTCCGGAGGGGGGGGGGTTTGGGCCGGAACCCGGGCTCGGAGGGGGGGGGAGGTTCCCGGGGGGGAGGTTTGTCCCGGGAAAGGGGGGGGGGTCCTGGGTCCCGGAAAGGGGAGGGTGGTCCCCAAAGGGGGGAGGGTCCCGGTGGTCAAGGGGGAGGTTGTCCGGGTGGGGGGGGGTCCCGGCGGTGCCGAGGGGGAGGGGGGTCCCGGAGGGGGAGGATGGTCACGGAGGGGTAGGATGGTCCCGGAGGTCCCAGAGGGGGAGGATGGTCCCGGAGGAGGAGGATGGTCCCAGAGGTCCGGAGGGGGAGGATGGTCCCGAAGGTCCCGGAGTGGGAGGATGGTCCCGGAAGGGGAGGATGGTCCAGTGGGGTAGGATGATCCCGGAGGTCCCGGCGGTGGAGGATGGTCCCGGAGGGGGAGGATGGTCCCGGAGGTCCCGGAGGGGGAGGATGGTCCCGGAGGGGGAGGATGGTCCCGGAGGTCCCGGAGGGGGAGGATGGTCCCAGAGGTCCCAGAGGGGGGGATAGTCCCGGATGGGGAGGATGGTCCCGGAGGTCCGGAGGTCCGGAGGGGGAGAATGGTCCCGGAGGTTTTGGAGGGGGAGGATGGTCCCGGAGGTCCCGGAGGGGGAGGATGGTCCCGGAGGAGGAGGATGGTCCCAGAGGTCCGGAGGGGGAGGATGGTCCCGGAGGTCCCGGAGGGGGAGGATGGTCCCGGAGGGGGAGGATGATCCCGGAGGGGGAGGATGATCCCGGAGGTCCCGGAGGTGGAGGATGGTCCCGGAGGGGGAGGATGGTCCCGGAGGTCCGGAGGGGGAGGATGGTCCCGGAGGGGGAGGATGCTCCCGGAGGTCCCGGAGGGGGAGGATGGTCCCAGAGGTCCCAGAGGGGAGGATGGTCCCGGATGGGGAGGATGGTCCCGGAGGTCCCGAAGGGGGAGGATGGTCCCGGAGGTCCTGGAGGGGGAGGATGGTCCCGGAGGGGGAGGATGGTCCCGGAGGGGGAGGATGGTCCCGAAGGGGAAGGATGGTCCGGAGGGGTTAGGATGGTCCGGGGGGGGGAGCATGGTCCCGGAGGGGAAGGATGGTCCCAGAGGGGGAGGATGGTCCTGGAGGGGGAGGATGGTCCCGGAGCCTCTTAGGGGGGGGGGCTCCTAAGGGGGGGGGGGGGCAGGATGTTCCCTCCGGAGGGGGGGGGGGGCAGGATGTTCCCTCGGAGGGGGTCAGAATGTTCCTCCAGAGGGGGGGCAGGATGTTCCCTCCAGAGGGGGGCAGGATGTTCCCTCCAGTGGGGGGGGGGGGGCAGGATGTTCCCTCCGGAGGGGGGGCAGGATGCTCCCTCCGGAGGGGGGGCAGGATGTTCCCTCCGGAGGGGGGGGTAGGATGTTCCCTCTGGAGGGGGGGCAGGATGTTCCCTCCGGAGGTGGGGGCAGGATGTTCCCTCCGGAGGGGGGGGGCAGGATGTTCCTCCGGAAAGGGGGGGCAGGATGTTCCCTCCGGAAGGGGGGGGGGGGGGGCAGGATTTTCCCTTCGGAGGGGGTGGGGGGGGCAGGATTTTCCCTTCGGAGGGGGGGGGCAGGATGTTCCCTCCGGGGGGGGGGGGGCAGGATGTTCCCTCTGGAGGGGGGGGATGATGTTCCCTCCGGAGGGGGGGCAGAATGTTCCTTTGAAAGGGGGCAGGATGTTCCCTCCGAAGGGGGGGTAGGATGTTCCCTCCGGAGGGGGGGGGGGGGCTGGATGTTCCCTCCGGAGGGGGGGCAGAATGTTCCCTCCAGAGGGGGGGCAGGATGTTCCTCCGGAGGGGGGGCAGGATGTTCCCTCCGGAGGGGGGGGCAGGATGTTCCCTCCGGAGGGGGGTTTAGGATGCTCCCTCCGGAGGGGGGGGGGGGGGGCAGCATGTTCCCTCTGTAGGGGGGGCAGGATGTTCCCTCCGGAGGGGGGGGCCAGGATGTTCCCTCCGGAGAGGGGCCAGGATGTTCCCTCCGGAGGGGGGCCAGGATGTTCCCTCCGGAGGGTGGGCAGGATGTTCCCTCCGGAGGGAGGGGCAGGATGTTAACTCCAGAGGGGGGGCAGGATGTTCCCTCCGGAGGGTGGTGGGCAGGATGTTCACTCCGGAGGGGGGGCAGGATGTTCACTCTGGAGGGAGGGGCAGGATGTTCCCTCCGCAAAGGGGGGGGGGGGGGGGGGCGGGATGTTCCCTCCGGAGGTGGGGGGGGCAGGATGTTCCTCCGGAGGGGGGGCAGGATGTTCCCTCCGGGGGGGGGGGGGGCAGGATGTTCCCTTCGGATGGGGGGGCAGGATGTTCCCTCCTGAGGGGGGGGGGGGGCAGGATGTTCCCTCCTGAGGGGGGGGGGGGGGCAGGATGTTCCTCCGGAGGGGTGGGGGCAGGATGTTCCCTCCTGAGGGGGGGGGGGCAGGATGTTCCCTACCGGAGTGGGGGGGCAGGATGTTCCTTGCAGAGGGGGGGGGGTGCAGCATATTACCTCTGGAGGGGGGGGGGCAGGATGTTCCCTCCGAGGGGGGGGGTAGGATGTTCCCTCCGGAGGGGGGGGGGCAGGATGTTCCCTCCGGAAAGGGGGGGGGGGGCAGGATTTTGCCTCCCAAAGGGGGGTCAGGTGATGTTCCCTCTGGAGGGGGGGGGGGCAGGATGTGCCCTCCGGAGGGGGGGGGGGGGGGGCAGGATGTTCCCTCCGGAGGGGTGTGTGACATTCATTCATAAGCTCGGGTCATTTTCATTAAGAAATTGACGCAATCGATACATGACGTCTATTCGCTCTGCGCTTGTTTTATATTTCTATGTCAAACGACAAAAACTAATTGTTAAGTTTGCTTTAAGGCAGTACGTTTACAATTTCAAGCGTTATGTAGACTTGTATTTGTATTAATAATAAAATAATTTACGATCGTAGGGTATGGAAAACCATCGTACTGACCAATTGCAATTATCCAAGTGTCAGTGGTTTCTCCGTCCACGCATGTGCAGTAAGTATTGACCGTTGCATCGTATGATCTTGATCAACCGGTGGACGTGGAATTGGCTCCGCAAGAAAGGTCAAATTATTCGAAGAGCAAGAAACCTTTTGAAGGTATCAGTCGAGGCCGGACTGAAGGGGCACTACAGGGCGTTCGACGACACCCACACCCTTTACGGGGAAGGGCTAAACGAGTCTCATCGTTCCGTGGGCGAGTCTGATAGCTGTAGTCGAAGAAGACTGTGTTGAGGTAAATAGGTCTAAATCATTTTTTTGTGTAGCGCAACAAAATTTATTTCAATACAATCGTATTAAGGCACATTTACGGTTCAATAATATTTTGGTGCGCGCGATCATATAAATGCTCTGAATTAATATTTCAGGTTTACAGTCAACACGTATGATTGATCGTAGAGCTGTCATTTTCATCTGTTTGCTCTCATCATGTCGTGTTGCCATGTACTAACCCATATTATGTAAATTCTATTTCAGCTCACCGTTGTATGCAACTAGAAGATGTGATATTTGTGTGAATGCAGATTTTTATTTAAAGAATCGTAAACGAGTTCAAATTATGAACGAAGCATTTTCTCAGATCTAAGTGATCTGTGTAACATGAAGATTGACGCCATTTGATTTAATCTGTTCAAGGATTAAATATAATTGCAATTCATCAAGCATTAAGCCTTGGCGAATAACTCGGTCAAGGCAGATTGGAATATTCGTATACATTTTCTTCTTTGTTAACGAGTTTTATGTAAAGCAATTTTTGAAGGAAATCAATTGTAAATGATAGAGCAAGCTCGGCTCGGCTCGGCTCGGCTCGGCTCGGCTCGGCTCGGCTTCTGGTGGGTACAGAGTGTCAGTGTTTCTTTCTGTTGTTGGTTCTTCCTTGGTCGACACCATCAGGGATTCGGGAGCATCAACGCTCTTTGTGGACAAGGATTTGGTGTCCCCTGAGGCTCAGCGGGGTGGCAGTTATGATGTGTGCGGGTTGGAGGCGGGTTTCACCTCCACCGTCCTTCTGTACTCATTCCTATTCTCCACCCCCTACTTCTATGGCGAAGTATGGGCCATCGCGGTGGAGCGACCTCTGTATTCCCTTCTCATAGGGAATACCATCACCTTTGCAGATGGACGCAGTCAGTTCCGTGTCTACGGATCTGCCCGTACAGGCGTGTGTGGTAGTTACCACACGCGCCAAAGCTAAGAAGCAGGAACAGGAATTGCGTCCCGTTCTTCAGCCGATCTCTCACGAGGTTCTTGCATGGGCTGATCCTGCTACCATGGTCCGTCTTCAGGCCAGGGACTTGGATGTCCAACGCCTGCGACAACTGGTAGATCGTCCCGCTCAGTCTGCCCGACACGCCAAGGTGAGCTTCAAGCTCCACAAGGGGATCCTCTTTAGGGTTTTCACTCAGGCAGATCGGGTGGCCAAGCAGCTAGTCGTCCCCCAAAGCTTGAGAGAATCTGTTTTCCGGCAGGCCCATGATTCACCTATGGCAGGTCATATGGGCTAAAAGCGGACTCTCGAGCGAGTAAGACAGGACTTCTTCTGGCCGGGATGAACTCTCAGGTTAAGCAGTACTGCCGCAGTTGCGATGTCTGCCAACGGACAACGCCTAAGGGTCGCTTGAAGCGTGTTCCCCTAGGGTCAGCGCCACTGGTTGGGGAGCCATTCAGCAAGGTTGGTGTCGACCTGGTGGGACCCATTATATCACCATCCGATCGCGGTCACCACTACATTTTGGTAGTGGTAGACTATGCGACTCGCCCAGAGGCTGTCCCGCTTAGGACTATCGATGCCCCTACTGTTGCTGAAGCTCTCTGGCAGATTTGGACGCTCATGGCGTGCCAGAAGAAGTATGGCCGGAATTTGTACTGAGAGCGTCATCATCCTCTCCTGCTGAGACGGATCCGGCATCAGTCATACTCATGGGTTAGGCAGTGGAGTGCAAAAGCTGCCCACAATCACCCGGTCTCTTATTTTTTGGGGCCACCGCCTTTTGTGTGTAAAGGGGGAACGAGGGGTTTTATGTTTCCCGAGCGGCGTACGCATGATTAGCCTTTGGGATGCTTTGGTTTGGAAAATTTTGTGCTTTTTGAAATGTTGCTAAAAAAATGGGGGGGAAAATTTGTGCCTTTTGAATTATTATTTGCAAATGTGAGGGGCATTTAAAATAAAGAAAGGGTTGCTGTATTATTTTCCGCCCCCAAAGAAAGGAAAACTTAAACGTGAGGGAGGGAAGGTTTGAAGATATAAATTGCTTTCCCTTTTGTTTACCTTTTAAAAGTAATCCTTTACCTGCTTCGTGTGGGGAAACCCCTTTAGCAAACATTCCTCTTTTTGGTTTGTTGACTGTTATACTCGGGCGGGTTTGAGTTTGGGGGTTACTAATGTATTCACAAACACCTCCCCTCGCCCATCATGCGAGTGGCTGTTAGGATTAACAGCAAATTTCAACCGAAACGGGCTGGGGGGTTTCTAGTACCCTTCTTTCCTTCCATTCCCTTCCTTTTTCCCCTCCTCCCGGGGGCTTCACCCGAAGCTTGGGGCGTTGGTCCGCGCAGTGTGAGGGGGCAGGGGACCTTCCCGGGATGGTCCAAACCCTGCCCCCGGGATTTTTCCGCGAAAACCCGCCTCGCCCCCAAGGGAGGCTTTCTCCACGTCCACGGACCTCCTACCCCCAAATGTACCAGCTTTTTAGCTCTGGTCGTGCAATTTTGGGGTGGGGTTGGTTTTGTTCAAGGTTTCGGCATTAAAAAGACCCTGTTCAAGAACAGCCCCGGGTTTTGGGGAAACCTTATCCGACAGGGTACTGGGGGGCTGGGGAAGGAAGGAGCCCGGCGCCCCCCGACCGGAACGCCCCCTTTCCGGTTCCGGGGTGTGCCCCCACTCCGGGGAAAGAGGAATGAGGGGGATGACAGTGGAGGTGGAGGTGACACAACCCCCTAAACCCCCGAGGGGCCGCCCTCACGATTTGCTGGGGTAAGGGGGAAACAAAACCCGCCGGAAAACCTGGAAAAAAAACAAAAAACCGACACACATGGAGACACCCCCAGTCCCCGGGATACTGCCAACACCAACGCCCGTAAAAGCAAACCCGCCCGCTGAACCCCCCCAAACCCCCCACAATCAAAACTCACACCCACACGGACACACCCCATCGCCTCACTGCCAACAGCCACGCCCTGGTACATGCAAACCCCGCCGCTGAACACCGAAACACCGACGGGTAAAAAACTCTGGAAGCCAAACCTTCAAATTTGGGTCGAGGGCATACCGAGACCCCTGCCCCAACGGCAGAAACAAATTTTGAGCACGACCCCAACCCAAACCCTTTCGGGATAACCCCTTTCAATTCTAAGGGACTTGCGACACACGACGACACCCCCGAATTCCCCTTTCGGAAACTCAAAAAGACAGCACTCACTTGCAGGGAATTCCCCACCAAAAAGAAGAACTCCAGTTTCACGGGGTTTTTTGTTTACCACGAAAAAACCCCAACTTTTCCGGAGTCTAATGTTCTCCTCCCCCCCCCCCAAGAGTTAACAGGAAACAAACCCCGGCAAAAACACGCACTTAAAGGCCCAAACTCCCCAAACCCTTTGGCAATGGACGGCCACACCCCAAATTTTGCACTGGGGGGCCGACCTGAAATCGTTCGTGCGTAAAATACCCTTCCCAGATTTAAAGTATATCTTTAAATAAAAACCTAAGGAACCACGAACAAGTTCTTAGTGTTCCCCCTTTTTGAAAATAACAGCAAACGTCCCCCTTCCTCCCCCTTTAAGCTCTGGGCACAGAGCCCTTACACCAAAAACGACTAAAGAAACCCTGCAACCACATTCCACTCCCCGGTATTCCCTCCACTAAAAAACCTAGAATTTTTGGATCAGCCTAATTTGAAACCCCCAAAACGAAATAAACACTAAAAAGTCTTGAAGACATCCGGGAAAAAGGTAAATGGCAAAAGGGGGGCAGCGGCAGAAACAACAACCCCTTTCTGGAACCCTCCCCCCACCCATTCCACCCCACGATGGGGACCGATTCCCCTTTTAAAGCCAAGGTACGCGGCACTTAAGCATGACTTCCCCTACCCCCAAAGTCCAACAAAACCCCGGGCCAAATAGAAGGGTGGGAATATCCTCTCCTTTCTTGTTTCCCCCCAATTTCCAGCCATAGAAATTGTGCCCCGAGAGTTAAAAACCGTATTCCTTAGGGATTTCGGCCAAAAACCCGGGGGTTGCTGTTCCCCTCACCCTCGTACTTACTACAAAAAACTCGGCCCTTTCCACATAAAGGGAGCCCCTTTTTCCCAAGGGGGTTTGGAACACTAATTTTTCCCGCGCTCTTCTAGCACTAAAGCTATCATCCCTTCCCCCCTGCCCACGAATCAGCTCTTTTTCGAGACAGCCATCACTTGCCCCTTTTAAAAAGACAATTTTTGGGAGCGGCCTGCCCCGGGGCCCTTGACCTAGCACGAGCAACACAGCGACCTGGGGTTTGTCCTAAAACCACTTGCCCATACTCCCGACCCCCACCCTACACCTGGTTTTAAAAGGGTTTCCTGGAGCAGGGGACACACAGCGTGGGGGAAGCCTCCGAGAAAACGGGGCTCGCCAAGACATGACACATTTTGGGATAGTTTACACTCCCAAGATTGGGAAACAATTACGCGGATGGGCCGGTCGTTTTCATCATAGCAAATCACCCGGGTTGGGGTTTGGGCTTGGCTTGGGTTTTTGGTTTTGGGGTTTTGGTTTGGGGTTTGGGGCTTGGCTTGGCCCCGCCCGGGATGCCCCAAAAATTAAAACCCCCTATTTTCCCCTTATAGAAAAAAAAAGAAGAAATAGAGCAATCAAAAATATTTTCACATCACAGGGCCTGATTTTTCGGGGAAAGGGAAAGGGGGAAAAAAAATAAAAAAAAAAAAAAGAAATGCAGAGGAGACAGAGGGGGCTGGACCACTACCACACCACTCAAGACACTTCCAACTAACAAAACTCATCTTTTTCCCAACCCAAGTCCAAATAATGCCCTTGAGGGAAGTGGGGATTTTCCAGCCGGCAGTGGAAGCACACAAAAACCCCCCCCCTCCGCGCCTCAGCAGCCCCCCCAGCCCCCTCGGCCAAGGAGGAGGTGGGCCTG
This sequence comes from Conus ventricosus, assembly GCA_018398815.1. NCBI lineage: Eukaryota > Metazoa > Mollusca > Gastropoda > Neogastropoda > Conidae > Conus > Conus ventricosus. The sequence continues at coordinate 66,835,547 of CM031597.1, read as the reverse complement.
GATTTTTCCGGGGAAAAACAGCCAGACCGCAAAACCACCGGAGAAACAACCACCCAAGCAACCCCAAACAGGTTGTGAAAAGCTACCCGTGTCCTACGCTTTTGCTCACTGAAGAACCACGTCTCCAACCCCGGGCCTCCCAACCCCCCCCAAACGAGGAAAAGAAAGATCGTGAGCCCCACACCCCCACCCCTGGACCCCCAGACCACTCCTTCTTCTTCTTCTTCCTAAAAACGGGTTCACCCCAAAAAGGGAGTGGGTCACCACGCGCATGTTAAAAAGTAAATAAAAAAACATAAAACAGTGCGACTCAGACTGTTGGCCCCGGGAGCAAACTTGGCAACAAGGGGTCGCCTCGATACCCAAAAAAATATCTGGGAATTAAAAATAAAAAACCCCTTTAATCAAAATCCAAAACGTCCAAAAAAACCTGTTTTTTGAATGAGTTTGCACCTGTGAAATTCTTGATGGCACCCGGGCCGGGAGTTCCACACCGTACGAACTGGGATAAAAAAAATGTAAGTGGCGTCCATATTTGTGCAGGAAAGGTAAAACATTGACCCCCCCACTCCGGGGCTCTTTTTTTCAATACTAGTTTTTTTTCCATTGGAATATCAATTACTTTAGCCTCCCTTTTAAAAAAAGGTTTTTAATTTTAATAAAACTCTTCTCTCCAAAGGGTTTTCCCTTTCCCCAATTTCCTCATTTTCTTCCTAGTTTTTCCCTTTTTCCTAAAGGGGTTTTCCCTTTTAAAGGAACGTGCTGCTCTCTTCTAAATTTTCCCCCAAAGGGTTTAAAAATTTGCCCTTTAAAAATGGAAAGACCCCAAACGGAAAACCCAAATTTTCCAGTACTGGTCTAACCAGTTTTTTGGTAGCAGTCGTTTTTTAACCCTTTTTGGGGGCAGTCATTAAATTTTCCGAATAAGAAACTAAGATGTTTTTTGCTTTCTTAAAAAACTAAATTGTAATTTTCTTTCCATTTAAACCCAAACCTATCTATAATCACGCCTAAATATTTTGCAGCATTAGTTTTTTTTAAAGAATAAAATTTTGAATAGAATAATCTTTTTTCTAATTGGTGACGTTTTTTTTAATATACGCAACATTTGGGCACTTTGGGTTAAATTTCCCCTTTTTTCCAAGTTTTTTCCCACTTTTTTGTAAACTTTAAAATTTCTTCTTGTAGAATGCGTATATCATTTTTTCTTCGGTTTGGTTCATAAACTAAACTTCATCTGCAAAAAGCCTTATAGTATTTTCCGGGAGAGAGATTTCTATTTAAATTCATTATAAAAAATTAAGAAAAACAAAGGGGCCCCAGAACATTCCCCTGTGGTACACCCCTGAAAAGGACGGTTTTAAAAGGGGGAAATGACCCCCCCTTCCACAACAACTTTCGGGTTTTCCCCCAAAACGGGGAATGATCTGCCCTTTTTAACAAAAACCCCCCAAATCCAATGTTTTTTCTAATTTAAGCAGCAGCCCTCAGGTCAACCTTATAAAAAGGTTTTAAAAAAAAACTAAAAAAAATTGCATCTTTTTCCCTGTCGGGTTTTTAAGACATTTTTCCCAAAAAATCATTGAGATTTGTTATTTTTTGGACCCTCAAAAACTCCTTCGCTGTCAAAAACCATGCGGGGCGTTTTTAAGAAGTCAAAATTTGTCAAGTTTGGTCCATTAAGCTACTATATTTTATTTTTTCAAGTATTTTTACTGAAGGGAAATGAAAAGAGATACAGGTCATATTTTCCCCTGTTTTTTTTGTCCCCCTTTTTGAAAAAGGGGAAAAATTTGCTCCCATCCCCCGGCCACTCATCAGGTTTTACTCCCCGGGGCCCCCGTGAAGTTTGGGTTAAAGAAATTTGGGAAATACCTCACTAAATTTTCATTGGCACATAATTTTAAAGCTTGCCAGGAAGGCCATCGGACCAAAACTTTGTTTTTCATTGATATTGCCCTAATTTAAAAAACCCCCCTGCTTTGTTTATTTTGTTTTTTCCCATTTCAGGGATTTTATCATCCCCTTTTAGCCCCAAACTTTAAATTTAAAAGTTTGGGATTTGAAAAAACGGAACAAAACTGCTTGTTTAAAAATTTTTGTTTTTCCCTTTCAGGGTCCAAAAATTAGGTTATTCGGGTTTTTCTCGGGTCTAAATCCCAATTTTGTCCTGCCCCTTTTTACCCTTTAAATGTAAGACCATAATTTCTTGTTTTGATGATCACCTTCCGAAATAAATCGAATTAACATAAAAGGAGGGGGCAATCTACATTCCTCTGACACCCTTTCCTTAATCTGTTTATACCTAACCCCGTAATCTTTCTGAATTAGGATGTTTTTTTTTCAAATTTTTTTTAAAAAAAGATGTTTCCCCTTTTCCCAAAAAACTTTTTGTTTTTTTAGTAACCTGGGGGTGGTTTTTTGCCCTTTAAGTTTTTTTAGTAGGGTTTTTTGTCATCCTTTAAAAGAATTCCAATTAGTTTTTATACACCCTTCCCAAGGTCACCGCATTTTTCTTTAAAAACTATGGACCTCAAAAAAGACACTGAAATCTGGTATCCCTGCGCAATTGTTGGGAAAAACTGCTTGGGTTTCCCGATTTTGATGGAAAGTTTAGGTGGTTTTCTCGAAAGGGTTGAAAGGGTTTCTCTCTAAAAGAACTATGTCATGATCCCCCAAACCTGCAATTAATTCCTGATTGCCTAAAGCGCCTGGACAATTGGTAAAAAATAAATCCAGGAATCCCTTTCCACAGTTGGTGATTCCCAAATGATTTTAAAAACACCCAAGGGCTTTGGTTTGGCCCTCAAAAAAAAGATATTAATATTTTTTAAATGTATTGATTACCAAGTATTGGGAAACTTTACCCCCAAACAAAATCTGGGAAGTTTAAACCCCCACCAATTTCCCTAATATTGCCTCCTTGGGGGGGGGAAAAAAATGTTAGAAAGGGCCCCCTGCAGAAAAAGAACAAAAATTTTCATCCGATCTGGAGTCTGTAAACTGTCCCAAAAATGACAGGGCTCTTATTTTTTAAAATTAAAACCTACAAAAAAAAACTTTCCCCATTTTTTTCCTTGATAAAAAACTCACTGGGTAAGTTCTTTCCCAATGGCAATCCAAAACTCCCCCACCTCTTTTTTCCCAATTTTGTCCTTTTTTATAAATATCAAAAAAAACCCCCCCTTTTGAAGTTCAATGCTGATGTTCCCGTTTTCCCCACCAGTTTTTGTTTCCCAAATTTCAACTCAAAAGTTTTTTTTTGGTGACAATTACTGAGTTCTTCCTTTTTTTTGAAAAAAGTTGAAAAATTTTTGACTATGCATTTAAATTTTTTTCTTTTTTGGGGGGAGTTTTCGCTTTTTGATTTGGGATTTTTTTCATTTTAGAAACAGGGGGGTTTAAGCCCAAAATTAGGACAAAAAATTTTAAGTTTTTTTTTTGGGGATCGGGCGGTGAATAGGGTCAAAAAAGGTTGCTTTCTGGGGCTGGGATCTTTAATAGAATCTTTTAAAAAGTCCCCGAACTAAAATTTTGGGAAACCCGCAGGTAAAAAAATCCATTTATATATCACTAATTTCACAATGCTTCATAAACCGCTGAATTCATTAACAACATTTAGTGTGATACCAAAAAAAATTTCAGACGTCACAGGGGGAAATGCTTTATGTTTTTCCCTGTGATGTCTTTTTCAAACCCGCACGGGGAAATTTTTCTTTGGGGGACGGACCCAGGATTTGGTTTAAAGGGCTCCTGATAGGGTAAGGTTTAAAAAACCATGATTTAACTCCTCTATTTTAACTCTTTTTTAAACAAACCCAAATTCCCTTTTCACTGAAATATTTTTTAATAAAATTTTTTTGAAAAACAGGGGTTTAAATCTGGGGCCCAGAAAAGACGTTAAACAGTAATCGGCACAGGGGCACCCCAGGAAAACTAACATGGTTCAGGTTGCACAAAGTTTTTTAAAAACCCGCAAAAAAAGGGAAATAAAGGCGTCCTACGTCCCACATCTAAAATTTCAAATTTTAAAATGAGTGCTAGGAAAAATTGTTGTTCCTGTCACAGTAAAAGGCAAGGAAAAAAGAAAACTTTTTAAAGAACCCCAGGGAACAAAACCCTAGCCATCTTTAAAAGCCAATAAAAAGACCAAACCCTTTTAAAGGGTTTTTAAAACCCAATTTTTGGTTTTAAAAATAAAATAAAAAATTTTTATTAAACTACCAACAGGCTGATCATTAAAATTCACAAAACTCGTATGAGTAAAAGATGTAAAAAGTAAAAACGTAAAAAAATGTAAAAAAAGAATTTAAAAAAGGGAAACTCCAAAAGCCAGGCAAACCCCGTCTACAAACAAGTAAAAAGAGTAGATACGGAGGCGAGAGGGGGGGAAGGGGCCCACATTCACCAACCCCAAGTTTATCCTAAAGAAAATTTTTTGCAGGTAAGTTTTCGCATGATGACGTATATGATCTGAATTAAATA
>CM031597.1:66821062-66826062 GCA_018398815.1 Conus ventricosus | reverse complement strand
CAGTATGTGACGTGTCATTGGAAGTTCCCCCATTTGGCAGTAGAGAGCAAGAAAGAAAATTCCAAACTCACGTATGGTATTCGCTTTATAAACTCTTTCTCGAACCAAGATTAAGAAACACACACACACACACACACACAACACACACACACACACACACACACACACACACACACACACACACACACAACACACACACACACACACACACACACACACACACACACACACACACACACACACACACACACACACACACACACACACTCAAACGAAGAAAAGATTGCCGCCAGACAGCAAAGGGGACAGAGCCAACAAATGGCGATGCAGAAACAACACGTTTTGACCTTTAGGCATTCCAAACAAAACCGACAACACAACAGAAGGAGGAACACTGGCTCAGCCGTGATGGAAGCATCCCTCTTCAGGAAGTGAGTAGGTAGTGTGACAGGAGTTATCTTCTCTTGGGTATTGCGATATTTGAACTTGGGGAGAAAAGGACGAAAAGAATACAGGAAGGTTAAAACAACGACAACGACCACTACGACAAGAAAAACCTCCGTTCATTTTTGTTTTCTCTCTGCAGATTAAGTTTTGTAGGGAAGGAGTGGTTTCTGGGGAACAGCATCCTGAAGTCCATGTTTAATACATCTGAGAACACTGTTCCTGTCAGAAACATTTGTTTTTTCTTCTATTTAGTCTTTTTTTTCCACTCAGGAAATCAGAAGCGCGTACTCTTACAGGATCACTTCGACCGACCTTTTATTAATATTATTATCATTATTATTACTATTGTTATAATTATCATTATCATTACTATTATTATTATTGTTATCATCATCTCATCATCATCATCATCATCATCATTATTATCAATGTCATTATCATTAGTATTATTATCATTAGTACGATGATGATGACCATCGTAATGATCATTATTATTATTATTATTATCGTCATTTTCTTCTTCTTAATAATAATGATGATAATAATAATAATAATAATAATAATAATAATAATAATAATAATAATAATAATAATAATGATAATAAATCCATATTCATTTACTTATGTTTTTGTTCAGACGAATTGAAAAAAAGAAAAAGATTGAAACAAAGAAACAAAACCTTGCAGTGATTCAATTCGCCATTTTCTTTCTTTTTTTTTGTTTTTTTGTTTGTTTTGATCCTCAGAAACCACCTTCATCATCCAAACAGTCTCAGGAAAGACACCACACGGGTTCCTTGATAGTCTCCCACGAAAACATTCGATCCCATAAAGATATACCTCAAATGAGTGAAAATCTGAATGAACCATATCACCTACACTTTCTTGTTTTGTTTGTTTTTTGCCGCATCATGTTTCAACATTCAAGACTCCTCATTCCGATTTCTCCCACGCTTCTCATTCAGGACCATCATACACACAGCCACAGCCAGTTGTCCTCACTCAGATCGAGCACAGTGATCCGCTGAGCATTCACCATCTTTTCATTCTGTGGCAATCTGCCAAAGGAGAATGTGCAAGGTCTCTCAGTGGAACAGTCGCTCTGCGAAGAAGCTTTCTGGTCAACGCAGAGGAAGATAAAGGGAAATCACTCCTAATGACCTTTCCGTTGCTCGGACCAAACTAAGTCTTTCCTTTAAACATCGGTTCTGACATGTACTCATCATGTCAATTTCATTCAACGACTGTATGAGCACACATACACATCGCCATGTTATTCTAATGTCATATCATGTTATCCAGTTATGTAGTCGTGTATTCCTTCATTTATTTATTTATTTATTTATTTATTTATTTATTTATTTATTTATTTTATTCATTTATGTATCCAACTGTTTGTCAGTTTATGCACATGTAATTACTCTCTAGCACTGATTTATTTCAATGAAAAACTAACAAAATAGCCCTTTCTCCTGACGGAAACAAATCTCTCAGTTCAGACTCCGTGAAGATCTGTTTTGGAGATTAGAACAACCTCCACGAGACAGACAGCCCAGACTTATAGACCCCCTTTTTTACGCGAAAGTTTCTTTCCTGAGACATGAAACATGCACACACTGCCAGAGACCAGCTGACTTTGCTGAACCATGGCAAGCTGATTTATGAATGTACCCAGGAGAAGTGTCAAGCCAAATGAAAGAGAGTACTGTGTGTAGAGTGTTCTGGCCATGTCGGTTTTCTTTCTTTTACTCTTCATCGACCCTGCAAATGTTTCTCAAGTTGTAGCAACCGGTCGCCTGATCTGGTACGTCTCATTTCTGTGGTGGAAAATGTTATTTGAATCGCAGTAATTAAATCCGTTTATTGTTGTATAAATGAATTGTGCGTTTCATTGTAGAGTTAGGATTTTTTGGTCGGGCAAAGTACCTTTTGCACGTACCATACATCAGAAAGTGCAACATCAAGCAAACTGTGAACTTATGGGAAATAGATTCCACAGTAGCAGTTAATTCCATCTGCATTCATTTATTTATTTATAGTACTATTTTGCGACCTTCAGCCCAAAATGAGTCAGAAATCACCCTCCGTTGTTCTGCACAAGAGGAAAAAGACAGTCAGATCTTGATGAACAAGTGAAAGGTTTGGTAAGACTTTGTAAAGTCACGTTTTTTCTATGTCAATATTTTGGAAAGATACCCATTCTATACACTGTATTGAGAAATACTTTGAAAAGCATTGTCCATTGAAACGTTCTTTGGGGGCGTCTGAAAACAAGACATGTTTGTGAAGAAGACTGTAGCTCAGGCTCTGATGCCTGATCCGAAAACAGTTTGCAGTGTTGGCAAGGAGACTAAATATACCTGCAAACTTGTAATGACATTTCATTCAGTGCGAGACATATACCATTTTCACTTACCAAGGCCCTCCATCCTCAAGCGAGCATAGGCTCTCGACGACAACCCTTAACTCTCAACAATTTTTGAGATATTTGCATTTTGCATGAATTTTTCGTAATTTTTCGTAACATTCTGCGCATTATTTCTAAACTAATAATACTTTTGTGACGAATGGGTCTATTTCGTGTTTTTTAGGCGATACAATGCTTCAGATAACAAAAATGTTGTTTTAAATACCATAATTCCGGGAAGAAAACCGTCAATCACCGGTGATCGAAATTCAAGGGAAAGAACTGAAGCGAAGTCGACTCTTGCTACCCTACATACCCTCTACTAATCTCACTGATTCTTTTCTCCTTCAGTTCTGTGTCATTGTCTTTTCTTTAGCTGTTTCTAGATCGCCCCCCCTGTTCCTTCTGCCCTTGCAACTTTGCCATGATAGCTCTTCATTATTTACTTAGTAGTTTTAATCACACTTGCATAATTTGCGTCTTGAAAACTGTTATTTACTCGTTTATTTTATTTACACTGAACGCATGGGAGAAACACTGAAGCGAACGTTTAGCCTTTGCCCTCAACCTAGTAACCTTAGCAGCATGTTGTTTTCATGAGCAGAAGGCTCTCCATGTGAAACCGTCTCCCCAGAGACCTTCCATCCAGGATTAAAGCCTGCCTTTGTGCAACATCTAGTCCTCGCAAAAGATTGCAAAGCAACAGCAAAATTAACGCAATGGCGCAAGAAGACGGCCGAATAGAGTCATCATAGTTATTATAGGTGCTCCGCTGAGGGATCTGACGTCAAATCGTAAAGCAGATTGTATAGAGAGGTAGAATATGTAAGAGTTTAAAAAGTACGTGAATGTTCTTACCAAATCAGTGATTTTATCATGTCAAATGCATTGTAGAAATCAGTTTATTTTTCTTTAATAGGAATATTTACACGTCTGGAATATAATGAAAACTGACAAGCCGAATTATAATGTTGGGTGTTTTGACACTGGACAGTGTGTCTTCAAAAGCAACCCGTTGATTGTGAATCCTCCACCCGTTGCACGTTTGCAATGAAGTGTATCATAATTATCATAGCAATTATATAGCGTACTAGCTAAACAAATTACTTGTGATTTTGTTATGTATCACTGTCCACTACCATGTTTTTTCTTTTCGGTGCTTTGGGCTCATTCAGGATAGAGCACTGTGAACATCTCCATTACTATGGTAATGAAGATGATGATGATGATGATGATGATGATGGTAATGTTGATGATGATGATTTTGCAATCTTTTAATATTGAGTTGGCTCTTTATAGCGTGAGAAAAGCAAGATCATTACCAAAAATCAGAAGAAAATTATTTCGACGGCCATGTCACCCCTTCAAAGAAAGAAAATAAAACTTTTGAAATTAAGAATAAGCCATACCCACCCCTTTCCATTTTGCCGTCATGCCGCTTCAGGAGCAGCCATAAATTGGAGGTGACTAAAACCCCGCCATGTTTGTCCCTTGTCTTTTGCAATGTTTTGCAACCAGCAATCCCTGCTTTGACTGAAGGAGACTATAAATCTGGACCCCGCGTGTTCAGGGAGAGTTGGGGATTGGAAAAAGGAGCGTAGAGTGTGGAAGAAGAGGGAGGGGGGGGGGGCTTAAAGTGGGGAGGGATGGCGGGAGAGGACGTGGCTGGAAGATGGCTTCCATCATAAGAACTGTTCTTACTGGTGCCGTATGTGGCTCCCCCCCCCCCCTCCCATCTTTGACCAAGTTAAGGCAGCTGTTTGAAGGGGGAGAGGGAAGGTACCGTGTTTGGACGCGCGGTGACGGGGAATGCAGCTAAGCGGATTAAGAACGGCTGGTAACGGGCAGCGAGAGAGAGGATGACTGTCAGCGAGGGTTTAGCTGAAGACAAACGGCTCGCACCTCCCCCCTCCCTTCCCTTCTCCCTCTTCTCATACACATACACATATATATATATATATATATATATATATATATATAATATATATATATATATATATATTTGTTAAAAGATAAGGTCTAAAACTATCTACAGCGCTGTTTCATGCAATGCAATCATCAGGATGTGTGTCTGTGCTGCCGTGTTTTAACTGCTTGTGTTGTCTGTCATCACGTGCTGTCTGGTTTTTGCGTTTTGTCGTCAGAT
>CM031597.1:66802971-66819664 GCA_018398815.1 Conus ventricosus | reverse complement strand
TCTGAAAAGTTATTTCAAAGGATTTGAGAAAATATTGATTGCTAACCATCATGAGATGTTTTTCAGATTTTTTTCTTAAACTGATTTTTGTTCTTTATGTTTTCAAAGTGATTGGTAGCTTGTTCCATACATTTCCACCGGAGTACAAAAGACTAGATTTATAAAGATTATTTCTTGGTCTAGGAAAGGATAATAAATGACTATGTCTATAAGTGTTAGTTGTAAATGAATCTCTTATCTTTTTAGGAGCATATCCGTTTGTACATTATGCATGCATACTGCTTGTTGAACAAAAGTCTGTTGTAGAAGGTTAACATATTAAGTTGTTTATAGTCTTCTGTTGTTAGGGTGCTTGATTTTAGTAATACTAATTTTTAATGCTCTTTTATACATTCGATGAATAATTTTCAAGTTGTGTTTCACTGCAGTTATCCCATGGGTTGATGCATAATCAATGATTGATAGAATATGAGCACAGAAAAAGAGCTTTCGAGAATGGGTGTCCAGGAAGTTCTTAATCTTGGCTAATTGAAGTAATAATTTTGAGAGACGTTTCCCCATTGACGTATGTGATCGGTCCATGTTAAATCTTTATCTATTATTACTCCTAGTATTTTATGTGAGTCGACTTCTTCTATTTTTTGGTCAGATATAAACAATGGTGGAAATTTTGACTTCATCTTTTGTCTTTTTTGTCGGGCACATACAAACATGCACTTGGTTTTACTTGCATTTAAGGACATATGGTTCAACTGAGTCCATTCGATAAGTTTTTTAACATCATTTTGGAGGTTACTAGCTAATCTATATGGATCTGAATCACTGGAATGAAGAGATGTGTCATCAGCAAACATTTCGCATTTACTTTTCAAGAAAATAAGGTAAATCATTGACGTAGACAGTAAACAGTAGAGGGCCCAGTACAGAGCCTTGTGGTACTCCATATTTGATAGACATTAAATTTGACGTTTTATTGTTGACTGTTATGATTGTTTCCTATTACTAGGAATGAGGACATGAGATTATGGAATTCTGGAGTTTAATTTGAGTAGAGTTCCAGTTTAACGCAACAGGAGTGAATGATTTATTTACATCAAAAGCTTTTTCAAAGTCTATAAAAAGAATACAGTAAAGTTATTTTCATTTATACTGCATAAAGAGTGTGTGTGTGTGTGTGATGTGTGTGTGTGTGTGTGTGTGTGGTGTGTGTGTGTGTGTTGTGTGTGTGTGTGTGTGTGTGTGTGTGTGTGTGTGTGCGCGCGCGCTGTGCGCGCCTTCTTCTGCGTGTGTGTGTGTGTGTGTGTGTGTGTGTGTGTGTGTGTGTGGTGTGTGGTGTGTTGTGTGTGTGTGTGTGTGTGTGTGTGTGTGTGTATGCAGTGCTCGCGCGTACGTAAATATGTTTGTGTACATGGTATATATGTTTGTCCTATCTAGCACCACTCACTTTTCTTTCAAGCAAATGATGGTGGTGATGCAAACACGCATGGACGCCCACTGTCCACTGTCCACTGTCGGGGAAAGTACTTTCTTCCCTTCAGAACTCGAAGTGGCTGGAACCCTGGGGGGTTTCTGACTGTAAATGGAACGAAACGAGAGCAGTTGAACCCAGCCTAGGAATTGCAGCCTTCAACACTTTAAGGACTGGTTGAATCCTTTGACTGCTAAAATGTATCATTTTTTTCTCTCTCTCTTTTCAATAATTTGAAAAGATACACTCGTTTGGTGCAGCTTCTAAATTTACACGCACACACACACACTTGCGCGCCTGGAGCGCGTACCCCCCCCCCCCCCCCCCCCCCCCCCCCCCCCCCCCCCCCCACCCCCACACCACACACACACACACACACCACACACGCAAGAAAGAGAGAGAGAGAGGAGAGAGAGAGAGAGGGAGGAGAGCGAGAGGAGATGAGAGAGAAGGAGAGAGAGAGAGAGAGAGAGGAGAGAGGGGTAGTGAAGAAGAGAGAGAGAGAGAGAGGGGGGGAAAATTGAAATGACGACGACGAGAGAGAGAGAGGGGGGGGGGGGTCGGAAAAAGAAGAAGAGGGAGGAGAGAGAGAGAGAGAGGGAGGGAGAGGGGAAGAGAGAGGGGAGAGAGAGGGAGAGAGAGAGAGAGAGGGAGGAAAAAAAAATGAAGAGAAGAGGAGAGAGAAGGGAGAGAGGAGAGGAGGAGGGAGAGGGGGAGGAAGAGAGAAAAGAGGAGTGAGAGAGAGAGAGAGAGGGGGGACGGAAAATTAGAAATGTACAACACAGAGAGAGAGGGGAAAGGAGAGAGAGAGAGAGAGAGTGGAGAGAGAGAGGGGAGAGAGAGAGGAGAGGAGGAGAGGAAGAGGGAGGAAGAGGGGGAGAGAGAGAAGAGACAAGACAAGACAAGACAGAAAAATTCTTTATTTACGAGGATAATAGATAAGCACTGACGTGCTTTTTTACATCCAGTCCTCGCCCTGAGTAGGGACTACAACATGCAGTGAAATCGTTCATGTAAGAAATCAAGAAGCAAGCAAAGCGGTCATGTAATCATAGAGGAACATCAATAAAAATTTAAAGTAATTGAAAAGAAAACAAAAAATAAGAAGAAGAATAAACAAAACAACAACAAAAAATAATAAAAAACAAAATTAAAAAAATAAATAAATAAAAATGGATTAACAATAAGAAGAGGAAGGGAAAGAGGGGGCGGGGTTGGGAGTGAGGTGGCGGGAAACATATGAAAGTGTACTACAAAGTTCAAGATGGCTGTATGAAAACGGGAGTGAAGTGAATATGACAAAGTGCGTACAAATTTTGAACACACAAATTACACGCCTTTCGCAGCATAGAGAGAGAGAGGAGGAGAGGAGAGAAGAGAGGAGAGAGGAGAGAGAGGAGAGATGAGAGAGAGAGAGAGAGAGAGGAAGAGAGGGGGGAGAGAGAGAGAGAGAAGGCAAAACATGTATTCTTTTTCGAAGGCATGAAAATACCTAGAAGGTATTAGCAAGTGAGATGAATGGGGGAGGGGGGGGGGGGGGGAGGGGGGGAGAAAAAAAGCGAGAGAGAGAGAGAGGATGGAAGGGAGGGGGGAAACAGCATGAGATGTTTTGATTTGAAAAGGGAAATGTAACTAAAACGTACAATAATTAGCTGTATAAAATCAGACAGAAGGCATGACAAATATGTACGGAATTCAGAAATACAACGACGCAGCACAGACAGAAAGAGACAGAAAAAGGAGAGAGAGAGAGAGAGAGATGAGAGAGAGGAGGAAGTAGAGAGAGAGAGAGAGCGAGGAGAGAGAGAATGAGAGAGGCAGAGAGAGAGAGAGAGCGGCAGAGAGAGAGAGTGAGAGAGAGAGAGAGTAGAAGAGAGGAGAGAGAGAGGGGAGAGAGGAGAGGAGAGAGAGAGAGGAGAAGAGAGTGAAAAGGGGACAACATATAATCATTTTCGTAAGATTATATCCATATTATATACACACACACACATATTATCCCACAACACACACACACACACACACCACACACACACACACACACACACACACACACACACACACACAACACACACAAACACCATATATAAAATATATATTTTATATATTTATATATATATATATTTTTATATATACACATACATACACGCAACACATACACATACATGTGCACACGTACATATATTTAATTACCCACATACATAATCATACATACATACATGCAAACTACTACATACATACACACACTGGTGATATATATATAATATTTATATATACTTATAAAATTAATATATATATTTTTTATAATATATTTATATATATATATATATATATATATATATATATATATATATATATATATATATTTTTCTCAAAATACTTGATACATGAACAAAAAGAAGAAGAAAAAAAAATTAAAAAAGACAAATTGGGTTTAAGTACATGAAAATGGGTGATTTATGCTTTTGAGATTACTTGGTATTACTTTTGGTTTTTTGGGTTTAAAAAAAAAATTAATTATTATTTTTACCGCAGAAGATGGGTACGGTAAGTATTTTTGAAAGTTGTGGTACAATGGATTTGTTTTGATGTATTCTGGAGGGAGTTCCACAAAGAGGTTCCCGAGTCGTTAGATTTGGGATTTAAATAGGTCAATTCTGTGGATTGGGATATGGTTTGTGGGAGTTTCTCGACGAGACTTTTGAGAATCGTCTCATTAAAGTTGTTGGAGCTTTTCCCGGTCAGAATCTTGTGCTTCATTAGCCCTTTGTTGTATTTGGTCTCTGGCTGAATGGAAGAATGTGAAGTGTTTATAATCAGAGCTTTCGAGGCTAGTTTTCTTCAGAAGGAAATTAGTTTGAGCGCTCGTTTATGTAGGCTGAACAATGGTTTTAGTGTGTTTGCACTTGCAGAATCCCATATAGTCGATGCATAATCAACATGAGACTGAATATGAGCTGGAAAAAAAGTTTTCGTGAATGAAGGTCAAGAAAGGGGTTTGATTTTGGTGAGCTGATAGACTTTCTGGGAGAGCTTTTTGCATTAGTAACGTTATGTGGGGATTCCAGCTGAGACTATTGTCAATTATTAGTCCTAATACTTTATGATGAGTGACTTGTTCCACAAGCACATTATTGAGGTGTATAGGGGGGGAAATCATTGGTGAGCATTTGTCTTTTTTGCCTAGTTGTAATGTACATGAGTTTTGTTTTTTGAGGGTGGAAGTGCATATGGTTTAGTTCGGTCCATTTTACAAGGTCGTTGGTTACTCTCTTGCAAAGGGTTTTAAAAGGGATGGAAGGATCATTATGGCTGGTGTGAATTGTGGTGTCATCTGCAAGAGGTCGCATGTAGATCTCACATGTAGGGGTAGGTCATTAATGTAGATTGAGAAGAGTAGCGGGCCTAAAATTGGACCCTTGTGGAACGCCATATTTAAAGAGTTGTTATAGAAGAGACAGCCGTCCCCAATAGCGCATTGTTGTCGTTTTGTGATGTATGATTTTGAAGGATAAGGGGCGGATTTGAAAGACCGTATATTCCAGTTTTCGAATAAGGAGATTGTGGTCAATGACTTCGAATGTTTTTTTAAATCAACGAATAAGACACCACAATATCTGTTGTTATTAATATTATTAAGCCACACATCTACAAGATTGATTAATGCAGAATGGCAGGAATGTTTCTGTCTGAAACCAGACTGTCCGGGATGGGCAAAATCGTACTTGTTGAAGTGTGAGGATGTGTTTATTTAAATGTTTTCTAGGGTTTGGAAAGGATAGAAAAGATTGATATTGGTCTGTAGTTTGAAGGATCAGTATTATCACAGATTTATGAATGGGTGTGTAACTTTTGCTTTTTTGAACGCATTAGGAAAATAACTTTTATCTATGCACAGATTAAAGATATACGTTAAACGTGTCGTTATAACTGGAGCCGAGAGTTTCAGAATTTGCCATCTATGCCATCTGTCCACGTGTTCCTGACTGTTTGGATGAAGTAGGTACTGATACACCTCTTTGCACAGTTATGAGTGGAATGTGTAGTTCAGACGTGATTTTGTTGTCGTGACAAAATTGATGGGGTTCTTTAAGTTCATTAGAGCTTGAATGATCAGAGTAACAACTGTATCTGGAAGGGTTTAGAGAAGTGAGTGTTAAGTTGTTCAGCAGAAATACCTTTGATACATTTGATTTTGAAGAAAAATGTTATTGTTAAAGCTGGTTATTGCTTGCCAAACCGTTTTGGATTTTGTTTGGAAGTTAATAACTCGCGATAGTATTTAGTTTTTTCTCTGCGCTTCTGAGAGTTTATTGCATTTCTTAGTGATCTTGATTCTTCTTCATAGCCATGTTCTTTAAAAAAAGGTCTCTAAGGTAGCATGCCTCCTGTAATTCTTTCGTGTACCACAGGGGTTTGGGGAATATGCTTTACTTGATTGTTTTTAACGGAGCATGTCTTTTAAAAGACTTCTGTAAAAATTTTGATCCAAAAGTCAATCGCTGAATCTGGTTCAGCAATATTGTATACTGTATTAAGTTCTGAGTTCATTAAATCAAGCAAAAGTTTTGTTCATTAAATTTTGAGAAGCAACGATAGGTTATGGTTTTGTGGCCTGGTTTGGGGATTTTCACTCCATGTTAGACCATGTAAACCCCATGGGTAAGATCACTAGAAGAGAAGGATGGTAACAAGTTTCGAGTATGTGATTTTCATTTGAGACATAGATATGGTAATGATTGTCTTTGAAGTTTGTGTTACTTGGTGGGTGTTTTGATAATCTGATGTAAATTCAACACACTTATCGTTTGGCTCCATTGGCTGTTTGATTTCAAAAGATTTACATTGAAGTCACCAAAGTAAACAGGGAAGAAAGGACACGTAAAAAAAAGGAAAAATAAAAAATGAAAAAAAACAACAACAACAACAAAAAAACAGCAACGATAACAACAACAACAAAATCAAGAAAAATCAATTTAAAAAAAATGGTAGATTAGGTACCACAGCAGTGGTTCGGAAATAGGTTTACTGAGAATGCACTTACAATTTTAATGTGCACTCAACTAATGCTGTCAGGTTGTACAGGACGAAGTACTGCAAGACCCAAAAAGCACAATTCTGTATGTTGCACGCAAAGATTTTCCAACTCATATGTATCTGAACACACATATATTGCTGGATAATCAGATTAAATTGTCTATAGGTCCAAGTCTGTTTGGCACAAAATTTAATGCGTTGCACTTATGGAGCGCTCTCCAATCAGTCACATCCACAGAACGCAGGGGATAAGAAAGTTTTTTTTTTTTTTTTTTTTTTTAGAAACACAAATTTAGTTGACATTTTAGTGAAGGCAACATATGATTCATGAGCCACACAGTTCAGTCATTCTGAAACATGGGGCGAAATGTCTTTGTAACACGAGTGATCTTATAGTTTAAAAGGTAGAAAAACAAAATGTTTCAGCACAGCCTACGGGACCACTGTCAAAATAGATGCGATGTGAAAAGATAGTTATTATTGTAAGAACATAATGACACGCACAAAATAGTTTTCCCAGGATTAAGTTTCAGTCTGGCAAAAAAGGATGAAAGTCACACACACAAAACAACACACACACACACACCACACACACACACACACACACACACACATCACACCCCCACACACACTTATATCAAGGACTTGTGCGTTATAACACACGTCTAGTTCCTCAAGATTTTTGTGGTGATTTTTTTTTTTGGGGGGGGGGGGGGGGCGGGGGGAGGCGGGGGGGGGGGGGGGGGGAGGGCGTGGTGGGTGTGGAAGGGAATGACTCTTACAAAGACAGTCTTCACACTGGGAAAAAAGGCCACAGGCTGCCTGTAGGGAGTCGCACTGCTTCAGCAATGGCCTGTAGAGGATTAGTGGGGGAGGGAGGCACCATGGCGGGAACAGCGGTGCCGTAAGTGGGCAGTGGTTGGGGACCGGTGCTCTGTGCATTGGCGTTAGTCACTGAAGTACTGACAGGGCCGGCCATAGGAATCTGAGAAGCTGGGGTTTCAAAAGGGGGGCGTGGCATGTGTTGTACTGCTTCGGCGCGACCGCTGAAGTGTTTAGCGTGGGATGGTTTAGCAGCGCTGGCCGGAACATGGGGCTGATGGTGTGTTGGCGTGTGTTGTTGTATTGACATCTTTTGGCTTGCAGCAGGGCGGAAATGTGTGTAGATGAGGCACTAACACAGTATTTGATGTTCCATGTAGTTTTAGCAAACTTTGTGGTGATGGCTGGGGAGATTTTTACATGTCTTTCCCGGGGGCACCACTCCTAGCAAGAAGGAATCTTTGTTGTCTACAAAAACTTTCAGACAGTTCCTGCTACTGTCTGAAGCTTTAGGTTGGATTGGGAAAAATGGCTGGATTCATTAAAGTCTACCACATGCGGGGATGATGGACGAGGGCCACGACTGTTGCTCTGGGGAAGGTCGTTTGACATGAGTAAAGGAGAGCCCTCCATTGGTGTGTTGTAATCTCTCCCCCTTTACGTCGTTGATTCCTACATGCAAAATAACTCTAAACCCTATGGGCATTGGGTGGACGGGATTCAAGCCAGTGTTTTATGTCAGAGACCCTGAGACCGGACACATGATTTTCTGAACTGATTTGAAGCTGCCTGTGTTCATTTTGTGTGCATCCCTGTTATGTATTGTGGAATCTCCTATAATCAACAGTCCGTCTGTTCTCCCAATGATGTTTGTTGGAGGCAATGGGGTGGGCTGGGGAGTGTGTTTGTCTTTTGGAGACATGGACAGGAATGGAATGATGATCAGGTGATGATGGCGATGGATCAAAATGATTTATAACTGGGATGGAGTTGACAGGAGCACTGTCTAACTTGAAAGGGGGGGGATGGCATGGAGACTGGTGTCAGCTAGGCCAGAGGAAGGGAGGTGGGAATGGGTGGAAGAGAGGCTGGGTGCAGAGAGTGTTTTTACTTGGACGGAGGTGGGACTGGGTGACTGCTGGGGGGGTTGGGTAGGGGTGGAGGGCTGGTGGGTCTTAGACAGGTCAGGTGATCTGTGCATCTGTGATGTTGTCGTCGCTTGATGCAGGCTGGTCCTCTTCAAGGCAGTGGAAAAAAGAACAGGGGCAGTGGACATGGCAGGTTCAGAGGCAGGTTTCAATGGGGGGTACTCTGAGGAGAATGGTGGCAAGCCGCTTCTTGGATCTTAATAATTTTTTATGCTCGCCAACATTTATTTCAATTTGTGATTTTCATTTTCTCTAATGTTTTAACTTTAGTAGATAGTGATTTTTCATAGATCTTCAAGGGACTCTAATTTTTTCTTTGGCAAAGCTTTTGAGTTCATTTTTTATCTGTTCTTTTAAATCTAGAATATGGCTTTGGACAATATTTTCTGCATCCGACAAACGGTTGTGTGTTGTAGGCCACATTCTCTTGCAGGGTTTGCAGTTGTCCTGGTGATCTTTGGTGATGTGGTCCCTTTGACAGGGTGGCGATGAATCTGTTTGACGGGCCTTCGTCGATGGGCTCGTTTGACACTGAGCTGGTCTATGTCTGGTCGTAGGGTTTGCCGGTTTTTTGACATTTGTATGGTGATCTAGTTCAATGGATCCTCTTCGGATGTTCTGGGCATTGGACTGTCTTCCAGATCAGGGAAGGGTAGAGCTAGGATCCTTTCATGAAAAGTTTTGTCAATGTCAGCTGCTAAGTCACTGGCTGAAAGATGACCTACTATTGGGCTAATTTGGCAATTTCGTCTACACCCAAAAGTAGGACAGCCGGCACCTTGCAATAGCACTGTTCCCTCAACATTTCCCCAATCTTAACATAGGTGTGATAACGATTTTCTGACGCCCCTGAACTAAAATCTTTTTAACAGTTTTGGGCGAAGTTAGTGGGGAGTTGGGGCACAAGTTAATTGGGGAAGTCTCACTGATGTTGATGGCAGATTCGTCAAAGTCCCTTGACTCTACGTTCATGAGAATTCACGGGGTAGATTGTCAGGGTGGTATCTGGTATGAGGCATTGCCCCCATGTGGCCAGTTCACGTCTGCTGCAATGGAATTTTTTTTTGTAGTGGGTCAGCTGTGTCACAGAGTATGCTAGAAAGAGAGGTGTCCTTGGATACTGTGGGAGGCCCCCTGAAGTCGGAGCCTGCAGTGGGGTGTCGCACATGGTTGTTTTATGGTCATACGACACTAGAAACAAAACAAAACAAAACACAAAAAATAATATTGTATCACGCAGTCAGTCTCTTCACGCCCTGCGGCAGCACAGTCTTGCCCGGTCAGCTACATGGTTTCAAAGCATTTCCCGCTGTGCGCTGGCCTCCTTCCTACCTTCTGCGCGTTAGGCCTAGGCCTTTTTGCTATTGGCTTGCTGGCTCGCGCTGCTGGGTCAGTGACGGCAGATAAAGCGGGAAAACCCCACCAATCACAAACAAATAGACTAGAATATTTCATTTGTGTGCTCCGTAGAAGCACCACGCTTTCAGGGGGTGTAAGTACTGAACTAAAAGAATCATTGCGTGTAAAAAATTTAAGCACTCCATGCCGTGAATCACATAGAATTCCGAATATTCAGGACAGTGATGTGAAGCGTTTGTTTCGGTCACAAGCACAGCAGACCACAGAGGAGAGAGAGAGAGGGGTGGAGAGGGGAGAGAGGGGAGAGAGAGAGAGAGAAGAAGGGGAGAGAGAGGAGAGGGTGGAAAATTAGAAATGAACGACGAGAGAGAGAAGAGAGAAGAGGAGGGGTGACGGAAAAATTAGAAATGTACAGAGAGGAGAGAGAGAGAGAGAGAGAGAGGGGATGAGGGAGGAGAGAGAAAAGAGGAGAGCGAGCGAGCGATGTGCTGATCAATTTAGTAGCGGGGGTAAAAAAGTGCAGGCTAACCATTCTTTTGTCATTAGAATAGTGACTTAGCAACGATTCAAATTAAAGAAAAGGAAAAAGAAAAAAAAATGGGGGGGGGGGGGGGTGAGGCGGGTATAGGAACGGGAGGGAGAAGAAAGAAAATAAGAAGATAAAGTCAGGGAAATATATTATAGATGTTAAACACTTCCTAGCAGCATTTTGGGAACCATCGTAATCCTTCTCGAGACAGATCAATTGATGTTGCCCGCTCCTAGGCCTTTCGTCCGTGGATCGGATCATCAGGGAGACACGGCTGTACATTCATATACAGAGAGAGAGAAGGAGAGAGAGAGAGAGAAGGGGGGAGAGAGAGAGAGAGGGGGGGGGGCGAAAGACAGACGACAGGACAGACAGACAGAGAGATAGAGAAAGGGAGGGAGGGAGGATGGGATGGAGAGAGCGTAGACAGAGCAGTGAGTAGAGTGTGGGGGGGGGGGGGGGGGGGGGGAGGGAGGCGGTTGGAACGGGCTGAGGAGGAAAGAGGCGCGGTTATCTTTTCCGCGTAAACAAGTTCTAAACATCACTCGGTTAATCGTCACAAATTACATTATCACAAAAAAGAGAGCCATTTCCATCTAAATTTATTGCAAACGAAAGAATTTCTTTTTCTTTTTTTTTTTTTTTTTTTAAATCTTTGAGAATGGGAACTGCATGTTGGGAGAAAATGCTTTATGCCAGCAGAAACTCGCCTGGAATTTCCGGCCGTTGCTGTGAGATTGTGTACCCCGTGAAAATCTAACCTGGGCGAAAACGATTTATTCGCGAGGGTGCAAACCATAAACGTTGAAACTCCAGTTTATAGCCCTTTAAAACGTTATTTATGAATCCTCTCTGGGTCTGTCTGTTCATCTGTCTGTCTGTGCCGTCTGACTGTTTATCTGTCTATCTGTGCGTCTCTCTGTCTCTGTCTTCTGTCTTTCTCTTTCTTTGTCTGTCTGCCTGCCTGTCTGTCTGTCTGTCTTCATTCTGTCTCGCTCTGTTTCTCTCTGTCTCTGTCTGTCTGTCTGTCTGTCTGTTTGTCTGTCTGTCTGTCTGTCTGTCTCTCTCTCTCTCTCTCTCTCTCTCTCTCTCTCTCTCTCTCTCTCTCTCTCTCTCTCTCCCTCCCTCTCTCTGTGCAAGCGCCCGCGTGCACATACGTTTACTTATGATTCATACTGGTTCCTCAGTACGAAGCCACAAAGCAGGTTTGTTCCGTCAAACTCTAGCTCGAATTCTTAAGTGGCCATGAGGCAACCATAGACTCGACCCTGCGCACTGTTGAGTCCCTCCGTCGGTGACGTTCAGCGGTGCCTCTTCTGGTCAAAGCTACGAAGGACGCCACTAGCTAGATCACATTCTGACAATGCTGGCTAAATGCTGGCTAATCACTGTGAGAGACCATGGTGTGACCATCCTTTTTTTTTTTTTTTTTGGAGAGCGCCACAAGTTCATCTCATGAAAGGCACCAAAAACTTCAGGTGAGCCACACTGTCGGAAAAGGCATCATATATTGGATGAAACTCGACTGAATAGTTCCAGTCTTTCCATTTGAGCTATTTGCACACTCAACTCGGGGGCTGAAAAAAAAAATGTCGTAGAGAAATGCTTCTTATGGGACTCGAATTCACGACCTCCAGTCTGGAAAAGCAGGACGATAACGACTGCACCACGTCTCTTCTCTTCTCTCTCTCTCTCTCTCTCTCTCTTCTCTCTCTCTCTCTCTCTCTCTCTCTCTCTCTCTCTCTTCTCTCTTCTCTCTCTTTTCTCTCTCTCCCTCTCTCTCTTCGTTCGTTTCTTTCCTTGTAGTTTTCTCGATATTTCAACTTCTGTGTCATTCCGTCTCCAGCTTTTTCCAGATCGAAGCCGAGTAGATCAATGATGTAACAAGGGAACCACCGTCCCACCGCTCATCAGTCTAGCCAACCAATCCATTATCTGTCAGCCATCATCCCGTGTTTGGCTAACCAGTGACCCACCGTCGATATGACGATATTGTCATTCTTCTTTTACTGCTTTCGTTCTTCCTTTCATTCTTATTTTCCTTCTTTCGTTCTTTCTTGTTGTCGTTGTTGCTCTTGTTGTTGTTGTTGTTGTGCTGTTGTTGTTGTTGTTGTTGTTGTTGTTGTTGTTGTTGTGGTTGTTGTTGTTGTTGTTGTTGTTCTTGTTGTTTTTGTTGCTGTTGTTTTTGTTGTTGTTTTTGTTGTTGTGTTGTTGTTGTTGTTGTTGTTGTTTTCTTCTTTTCTTTGTTTTTTGTTCTTGTCCGTCGTTTTGGGCGTCGTGTCGTTGTTTTTGTTGTTTTGTGTTGTTGTTTTGTTTTTTTGTTATCGTTGTTTTTGCTGTTGTTGTTTTCTACTTATTCTGCTGTGTCCCCCTCCCTTTTGTTCTGCTTCCCCTGTCCTCTTTCCTCCCCTATCCCCCTTCCCCCTCTTTTTTTCTCCCTTTTTCGTCCTTTGTTTTTGTTCTTTTTGTTGAATTGCGAGGTTTCGCCGTTTTGAGATTTTTGTGCATTGATTTTTTTTCCCTTTCCTTTAGGTACCCAAATTCTGTCTTCGGGGTTGTTCAAAAATGAAAAATAGATGACGAGTGCGGGCGTGCGTGGTGCGTGCGTTCGTGCGCGCGCGGCGCGGGCGGGTGTGTTGTGTGTGTGGTGTGTGTGTGTGTGTGTGTGTGGTGTGTGTGTGGTTGTGTGTGTGCGTGCGTGCGGGTGCGTGCGTGCGGCGTGTGTGTGTGTGTGTGTGTGTGTGTGTGTGTGTGTGTGTTTTTGTGTGTGTTGTGTGTGTGTGTGGGGTGTGTGTGGTTTTTGCGCGTGCGCGCGCGCGCGGTTGTGTGGTGTGTGTGTGTGTGTTTTGGTGTGTGGTGTGTGTGTGGTGTGTTGTGTGTTCGTGCGGGAGGGAGTAAGTGCCGCGCGCGTACAAAGTAAAAAAACGGGTTTTTAAATCTGAAATTTGTTGTTGTTTCTTTTTTTTTTTTTTTCTTCTCTTTTACGCTGCGTTCACAACGGAATTTCCCGTCAAAAGCCCCCTCTGACAACCCATAGGAGGGGGATGGCACACAGATTGCACAGTAGGGAAAATAAACTTTTTGCCCTGTGCCTTTCAGGTTTGAACCCCAAAAAGGCTTGGAGATGAGAACAATACAGAACAATTTGTTCGAAGCCGGCCAAAATTTTGTCTTAAGCGAACCCGACGCTAAGAGGGGGCACGAGTTCTGCAATATCAGAAAAATCGACAAAGCACTGGCTTAATCCTGTTCGGAATAAGACCGGTGAGAGGTTTTCCCCTTGATCTAAAACTCCCAGTTTTTTTTGTTTATTTTTTCCCTAAAATAAATTTTTAAAGGACTACGTAGATAAAAAAAGAGAGAAATAAAAAAAGAAAGGCCATTCCCTAAGCCAATCAGTGAAGAAAACCAGATGCGAAAATAAATGTCAGTGTTTGGGAAATCTGCATTAAAGGAGTGTAACACACACATCTTGCTTGTACCCCTGTCTGATCTGTTTTTGTCAAAACAAAAAAGGGAAAAGAGTTTTTTTGGGGTTGAAAGGGAAGAGGAAAAGGGATAGGGGAGGGGGCGGTGGAGGGGGGGGGGGGGGGGGTGGGGGGGGTGGAGGGAGAAAATTTTGAGGGGGTGGGGAGGTGGGTGTGGGGTGGGGTGGAGAGGGGGTTTTGGGTTTTTCCCCCATACCCCTTTTAGGATTTCCCACCGCTCATTTCGGGCCCCCCCAGTCCGCCATATAGTTTCGCGGCCCGCAGCACGGGGATTGAGGGACCCAGCTGTGTTTCAGGTCAGTCGCCTAAGGTAACCCCACCGTAGGGACATGCATGGGTGTCCAGCATTTTGGTGGTGGTCGTTTTTGCGTGGGGCGTGTTTTATTGGAGGTGTAAGTGGAAGATTTTTCAGCCTCAGTGTTTGGCGAGGCTCGCAAGTAAAGGGAAAACCCAAGCAAGGGAAAGGGAAAGGCAAGGCAAGGCAGGAGGCAAGAAGGCAATGCAGAGTAAACCCAGGAAGGGAACGGGAGGCAATGGTAAGCAAGGGAGGAGCAAAGGGGATGAGTCAAGGGAAAAGGAGGGGGGCAAGGGGGGGAATGAAGCAAGGAAAATTTAAAATAAAGGCAAGGACGCTAAAGTAAGACAAAGGGAAAACAAAAATACAGGGTTTTAAAGGAAAAAGCAAGGCAAAGTATATAAAAAAAAAGGCGATGCAAAGTATTCTAGGCAAAACAAAGCAAAAGAAAGGGGAAAGGGAAAGCAATGTAATCCAAGGCAAATCCAAACGAAAAGCACCGCAAAAGGGAAAGGGAAGACAAAAAAAAGTTAAAGATCAACATCAATCAAAGCAAGGCAAATGTAAAGGGAAGACAAAACGAGGTGAATATTAACATCACGCAAAGCAAGGCAAAAGGTAATGGGAAGACGAAACAAGGTGAGATTAACATCAAGCAAATCAAGGCAAAAGGTAAAGGGAAAGAAAAAAACTGGGTAAAGATCAACATCAATCAAAGCAAGGCAAAAGGTAAGGGAAGACAAAACAAGGTAAAGATTTCAACATCAAGCAAATCAAGGCAAAAGGTAATGGGAAGACGAAACAAGATGAGATTAACATCAAGCAAATCAAGGCAAAAGGTAAAGGGAAGACGAAACAAGGTGAGATTAACATCAAGCAAACCAAGGCAAAAAGGTAAAGGGAAGACGAAACAAGGTGAGAT
Source organism: Conus ventricosus (assembly GCA_018398815.1). NCBI lineage: Eukaryota > Metazoa > Mollusca > Gastropoda > Neogastropoda > Conidae > Conus > Conus ventricosus. The sequence continues at coordinate 66,804,599 of CM031597.1, read as the reverse complement.
TAACATCAAGCAAAGCAAGGCAAACCAAGACAATGCGAGACAAACAAAGGCGAGGCAAGTGAAAACAAGGGACAATGCAATCCTAGCCATGGAGAATGCATGACAAAGACCTGTGAGGCAAAACAAAGAAAAGCAAAGCAAGTTAAGGCAATTCAAGGCAAGGCAAAGGAAGGACCAAAGCAAGTAAATTCAAAATAAAGCTAGGCAAGATCATCAAAGGGAATGTAACGGATGATAAGACTAGAGAAAAAAAATATCGCAAGGCAATCCAAGGCAAAGTGAGGCAATGGACGAAAAGGTCATCCTATGTCTTACATCCACTGAAGGTGCGGAAAAGAAGTCACACAGCAATCTCTTGAAAGCATGACATAGATCGCAAGACTGGAAGCAAAACAGACAGAAAGACTGAAAAGGCACACGCGAAAGCGCCGACCTCTGCTAACTTTCAAAGAATCTTGGAATCGCTCTTTGATCCGGATCCGTATTACGGATCCACGCTAAAATTTAGCGAGTCCGTGCTTGAGCTACATTCCAACATTACATCAAGTCTTTTTTAATCGGTTCTGTAGTTTTTGTGATATTTTGCTAAACATATTCTCCATCTGTCTGTAGTTCTGGATCGAGACCGCAGGCAGACCTGCAACAAACTTTCATGGGTTCATTTTTTTAGCCATATTCAGCCCTCCATCACATCGCGTTAAATTTAGTTTGGGGTGGGGGGGGGGGGGGGGGGGGTAGATGGGGGGGGGGGGGGGGGAATTTACGCGATTTTGCCAGATCCGGGATCCTGCTCTCTGTTCTTGTTTCACACGCTGGATCTGCAACAAACTTAAACAGACAATGTTCGCAAAATCTTCAAGGGAGGTCATCGGTGCTACAGCTCGGGCTCAGCGAGAGTGACCTCACCGTATTGATGGGACAGATGCCCTGCTGGTGGGTACTTACGATACAATTGAGCCCAACAATTCAATCAGGAGAGAGAGAGAGAGAGAGAGAGAGAGAGAGGAGAGAGAGAGAGAGAGAGAGAGTACTGAACATGAGTATGGAACGGTGCGCCCGGGGCAATTGCAATGCACACAGTCGATACCCCGACAGTTATTATGGCGTGAACTTCAAATCAGATGGTTGTCTCCGTACATCTGTTTGCTTGACCATAAAACTGAGGGAAGTAACTCTGCAATGAAAAGACAGACACGATTTCTTTTTTTTTTCCGGAACATTTGAATTGTTTTGTCCTTGAACAATATTAACGAGGGTTGACTGCCAGAACCCAGTATCTCATACACACATATATATAAGAGAGATACTGGGTTCTGGCAGTCAACCCTCGCAGTTATTTTCATCTCTCCGCAAAGTTTCTTTGAAATCGAGGAAGTAGTTTTTGGCGTCATGATCTGAATAGACAGATAAAAAAAAGAAGTAATGATCTTCTTTTTAAAGGAAACAATCAGAGAGGTGTTGGTGAGAATCTACTGCAATGAACAGATAAAAATAAAGAATGATTTCTTTTTAAAGAAAAAAAAATTGTCAGAGAGTGTTGAGAGAAAGAGATCTTTGGGAGGAACAAATAAAAATTGTAAGGATTAAAAAAAAAGGGCGTGACTTTAAAAGGAAAGGAAATTTTTGGG
>CM031597.1:66789641-66794641 GCA_018398815.1 Conus ventricosus | reverse complement strand
GGGTGGGTGAGTGAGTAAGTGAGTGAATGACTGAGTGAGTGGGTGAGTGAGTGAGTGAGTGAGTTAGTGAGTGAGTGAGTGAGTGAGTGATTGATTGATGGATTGGTCTAGCGATCGAGATCGATCGATCAACTGAATTTCCCTACGATGTATATTCATCTACGTTGTCTCTTCTGATGATGATGATGATGAGAGGAGGAGGAGGAGGATCATCATCATCATCATCATCATCATCAGCATCATCAACATCATCATCATCATCATCATCATTATTATCATTATTATTATTTTTGTCGTTGTTGTTCTTTTTCTTGTTGTTGTTATGATTATTTTGATCTTTTGGTGGGGGGTGGAGGTGGTGGGGGGGGGGGGGGGGGGGGAGCGCGGCGGGGTCACGGATCTCTGTCTGTCCAGAGTATTGTGCGATTCATGCATCTCTGAAAGAACAGAACCATCTTTGCAAAACTCATCATTTCTCACCCCCATGTAACCCACCACCACCACCACCACCCCTCTATTCTCCTTCGCCCGATTCCCATGTCTCCTCATCCACGAAAAAGAAAGAAAAGAAATCACCACAGGAACAGAAAACGCAGTATCAAGATGCACACTTCCTGTTTACCAATGAAGCTCTCGCTGGGCTGACATTCGGAGATTGGGATTGGGACTTCAATAATTTTCATAATGTATTCCAGCTCACGTGCGCCACGAGATGACCTTGTGACCTTTTTAGAAGCTTCCGCGGGAGCGCTCTCTCTCTCTCTCTCTCTCTCTCTCTCTCTCTCTCTCTCCCCTCTCTTTCTGCACGTCTGTTTGCCTTCCTGCCTGCCTGCCTTTTTGTCTGTCTGTCTATCTGTTTATCTGTCTGGTTGTCTTTCTCTCTGTCTATCTATCTTTCTGTCTGTCTAACTGTTCATCTGTCTGGTCGTCTTTCTCTCTGTCTGTCTGTCTGTCTGTTTCTCTGTCTGTCTGTCTGTTTGTCTGCGTGCCTGTCAGCCTGCCTGCCTTTCTGTCTATCTGTGTGTCTGTCTGTCTCTGTCTCTGTCTCTGTTTGTCTCTGTGTCTCTGTGTCTCCGTGTCTCTGTGTCTCTGTCTGTCTGCATGTCTGTCTGTCTCTCTCTCTCCCCCCCTCTCTCTCTCTCTCTCTCTCTCTTTTCTCTCTCTCTCTCTCTCCCTCTCTTCATTTCTTTGTGGACCTAGTCTGTCAGGCAGCAGACATGGTTACGGGATTGCGGGCAGTCAGGCAATCAGCATCGCGGCTCCCTGCGATGGGCAAGGTGAAGGTCATATTGCCGGGAAAGCTCAGCGTGGTGGAACATCCGGAAATCCGGAGATTATGGCGCGTGGATTTTTAGGAGTGTGTGTGTGTGTGTGTGTGTGTGTGTGTGCGTGCGTGGTGCGTGCGTGCGTGCGTGCGTGCGTGCGTGCGTGCGTGCGTGTGTGTGTGTGTGTGTGTGTGTGTGTGTGTGTGTGTGTGTGTGTGTCTCTCTCTCTCTCTCTCTCTCTCTCTCTCTCTCTCTCTCTCTCTCTCTCTCTCTCTCCTCTTTCTCTCTCTCTCTGTCTTTCGCTCTCTCTGTCTTTCGCTCTCTCTCTTTCGCTCTCTCTCTCTCTTTCTCTCTCTCTCTCTTTCGCTCTCTCTCTCTCTCTCGCTCTCTCTCTCTCTCTCTCTCTCTCCTCCTCTCTCTCTCTCTCTCTCATGGGGAGAGAGTGAGGAAAGGCGAAATCATAATACAAGGAAACAAAAAAATCAAGCAAATAAACAAACAAAAACATCCGATGAAGAAAATAGAAAACAACACGATAGAAACTACGTTGTTTTAAAAGAAAGACACAGAAACAACGTCCTATCGACATAAAGTCTAAAACATGTAACAATGAAAAGAGAGAGAGAGAGAGAGAGAGAGAGAGAGAGGAGAGAGAGAGAGAGAGAGAGAGAGAGAGAGAGAGACAGACAGACAGAGAGACAGAGAGATGGAGAGATGGAGGAGGGGGGGGGGGGGGGGGGTAGCGAAATCGTTAGACGTCAAATAAGCAAAAGCAAAATCAAGCAGGAGATAGCAGGGAATGCAAAATTTGTAACAGTCGGATTACGATATTGTTCACACTTCTCACCTCTGGCTAGGCGGTCGTTCAATTCTTGGAGAAGAGAGGTAAGTATGTGTGTGTGTGTGTGTGTGTGTGTGTGTGTGTGTGTGTGTGTGTGTGTGTGTGTGTGTGTGTGTGTGTGTGGTGCGTGGTGCGTGCGTGTCGTGCGTGCGTGCGTGCGTGCGTGCGTGCGTGCGTGCGTGCGTGCGTGCGTGCGTGCGTGCGTTGGCGTGCGTGCGTGCGTGTTGTGTGTGTGTGTGTGTGTGTGTGTGTGTGTGTTGTGTGTGTGTGTGTGTGTGTGTGTGTGTGGTGCGTGCGTGGCGTGGTGTGTGGTGTGTGTGTGTGTGTGTGTGTGTGTGTGTGTGGTGTGTGTGTGTGTGTGTGTGTGTGTGTGTGTGTGTGTGTTTGTACGCGCGCGCGCGTGCGGGAGCGCGTTCGTGCGTGCGTGCGTGTGTGCGTGCGTGTGTGTGTGTGTGGCGTGTGTGTGTGGTGCGTGTGTGTGTGCGGGAGCGCGTTCGTGCGTGCGTGTGTGTGTGCGTGCGTGCATGCGTGCGTGCGTGCGTGCGTACGTGCGTGTGTGTGTGTGTATGTGTTTGTGCGTTTGAGAGAGAGCACGTGTGCATGCGTGTATGCGTGCGTACGTGTGTGTGTGTGTGTGTGTGTGTGTGTGTGTGTGTGTGTTGTGTGTGTGTGTGTGTGTGTGGTGTGGTGTGTGTGTGTTCGAGACAGAAGAGAGAGAGAGAGAGAGAGAGAGAGAGAGAGAGAGAGAGGAGAGAGAGAGAGGAGAGAGAGAGAGAGAGAGAGAGGAGGATTACACCTTGTGACAGGCTCTGCCAAAGGGAGCTCCACAAATCAGACAGAGAAGACAAGCCGACTTGTTATACATGCCGTCTGCTGAAAGGGTTGCTGCCGCAATGGAACGAAAGAACAAACCTTCGGCTTGGCACAGCTATTGCTGTATGAACAGCAGCTTCAGAATACAGTGGGAAAAGACCAGGCGATTTGTCTATAGCTATTGCTGTATGAACAGCAGCTTCAGAATACAGTGGGAAAAGACCAGGCGATTTGTCTATAGCTATTGCTGAATGAACAGCAGCTTCAGAATACAGTGGGAAAAGACCAGGCGATTTGTCTATAGCTATTGCTGTATGAACAGCAGCTTCAGAATACAGTGGGAAAAGACCAGGCGATTTGTCTATAGCTATTGCTGAATGGACAGCAGCTTCAGAATACAGTGGGAAAAGACCAGGCGATTTGTCTATAGCTATTGCTGAATGGACAGCAGCTTCAGAATACAGTGGGAAAAGACCAGGCGATTTGTCTGTAGCTATTGCTGTATGAACAGCAGCTTCAGAATACAGTGGGAAAAGACCAGGCGATTTGTCTATAGCTATTGCTGTATGAACAGCAGCTTCAGAATACAGTGGGAAAAGACCAGGCGATTTGTCTGTAGTATTGCTGAATGGACAGCAGCTTCAGAAGACAGTGGGAAAAGACCAGGCGATTTGTCTGTAGCTATTGCTGTATGAACAGCAGCTTCAGAAGACAGTGGGAAAAGACCAGGCGATTTGTCTATAGCTATTGCTGAATGGACAGCGGCTTCAGAATACAGTGGAAAAGACCAGACGATTTGTCTATAGCTATTGCTGAATGGACAGCGGCTTCAGAATACAGTGGGAAAAGACCAGGCGATTTGTCTATAGCTATTGCTGTATGAACAGCAGCTTCAGAATACAGTGGGAAAAGACCAGGCGATTTGTCTATAGCTATTGCTGAATGGACAGCAGCTTCAGAATACAGTGGGAAAAGACCAGGCGATTTGTCTATAGCTATTGCTGAATGGACAGCAGCTTCAGAATACAGTGGGAAAAGACCAGGCGATTTGTCTATAGCTATTGCTGTATGAACAGCAGCTTCAGAATACAGTGGGAAAAGACCAGTCGATTATTCTATAGCTATTGCTGAATGGACAGCAGCTTCAGAATACAGTGGGAAAAGACCAGGCGATTTGTCTATAGCTATTGCTGAATGGACAGCAGCTTCAGAATACAGTGGGAAAAGACCAGGCGATTTGTCTGTAGCTATTGCTGTATGAACAGCAGCTTCAGAATACAGTGGGAAAAGACCAGGCGATTTGTCTGTAGCTATTGCCGTATGAACAGCAGCTTCAGAATACAGTGGGAAAAGACCAGGCGATTTGTCTATAGCTATTGCTGAATGGACAGCAGCTTCAGAATACAGTGGGAAAAGACCAGGCGATTTGTCTATAGCTATTGCTGAATGGACAGCAGCTTCAGAATACAGTGGGAAAAGACCAGGCGATTTGTCTATAGCTATTGCTGAATGGACAGCGGCTCCAGCTGGAATGGGGAACTCACGAGTCATAACCATTGATAGGTGAAGAGCAGCTCCAGAAGAAACTGCGACGAGACAAGCTGGCTTGTAACATGACAGAACAGACAAATCGGCTTGTCACAGCCATTGCTGAATGCATAGCAGCTCCAGGATACAATGAGGAGAGAACACGCCGGACTGTCAGGGCTGTTGCTTAAAAGGATTGCAGCTCCAACATGAAATGAGAAGAGACCAGCTGGCTTGTCACAGCCATCGCTGAATGGACAGCCGCTACAGCTGAGAGGAAGAAGAGACAAAGTCAGTTTATCATAGCCATTGCTGAATGCATAACAGAGCGCCAGAATACAACAAAGAGAGACAACCTGGACTGTCATGGCTATTTGCTGAATGGACAGTAGATCCATTAAAAGTGAGAAGAAACAAACCAGTAAAGGGACGACAGCTCTAGAGGTAAGTGAGACAAGACAAGCCGGTTTGTCGTAGTCATTGCTGAAAGGATAGCAGTTCCAGAACAAAGGGGAAAAGACACATGCCGGCATGTCACGGTGATTGCTGCATGG
>CM031597.1:66749641-66779641 GCA_018398815.1 Conus ventricosus | reverse complement strand
TGGTGTGTGGCCGGTGAAGAGTGCACGCCTGTAGAGCTACGTGTCATGGGCACTATGTATTAAATTTTGGTGTGCAGCCACAAATGAACACCCCCACACCCCTATTTCCAACCCCCTTCCCCTTCCCACCTTATCTTTCCTACTTTGCAAGGCCCTGCCCGTGCCGATCAGGAGAAGGACACACGTTTTAGACCAGTAAGTGGGAGAAAAATAAGGTATTAACATAATCAAATCATAAAGAAAGGGAGTGTGTGTGTGTGTGTGGTGTGTGTGTGTGTGTGTGTGTGTGTGTGTGTTGTGTGTTGTGTGTGTGTGGTGTGTGTGTGTGTGTGTGTGAGTGGGCATGCACGCGCGCGCGTATGTGTGTGTGTGTGTGTGTGTGTGTGTGTGTGTGTGTGTGTGTGTGTGTGTGTGTGTGTGTGTGTGTGTGTGGCGTGCGTGCGTGCGTGCGTGCGTGCGTGCGTGCGTGCGTGCGTGCGTGCGTGCGTGCGAGCGAGTCGTGTGTGTGTATGTGTGTGTGTCTGTGTGTGTGTGTGCGTGCGTGCGTGCGTGCGTGCATGCGTGCGTGCGTGCGTGTGTGGTGTGTGTGTGTGTGTGTGTGGTGTGTGTAGGAATATAACTCAAGCGCAATTTTCACAACATGGACTCTGCCACCCCACCCCCACCCCCCCCCCCCACCCCACCCCATCACACCCCATTCACCCCGTCCGTACTCCCACTGCGCTCTTCCCCCTCTTTCCCCTACCCCATGTAGGTACCTGGATATCAAAACTCAAGCAAATCGAAGAACAAAGTTTACGTAGGCAGTTTCGGAGTTAAAACAAAGATTCCGTAAGAGAATGCATACGCCGCTGTAATCCTTCATACGCCGCGAGACAAAGCTTAGCCATTTCCAGTTCATTAGTCACGCCCTTTTTTCTTTACATCCTTACAATGTTTATTTGTTACCTCCGCAAAAGATCTCATATTCTCTCCAACACTCTCTGACAATTTTTTTTCTTTAAAAAGAAAATCATTCTTTTATTTTTATCTGTTCATTGGAGTAGATTCTCACCAACACCTCTCTGATTGTTTCCTTTAAAAAGAAGATCATTACTTCTTTTTTTTATCTGTCTATTCAGATCATGACGCCAAAAACTACTTCCTCGATTTCAAAGAAACTTTGCGGAGAGATGAAAATAACTGCGAGGGTTGACTGCCAGAACCCAGTATCTCTCTTATATATATGTGTGTATGAGATACTGGGTTCTGGCAGTCAACCCTCGTTTAATATGTTCAAGGACAAAACAATTCAAATGTTCCGGAAAAAAAAAAGAAATCGTTGTCTGTCTTTTCATTGCAGAGTTACTTCCCTCAGTTTATGGGTCAAGCAAACAGATGTACGGAGACAACCATCTGATTTGAAGTTCACGCCATAATAACTGTCGGGGTATCGACTGTGTGCATTGCAATTGCCCCGGGCGCACCGTTTCCATACTCATGTTCAGTACTCTCTCTCTCTCTCTCTCTCTCTCTTCTCTCTCTCTCTCTCTCTCTCTGATTGAATTGTTGGGCCAATTGTATCGTAAGTACCCACCAGCAGGGCATCTGTCCCATCAATACGGTGAGGTCACTCTCGCTGAGCCCGAGCTGTAGCACCGATGACCTCCCTTGAAGATTTTGCGAACATTGTCTGTTTAAGTTTGTTGCAGATCCAGCGTGTGAAACAAGAACAGAGAGCAGGATCCCGGATCTGGCAAAATCGCGTAAATTCCCCCCCCCCCCCCCCCCCCCCTCTACCCCCCCCCCCCACCCCAAACTAAATTTAACGCGATGTGATGGAGGGGCTGAATATGGCTAAAAAAATGAACCCATGAAAGTTTGTTGCAGGTCTGCCTGCGGTCTCGATCCAGAACTACAGACAGATGGAGAATATGTTTAGCAAAATATCACAAAAACTACAGAACCGATTAAAAAAGAACTTGATGTAATGTTGGAATGTAGCTCAAGCACGGACTCGCTAAATTTTAGCGTGGATCCGTAATACGGATCCGGATCAAAGAGCGATTCCAAGATTCTTTGAAAGTTAGCAGAGGTCGGCGCTTTCGCCGTGTGCCTTTTTCAGTCTTTCTGTCTGTTTTGCTTCCAGTCTTGCGATCTATGTCATGCTTTCAAGAGATTGCTGTGTGACTTCTTTCCGCACCTTCAGTGGATGTAAGACATAGGATGACCTTTTCGTCCATTGCCTCACTTTGCCTTGGATTGCCTTGCGATATTTTTTTTCTCTAGTCTTATCATCCGTTACATTCCCTTTGATGATCTTGCCTAGCTTTATTTTGAATTTACTTGCTTTGGTCCTTCCTTTGCCTTGCTTTGAATTGCCTTAACTTGCTTTGCTTTTCTTTGTTTTGCCTCACAGTCTTTGTCATGCATTCTCCATGGCTGGGATTGCATTGTCTTTGTTTTCACTTGCCTCGCCTTTGTTTGTCTCGCATTGTCTTGGTTTGCCTTGCTTTGCTTGATGTTAATCTCACCTTGTTTCGTCTTCCCTTTACCTTTTGCCTTGATTTGCTTGATGTTAATCTCACCTTGTTTCGTCTTCCCATTTACCTTTTGCCTTGATTTGCTTGATGTTAATTCTTTACCTTGTTTTGTCTTCCCATTACCTTTTGCCTTGATTTGCTTGATGTTGAAATCTTTACCTTGTTTTGTCTTCCCTTTACCTTTTGCCTTGCTTTGATTGATGTTGATCTTTACCCAGTTTTGTCTTCCCTTTGCCTTTTGCCTTGCTTTGCTTGATGTTAATCTCACCTTGTTTCGTCTTCCCTTTACCTTTTGCCTTGATTTGCTTGATGTTAATCTCACCTTGTTTCGTCTTCCATTACCTTTTGCCTTGCTTTGCGTGATGTTAATATTTACCTCGTTTTGTCTTCCCTTTACATTTTGCCTTGCTTTGATTGATGTTGATCTTAACTTGTTTGTCTTCCCTTTCCCTTTTGCGGTGCTTTTCGTTTGGATTGCCTTGGATTACATTGCTTTTGCCTTGCCTTGCTTTTGCGTTGCTTTGCCTAGATATACTTTGCATCGCCTGTATTTTTATATACTTTGCCTTGGCTTGTCTTCCATTACCCTGTATTTTTGATTTGCCTTGTCTTACTTTAGCGTGCTTGCCTTTATCTTAAGTTTCCTTGCTTCACCTCCCCTTGCCTCCCAGTGCCTTTCCTTGACTCATCTCCCTTTGCTGCCTCCCTTGCTTACCATGCCTCCCGTTGCCTTCCTCGTGTTACTCTGCATTGCCTTGCCTTGCCTTGCCTTGCCTTGCCTTTGCCTTGCCTGCCTTGCCTTGCCTTGGTTTACCTTATCTTGACGAGCCTCGCCAAACAGCTGATGGCTGTAAAATCTGCCACTGTACACCTCCAGATAAAACATCGCCCACGGCACAACTGACCACCACCAAAATGACTGGACAGCAGTGCAGTGTCTCCTACGAGTAGGTTACTTAGGACGACTGACCTGATAAATAACAGTAGGTCCACGTCCTGCCGATGCTGCCTGCCGCGAAACATGAGTATGGCTGTGACTGGGGGTGGCCGAAATGGCGGTGTGGAAATCCTATAGAGGTATGGGGAGACCAAGACAACTTCATTACCATCCCACCCCACACCCACCTCCCACACCCCGTCTAAATTTTCTGCACCTCCACCTCCCAACCCACCACCCCCCCCCCCCACCCCCCCTCCCCGCCCTCCTCCGCCTATCTCTCTTCCTCTTCCCTTTCAAGCCCAATCTCGTTTCCGTTTCGCTTGACAAACAACAAGATCAGACGTAGGGGGTACAAGCAAGAGTGTGTGATGTTTACATCTCTCTTTAATGCAGGATTTACCAGAACACTGACATTTACGTATGCGCATCTGGATTTCTTCACTGATTGGCTTACGGATACTGGCCATTCTGAGTTTTATTTCTTCTTTTTTATCTATCGGTATGTCCTTTAGAAATATAATTGTTACGGAAAAAATAAACAAAGACAAACTGGGGATGTTTTAGATCAATGGCAACCTCGTCTACCGGTCTTATTTCCGAACAGGATGTAATGCCAGTGCTTTGTCGACTTTCTGATTATTGCAGAACTCGTGACTACCTCTTAGCGGTCATGGTTCGCTTAAGACGTAAATCTGGCCTGGCTGGTCGAACAAATTGTTCTGTATTGTTCTCTCGATCCAAGCCTCTTTGGGTTCAAACCTGAGTAAGGCAGCAGGGCAAGAAGATTATCTTCCCTACTGTGTCAATCTGTGTGCCGAGTCCAGCCTCCTATGGGCTTGTCAGAGGGGACTTTAGACGGAAATTCCGTGTGTGAACGCATGCGTAAAGAGAGAGAAAAATAAAAAGAAGAAACAACAACAGAATTGCATGAGTTTTAAATCCCGTTTCTACTTTGTACGCGCGCGCGCACTTACTCACTCACGCACGAACACACACCACACACACACACACACACACACACACACAACACCCACACACACACACACACACACAACACACACACACACACACACACACACACACACACACGCCGCGCGCGACGCACGCGCACACCACACACACACACACACACACACACACACACACACACACACACACACACACACACACACACACACACCCGCACGCACGCACGCAACGCACGCACGCACGCACGCACGCACGCACACACAACACACAACACACACAACAACACACACAACACACACAACAAACACACACACACACACACACGCGCGCGCGCGCGCACGAACGCACGCACGCACGCACCACGCACCGTGCACTATTCTCATTTTAGACACAACCCCGAAGACAGAATGTGGCTACCTTAATGATGGAAGAGAAAACAAATCACATGCACAAAAATCCAACACGGCGAACCTCGCAATTCTAACAGAAGAGAACAAGAACAAGACGAGAACAGGGAAAGAAGATAGAGGGAAGTGGATGAGAGGAGGAAGAGGAGAGCAGAGGAAGCAGAACAAAAGGAGGGACACAGCAAATAAGTAGAAGAACAACAACAGCAACAACAACGATAACAAGAAAAACAACAACAACAACAGCAACAACAACTACAACAACGACGACGACGCCGACGACGACGACGACAAGAACAACAACAAAGAAGAAGAAGAAGAAGAAACAAACAACAACAACAACGACAACAACAACAGCAACAACAACAACAACAGCACAACAAGAACAACAACAACAACAACAACAACCACAACAACAACAACAACAACAACAACAACACAACACAGCAGCAACAACAACAACAACAAGAGCAACAACGACAACAAGAAAGAACGAAAGAAGGAAAATAAGAATGAAAGGAAGAACGAAAGAAGTAAAAGAAGAATGACAATATCGTCAGTATCGACGGTGGGTCACTGGTATGCCAAACACGGGGATGATGGCTGACAGATAATGGATTGGTTGGCTAGGACTGATGAGCGGGTGGGACGGTGGTTCCCTTGTTACATCATTGATCTACTCGGCTTCGATCTGGAAGAAAGCTGGAGACGGAATGACACAGAAGTTGAAATATCGAGAAAACTAGCAAGGAAAGAAACGAACAAGAGAGAGAGAGAGAGAGAGGAGAGAGAGAGAGAGAGAGAGAGAGAGAGAGAGAGCGAGCAGAGAGAGAGAGAGAGAGAGAGAAGAGAGAGAGAGAGAGAGAGAGAGAGAGAGAGAGGAGAGAGAAGAGAAGAGAGACGTGGTGCAGTCGTTATCGTCCTGCTTTTCCAGACTGGGAGGTCGTGAATTCGAGTCCCATAAGAAGCATTTCTCTACGACATTTTTTTTTTCAGCCCCCGAGTTGAGTGTGCAAATAGCTCAAATGGAAAGACTGAACTATTCAGTCGAGTTTCATCCAATATATGGATGCCTTTCCGACAGTGTGGCTCACCTGAAGTTTTTGGTGCCTTTCATGAGATGAACTTTGTGGCGCTCTCCAAAAAAAAAAAAAAAGGATGGTCACCCATGGTCTCTTCACAGTGATTAGCCAGCATTTAGCCAGCATTGTCAGAATGTGATCTAGCTAGTGGCGTCCTTCGTAGCTTTGACCAGAAGAGCACCGCTGAACGTCACCGACGGAGGGACTCAACAGTGCGCAGGGTCGAGTCTGATGGGTTGCCTCATGGCCACTTAAGAATTCGTGCTAGAGTTGTGACGGAACAAACCTGCTTTGTGGCTTCGTACTGAGGAACCAGTATGAATCATAAGTAAACGTATGTGCACGCGGGCGCTTGCACAGAGAGGAGGGAGGGAGAGAGAAGAGAGAGAGAGAGGAGAGAGAGAGAGAGAGAAGAGAGAGAGAGAGAGAGAGAGACAGACAGACAGACAGACAGACAAACAGACAGACAGACAGACAGACAGAGACAGAGAGAAACAGAGCGAGACAGAGATAGACAGACAGACAGACAGACAGGCAGGCAGACAGACAAAGAAAGAGAAAGACAGAAGACAGAGACAGAGAGACGCACAGATAGACAGATAAACAGTCAGACGGGCACAGACAGACAGATGAACAGACAGACCCAGAGAGGATTCATAAATAACGTTTTAAAGGCTATAAACTGAGTTTCAACGTTTATGGTTTGCACCCTCGCGAATAATCGTTTTCGCCCAGGTTAGATTTTCACTGGGTACACAATCTCACAGCAACGCCGGAAATTCCAGGCGAGTTACTGCTGGCTTAAAGCATTTCTGAAACATGCAGTTCCCATTCTCAGAAGATTTAAAAAAAAAAAAAAAAAAAAGAAAAAGATAATTCTTGCGCTGCCACCAATAAATTTAGATGAAATGGCTCTTTTTTTTGTTGCATAATGTAATTTTGACGTTACCGTGTGATGTTAGGACCTTGTTTACGCGGAAAGATTACCGCGCCTTTTCTCATCAGCCCGTTTACAACCGCCTCCCCCTCACCCCCCCCCCCCCCCTCACCAGCACTCACTCACTGACTCTGTTACGCTCTCTCATCCCATCCTCCCTCCCTCCCTTTCTCTATCTCTCTGTCTGTATGTCTTGTCTGTCTGTCTGTCCTGCCCCCCACCCCTCTCTCTCTCTCTCTCTCCTCTCTCTCTCTCCTCTCTCTTCTCACCTCTCGTTATGTATGTACATCCCCGTCGTCTCCCTGATGAGTCCGATACAGCGGACGAAGGCTAGGAGCAGGCGGCAACATCAATTGATCTGTCTCGAGGAAGGATTACGATGGTTCCCTTAGGCTGCCTAGTGAAGTTTTAACCTCTAAATATATTTACTGACTTTATTTCTTATTTTCTTCTTTCTCCATCCGTTATATACCCGCCTCACCCCCCTCCCCCCCATTTTTTTTTTCTTTTTTCCTTTTTCTTTAATTTGAATCGTTGCCTAAGTCACTATTCTAATGACAAAAGTAAGGTTAGCCTGCACTTGTTTCCCCCGCTTCTTAATTGATCTGCACATTCGCTCGCTCGCTCTCTTCTCTCTCTCTCTCTCTCTCTCTCTTCTCTCTCTCTTCTCTCTCTCCTCGTACATTTCTTAATTTTCCGTCACCCCTCTCTCTTCTCTCTTTCTCTCTCTCGTCGTTCATTTCTAATTTTCCACCCTTCATCTCTCTCTCTCTCTATCTCTCTCTCTCTATCTCTCTCTCTCTATTCTCCTCTATCTCTCTCTCTCTCCCCCCCCCTCCTTCCACTTGGTGGTCTGCTGTGCTTGTGACAGAAACAAAGCGCTTTCACATCACTTGTCCTGAATATTAGATATTATATTGTGATTCACGGCATGGATGTGCTTTAAATTTTACACGCAATGATTCTTTTAGTTCACGTACTTTCACTCTCTGAAAGCGTGGTGCTTCTACGGTGCACATCATAAGTGAATATTCGAGTCTATTTGTTTGTGATTGTGTGTGCGTTCCGCCTTTATCTGCCGTCATGGACCACGACAGCGAGAGCAGCAAGCCAATAGCATGTAGGCCCTAGGCCTAACGCGCAGAAGGAAAAAAAAAAAAAAAAGAAAAAAAAAAAAAAAAAGGTAGGAAGGAGGCCTGCGCACAGCTGGAAATGCTTTGTACCATGTAGCTGGACGGCTAGACTTGTGACGCGCATGGGTGAAGAGGACTGACGAGTGATACTATATTATTTATTTGCTGTTTTGTTTGTTTTGTTTCTAGTGTCGTAGATATGACCATGTAAAACGATCTTTCCATGTGCGACACGACCACTGCAGGCTCCGACTTCACGGGGCTGCAACTGTATTCCAAGGACACCTCTCATGCTAGCATCTCTGTGACACAGCTGACCCACTCAAAAAATTACCATTGCAGGCAGACGTTGAACTGGCCACATGGCAGGCAATGCATCTTACACGATACAACCTGACAATGCTACCAGTGGAATTCTCAGTGAACGTAGGTCAAGGCGACTTTGACGAATCTGCCTACAAACATAAGTGAGGTTACCCAATTAACTTGTGCTCCCTATCTACCCATCTAAGTTCACCCAAATCTGTTATAAGTATTAGTTCAGGGGCGTCAGATAATCGTTTTCACACTTATGTTAAGATTGGGGAAGATGTTGAGGGAACAGTGCTATGCAAGGTGGCCGGCTCTGTCATACATTTTGAGTGTAGACGAATTTGACCAAATTATTTAGCCCAATAGTAGGTCATCTTTCAGCCAGTGACTTAGCCAGCTACATTGACAAAACGTTTCATTGAAGGATCATAGCTCTACCACTTCCCTGCATCTGCGAAGACAGTCCAATGCCAGAACATCGAAGAGGAGTCCAATTGAATTGTCACACTACAAATATCAAAAAACCGGCAAACCTACGACCAGACTAAGACCAGTCAGTGTCAAACGAGCCATCGACGAAGGTCGTCAAACAGATTTCATTCGCCACCCTGTCAAAGGGGACCACATCACCAAAGTTCACAGGACACTGGCAAACCCGTTGCAAGAGAATGTGGCCTACAACACACACCGTTTGTGGATGCAGAAAATTATTGTCCAAAGCCATATTCTTGATTAAAGAACAGTATAAAAATGAACTCAAAAGCTTTGCCAATAGAGAAATTAGAGTCCCTTGAAGATCTATGCAATCACTATCTAATAAAAGTTAATACATTAGGGAAAATTGAAAATTCACAAATTGATACAAGATGTTGGCGAGCATAAAAAAAATTATTACAGATCTCAAGAAGCGGCTTTGCCACCAGTTCTCTAATGAGTACACCCCATTGAACCTGCTCTGAACCTGCCTGTCCACTGCCCCCTGTTTCTTTTTTTCCACTGCCTTGAAGAGGACAGCTGCATCAAGCGACGGAAAACATCACAGGTTGCACAGTTCACCTCCCTGACCTTGTCTAAGACCCCACCGCCCTCCACCCCTACCCAACCACCCCAGCAGTCAACCAGTCCCACCTCCGACCAAGTATTAACACTCTCTGCACCAGCCTCTCTTCCATCCAATTCCCACCTCCTTCTATGGCTAGCTGACAACCCGTCTCATGCCATGTCCGCCCCTTTCAAGTTGACAGTGCTCCTGTCTACTCATCCAGTTATAAATCATTTTGATCATCGGCCATCCTCACCTGATCCATCAGCATTCCGTCCATGTTCCAAAAGACCAAACAGCTACTCCCAGCCACCCCTTTGCCTCCAAAAAACATCATTGGAGAACGGTCGGACTGTTTGGTATAGGAGATTACAACAATACATACATGGATGCACACAAAATGAAACACAGGCAGCTTCAAATCAGTTTTCAGAAAATCAGTGTGTCGGTCTCAGGGTCTCTGTCATAAACATCGGCTTGAATCCCGTCACAAAATGCCCATATGGTTTGAGGTATTTTGCATGTAGGAATCAACGAACTAGTAAAGGGGCGAGAGATTACAAACACACCAGTGGAGGGACTTCCTTTACTCCATTGTCAAACGTCCTTTCCCCAGAGCAACACTCTGTCGTGGCCTCGGTCCATCATCCCCGCATGATGTAGACATTTAATGATTCCAGCCATTGTTCATATCCATACGAAAGTCTTCAGCACAGTATGCAGGGAAACTGTCTGCAGTATTTGTAGACAACAAGATTCCTTTCTTGCTAGGAGTGGTGCCCCAGGAAAGTCATGTACAAAATCTCCCTTGCCATCAGCCACAAAGGTTTGCTCAAAAACTTAGCTTGGAACATCAAATACTGTTGTTGTGCCTCATCTACACCGACTCCGCCCTGCTGCAAGCCACAGTTGTCAATACAACACACACGCCAACACACCATCAGCCACATGTTCGGCCAGCGTCTGATCAAAACCCAATCAAGCGCTACACTTAGCAGGTCGCGCCGAAACTGCAGAACAAACACTGGCCACGCCCCCCTGTTGAGAACCAGCTTCTCAGATTCCTATGGCCCGGCCTTGTCAGTAGTCAGGACTAACGCCAATGCACAGAGCACCGGTCCCATACCACCTGCCCACTTACGGCACGCTGTTCTGCCATGGTGCCCTCCACTCCCCAATAATCCTCTACAGGCCATTGCTGAAGCAGTGCGTCTGCTACAGGCGCCTGTGGCCTTTTTCAGTGTGAAGACTGTCTTTGTAAAGTGTCATCCCTTCCACACCCACCAGCGCACTCCCCCCCCCACCCCCCGCCTCCCCCGCCCACACCCCCCCCCCAAAAAAAAATCACCACAAAATCTGTGGAATAGTCGGTGTTATAACGCACAAGTCCTTGAATATAAGTGTGTGTGTGTGTGTGTGTGTGTGTGATGTGTGTGTGTGTGTGTGTGGGTGTGTGTGTGTGGGTTGTGTGTGTGTGTGACTTTCATCCTTTCTTGCCAGATGAGGCTTAATCCTCGGAATAACTACTTGTGCGTTGTCATTATGTTATTAGACAATAAATACTATCTTTTTCACTTCGGCATACTATTGTTGACATGGTCACGTAGGCTGTGTGAACATTTTGTGTTCTACTAATTTACTATCTAGAATCACTCGTGTTACTAAAGACATTTCGCCCCATGTTTCAGAAAATGTCTGAACTGTGTGGCTTCATGTATTCATATGTGCCTTCAATGAATGTCGACTGAAATTTGTGTTTCTAAAAAAAAAAAAAAAAAAATACCTTTCTTTTACTGCGTTCTGTGGGATGTGACGGATTGGAGAGCGCTACATAAGTGCCGGCATTATATTTTGTGCCAAACAGACTTGGACTAATAGACAATAATCTGATTATCAGCATATATATGTGTGTTCAGATACATTATGAGTTGGAGTTTCTGTTGCGTGCAACATTCAGGGAATTGTGCTTTTTAGCTCTTGCTGTACTTCGTCCTGTACAAACTGACAGCAGTTTGTTGAGTGCACATTAAATTGTAAGTGCATTCTCAGTTCACCTATTTCCGAACCACTGCTGTGGTACCTAATCTACCAGGTTGTTTGAATTGATTTTTACTTGATTTTTGTTGTTGTTGTTTATCGTTGCTGTTTTTTTGGTTGTTGTTGTTGTTGTTTTCATTGATTTAATTTTCCTTTTTGTACGTGTCCTATCTTCCCTGTTTTTACTCGGTGACTTCAATGTAATCTTTTGAAATCAAACAGCCATGGAAGCCAAACGAATAAGTGTGTTGAATTTAATCAGATTATCAAAACACCCACCAGAAAGGAACACAAACTTCAAAAGGAACAACATTGACCATATCTATGTCTCATATAATGAAAATCACATACCTCGAAACTTGCTGTATCCTGGCTTCTTTCTAGTGATCATTACCCAGTGTGTGGTGTTACATTCTAAAACTATGGAGTGAAAATCCCCAAAACAGCCACAAAACCATAACCTATCGTTGCTTTCTCAAAATGTAATGAACAAAACTTTTGCTTGATTTAAGGAAACTCAGAAACTTAATACAGTATACAATATTGCTGATCCCCACGCTTAGCCGATTGACTTTTGGATCAAATTTTTACAGATGTCTATAACAGACATTGCTCCGTTAAAAACAATCAGAGTAAGCTTATTCCCAAACCACGGTGTACACGAAAGAATTACAGGTGGCCTGCTTCCTTAGAGACCTTTTGAAAGATCATGGCTATGAAGAAGAATTCAGCATCACGAAGAAATGCAATTATCTCTCAGAAGCGCAGAGAAAAACTATTTTCTATCGCGAGTTATTAAATTCCAAAACAAAATCTCAAAATGGTTTGGCAAGCAATAAAACCAGCTTAACTATAACTGTTCTTCTTCAAAAACATCTGTTATCAAAAGGTATTTCTGCCTGAACAACAGTAACACTCACTTCTCTTCATTCCAGATCAGTTGGTAACCTTCTGAATCATTCAGCTCTAATGAACTTAAAGAACTCCATCAAATTTTGTCACTGAATCAAATATCAAGTCTGAAATTACACTTTCACCTACTCATAAATACTGGCACGTGGTGATCAGTTCATACTTCATTTTCATCAAAACAGTCAGGAAACACGTGGACTAGAGGCATAGATGGCAACAATTCTGAACTCTCGGCTCAGTTTATAACTGACACGTTAACGTTTATCGTAATCTGTGCATAGCTAAATGTTATTTTCCTAATGCGTTCACTAATAAAAGCAAAAGTTACACCCATTCATTAATATGGTGATTAATACTGATCCTTCCAAACTAATGACCAATATCAATATTATCTATCCTTTCCATACTCTATGAAAGCTTTTAAAAAAACTCATACTTATCAATTCACAGTCCGATTTGCTCCATCCCGGGACAGTTATGGTTTCAGCAGAACATGCCATGCCATTCTGCATTAATCATCTTGATAGATGTGTGGCTTAATAATATTATTTACACAAGTTATTGTGGTGTCTTATTCGTTGATTTTAAAAAAGCATTCGGATGTCATTGACCACAATCGCCTTATTCAGACTAAAAGGGATATACGGTCTTTCCAAAATCCTGCCCTTATCCTTCTAAATCATACATCACAAATCGACAAAAAATGCTGTCTTATTGGGGACGGCTGTCTTCTATAACAACTCTTATGTATGGCGTTCCTCATGGCTCCATTTTAGGCCCGCTACTATTTCTCAATCTACATTAATGACCTCCCCCAATGTGAGATCTTCCACCCTCTTTGCGTGGGCACCCCAATTCACACCCAAAAATTTTCCTTCCGTCTTAAAAAATTTTTCAAGGAAATTTAAAAAGCCTTGTAAAATGGACCGAAAACTAAACCTTTTTCCTTCACCCCCAAAAAAAAAATCAGTCTTCAACTGGAAAAAAAAAAGCCCTATTTCCCCCTTAAACCTCCCTTTTTGTGCTTTGGGATCAAAAAAATTTGGACTAAAATTGAAATAGTCTTAATCCCCCTAAGAATTTCCCCCGTTTCCCAAATCTTTTTTGGGTAAAAAAAACCCCTTTTTTTGTTTTTTTCCAAAAAAATTTTTTTCCTCCCTTTTTTTTCTTTGGGGGGGCCCCTTTTGGGATTTGGGTGAAAAAACCCAAATTTTTAAATTTTCCCCAAAAGGGGCCCTTCCCTTTGAAGAAAACGCCTCGGCTCTGTTTAAAAAATTTTTTTTTCGCCAAGGTTCCCAAAGGGGGTTTTTTAAAGTCTGCGGGAAAAAGGCCCAAATTTTTTTGGGAATTTAAAAACCGCGGAAACCCCCCTTTATCCCATACTTTGATATTTTTTGTCAACGCCCGGGGTTTTTTGGGGCCCTTAAAAAAACAAATCCTTTTTTTTTAAAAAAAATTTTGTCCCCTTTTTGGTTTAAAAAAAAAAAATTTTTTTTTTTAAAAAAACCCCGAATTTCCAAAAAACTAAAAAAAATCTTTTTTTTGTATTTAAAATTTGCTTTTTTTTTTTTTTTTTTTTTTTGTAAATTTTTTTTTTTCTTTTTTCTTTTTTTTTTGTTTTAAAATTTGAAGTTTTTATTTTTTTGAATTTTTTTAGTTTATATATATATATATATATATTATATATTTATAATATATTTTATATTTATATTTATATTTTTATATTATTATTTTATGTTTTATATATATTTTATTTATATTAATATATATCCAGTGTGTGTGTATGTATGTAGTATTTTTATGTTTGTTTGTATTATGTATGTATGTGTGTATATATATTTTATGTCGTGTGCACATGTATGTGTTGTGTGTGCGTGTAGTGTGTATATATATATATATATTATATTTATTTATATTTTATATTATATTTATATATTTATATATTTGGTGTTGTGTGTGTGTGTGTGTGTTGTGTGTTTGTGTGTGTGTGTGTGGTTGTGTGTTTTGTTGTGTGGTGTGTTGTGTGTGTTGTGTGTTTATAATTGTGTGTGGGTATAATTAAATGGATATAATCTTCGAAAAAATGTTTTATGTTTTTCCCTTTTTTTCCCTCCTCTCTTCTCTCTTCTCTTCTCTCTCTCTCTCCTCTCTTCCTCTCTCTCTCTCTCTCTCTCTCTCCTGCCGCTCTCTCTCCTTCGCCCTCTCTTCTCTCTCTCTCTCTCTCTCTCTCTCTCTCTCTCCTCTCTCTCTCTCTCCTCTCCTTTTCTCTCTCTCTCTTTTCTCTGTCTTTTCTGTCTTTTGCATGCGTGGTTGTATGTTCTGAATTCCGTCCCATTTTTTTGTCATGCTCATTTTACGTCGATTTTATACAGGTTTAATATTTTCGCCCCCTTTTTAAAATTTCCATTTTTTCAAATCTTTAATTTCATGCTTTGTTCCCCCTCCCCTTCCTTCCTATCTCTTTCTCTGGGGCTTTTTTTTTTCCTGCCCCCCCCCCTCCCCCCCCCCCCCCCCCCCCCCCCCCCCCCCCCCCCCCCCCCCCCCCCCTCCCCCCCCCCCCCCCCCCCCCCCCCCCCCCCCCTCCCCCCCCCCCCCCCCCTTTCCCTTTTTTTTCCCACCAAAATTCCACTTATTTTGCTGTCATTTTACTGCTAAATTTTTTGGCTTTTTGCGTTTTTATTTATTTAAATTTTTTTTTTGGCCCCCCCCCCCCTCCCCCCCCCTTTTTTTTTTTCCTCCCCCCCCCCCCCCCCCCCCCCCCCCCCCCCCCCCCCCCCCCCCCCCCCCCCCCCCCCCCCCCCACCCCTCCCCCCCCCCCCCCCCCCCCCTCCCCCAATTTCATCTCACTTTGCTTAATACCTTCTTGGTATATTCATGCCTGTGCGAAAAAATGGAATACTTGTTATGCCTTGCCTCTCACTCTCTCCTCTCTCTCTCTCTCTCTCTCTCTCTCTCTCTCTCTCTCTCTCTCTCTCTCTCTCTCTCTCTCTCTCTCTCTCTCTCTATGCGTGCGAACGTGGCGTGTTGTATTTGTAGTGTTCAAAACTATGTACGCACTTTGTCATATTCACTTCATGTCTGTTTTCATACATGCCAATCCTTGAACGTTGTTTGTAGTACACTTTCATTATGTTTCCCCAGGCCCACCTCACCACAATCCCCGCTCTCTCTTCCTCTTCATTATTGTTATTCTAATTTTTTATTTATTTATTTTTTTTAATTTTGTTATTATTATTTTTTGTTGTTGTTTTGTTTAATCTTCTTATTATTTTATGTTTTCTTTTCAATTCCTTCTATTTTCATTTGTGTTCCTATGATTACATGCCCTTTGCTTTGCCTTCTTGATTTCTTACCATGAACTGATTTTCACTGCATGTTGTAGTCCCTACTCAGGGCGAGGACTGGATGTAAAACAGACGTCAGTGCTTATTCTATTATCCTCGTAAATAAAGAATTTTGTCTTGTTCTGTCTTTGTTTGTCTCTCTCTCTCTCTCTCCTCTCTCTCTCTCTCTCTCTCTCTCTCTCTCTCTCTCTCTCTCTCTCTCTCTCTCTCTCTTCTCTCTCTCTGTGTGTGTAAATTTCTTAATTTTCCGTCCCCTCTCTCTCTCTCTTCTTCTCTTCTCTCTCTCTCTCTCTCATCTCTCTCTCTCTCTCTCTCTCTCTCTCTCTCTCTCTCTCTCTCTCTGTACATTTTTCTTTAATTTTCCTGTCATTACTCTCTCTCTCTCTCTCTCTCCTCTCTCTCTCTCTCTCTCACTTCCTCTCTCCTCTCTCTCTCTCTCTCTCTCTGTACATTTCTAATTTTCCGCCACCCCCCCCCCCCTCTCTCTCTCTCGTCGTTCATTTCTAATTTTCCATTTCTCTCTCTATCTCTCTCTTCTCTCTCTCTCACTCTCTCTCTCTCTCTCTCTCTCATCTCCTCTCTCTTATCTCTCTCTCTCTCTCT
Source organism: Conus ventricosus (assembly GCA_018398815.1). Lineage (NCBI taxonomy): Eukaryota > Metazoa > Mollusca > Gastropoda > Neogastropoda > Conidae > Conus > Conus ventricosus. Next base: position 66,763,401 of record CM031597.1, on the reverse strand, counting down.
CTTTCTTGCGTGTGTGTGTGTGTGTGTGTGTGTGTGTGTGTGTGTGGTGTGCGGGGGGGGGGGGGGGGTGGGTACGCGCTCCAGAGCGCGCAAAGTGTGTGTTGTGTGGTTGTACTTTAGAATGCATGCACCACAACGGTGTATTCTTTTCATTATATGAAAGAGAGAAGAAGAAATAAAAATGTACCTTTTTTAGCAGTCAAAAGGGATTCACACCAGTCCTTACGTGTTGAAGGCTGCATTTCCTAGGCTGGGTTCAGACTGCTCTCGTTGCGTTCCATCACAGTCAGGGGACCACCCAGGGTTCCAGCCACTTCGAGGTTCTTGAAGGGAGAAAGTTACTTCCCCGACAGTGGACAGTGGACAGTGGGCGTCATGCGTTGTTGACATCACCACCATCATTTGCTTGAAAGAAAAGGTTGAGTGGTGCTAGTAGGACAAACATATATACCTGTTACCACAAACATAAGTTACGTACGCGCGAGCACTGATACTCACAACACACAACACACACACAACACACACACAAACACACACACACACACACACTCACACCCACACACACACACACGCAGAAGAAGCGCGCACGAGCGCGGGCACACACACACACACACACACACACACACACACACCACACACACACACACACACCACCACACACACACACAACACACAACACACACTTTCAGCAGTATAAATGAAAAATATATTTACTGTGTTCTTTTTATAGACTTTGAAAAAGCTTTTGATGTATTAAATCATTCACTCCTGTTGCGTAAACTGGAAGCTCTACAAATTAACTCCAGAATTCATAAAATCTTCCATGTCCTCATTCCTATGTAATAGAAACAATCAGTAACAGTTCATCAATAAACGTCATATTTTAATGTCTATCAAATATGGTGTACCACAAGGCATCTGTACTGGGCCCTCTACTGTTTACTGTATTCGTCATGATTTACTTATTTTCTTGAAGTAAATGCGAAATGTTTTGCTGAGGACACATTCTCTTCATTCAGTGATTCCGATCCATATAGATTAGTAGTAACCTCCAAAATGATGTTAAAAAACTTATCGAGGACTCAGTTGAAACCATATGTCCTTTAAATGCAAGTAACAACAAAGTGCCATGTTTGTATGTGCCCGACAAATAAAGACCTAATAGATGAATCGTCAAATTTCCACCATGGTTTATATTGACAATAAAATTGAAGAAGTCGACTCACATACAATTACTAGGAGTAATAATAGATAAAAGATTTAACATGGACCGTTCAATAACGTCTATGGGGGAAAAACGTCTCTCTAAAATTATTACTTCAATTAGACCAAGATTAAGAACTTCCTGGACACCCATTCTCGAAAAAGCTCTTTTTCTGTGCTCATATTACTATCAATCATTGATTATGCATCAACCCTATGGGATAATGCAGTGAAACAACTGAAAATTATTCCATCGAATGTTTAAAAGAGCATTTAAATTAGTATTACTAAAATCAAGACCCTAACAACAGAAGACTATAACACTTAATTTGTTAACCTTATACAACAGACTTTTGTTCTACAAGGCATTATGCTGCATAATGTTGCAAGGATATGCTCCTAAAAAAGATAAGAGATTCATTTACAACTAAACACTTAATAGACATCAGTCATTTATATTATCCTTCCTAGACCATAGAAATTAATCTTTTATAAATCTTGTCTTTTGTATCTCCGGTGGTAATGTATGGAACAAAGCTACAATCACTTTGAAAAAACATAAAGAACAAAAATCAGTTTAAGAAAAATCTGAAAAAGCATCTCTTGGATGGTTAGCACTCTATATTTCTCAAATTCCTTTGAATTATCTTTGTTTTCAGTGATTTTACATGATGTATCCTTGTGTATTTGTTTATGCCTATGTTACATGTCTTGTTTAAATGCGTGTGTATGCTTTGTGACAATGTATTAATCGTTTGTACATAAACTTAACTCTCTCTCTCTCTCTCTCTCTCTCTCCTTCTCTCTCTCTCTCTCTTGTTATTCCTTGATATGATAATTATAACTGGCTTGAATTCTTTTTTGATACTCCTTCTCCTCCACCCCACGCCGCCATCTAACCCCCACCCCACTCTCTAATTTCCTCCCTTCCCTCTCATCATCTAAGATTACCCCACCACCTCCCTCGCCTTTTCCGCTGGTTTTCACTCTTTGTATTTCTTCGTTTTTCATATTTTATTATTCAAGTTCTTTGGTTGTGTTATGATGGCTTGATGTTATAAAAAGCAGTTTCTCTGATGAGTTAATGTTTCCAATCTGGAAATAAAATTTTGACTTGATTGACCTTGACACCACACACACTTGCACGCACTTGCCGCGCATTTCTGCTTGCACGTGCACACGCGCACGCGCGCATACAACACACACACACACACACACCACAACCACACACACAACACACACACACCACCAACACACACACACCACACACAGCACGCACGCACGCACGCAGCACGCACGCACACCACACACACACACACATCACACAACACACACACAAACTCGCAACAAACAGGACTAGAGGGCTGTCTGTTGTCTGTCTGTCTGTCTGTCTGGTCTGTCTGTCTGTCTGTCTGTCTGCCTTTTCTGCTGTCTGTCTGTCTGTCAGTCTGTCGGTCTGTCAGTCTGTCTGATCTGTCTGTCTTCTCTCTCTGTCTCTCGCTCTCTCTTTCTCTCTCCTCTCCCTCCCGCCCTCTCTCTCTCTCTCTCTCTCTCTCTCTCTCTTCTCTCTCTCTCACTCTCTCTCTCTCTCTCGTTTGTATTGATTAGCAGACTCTTAGAACTCTTTGTTACAGTTTATGTATTCAGATACTAGTCGTTTGTATGAACGTTTCCGAGGTACAGAGCTCAGTTGAAGAAGGCGACAAGGCATTGTAACTCTCGTCAGTTAGCTGGACTGAAAAGATGCCTGTGCGTTTCACTGTAGGCGCTGGATGATGTAGCGTACGGTGAGACACATTGTGTGTCGTTTGACGTTATCTGTGCAGATGTTAGATGCAGTTAGATGTATTCGTTAGTGGTTGTAAGTTACTGATGTGAAATTCTGATGGACTGTCAGGAAAATCTTGAATTCCCTTTGAGTTGGACAGAGGGGTGAAAGGGACTGGTTGGACGAACGTACGTATGTGTACAATGTGAACTTGGTTTTGGGTTCGTATATTGTTATCGAGGAGCTGCTGGTGAAAAAATAGTGTTTGTGCGAAGTCTGTGTCAAAAACTTATTAGACTGCAGATGGCAAAACTTGGAAAGCCTGAAGGTGTGATAGATAGATAGATAAGATAAGATAATGTTGCTTATAGCCCAGCCGACCGCAAAGGGCCACATCAAGATAGATAGATAGATAGACAGACAGACAGACAGACAGACAAACAGACATGTAGAAAGACAGATAGATAGATAGATAGATAGATAGAGAAGAGAGAGAGAGAGAAAGAAGACAGACAGACAGACAGACAGAGACAGAGATAGATAGAATAGAAGATAGAAGATAGATAGATAATAGATAGATAGATAGATAGATAGATAGATAGATAGGTGGATAGATAGATAGACAGACAGATAGATAGATAGATAGATAGATAGATAGATAGATAGATAGATAGATAGATAGATAGATAGATAGATAGATAGATAAAAGCTTCAGGTCTGTACATTTAGTAGGTGTGCGGGAGGGGGGGGATATTTTGTTCAATGTGAAGAGACTACGACGATTTATTTGACAAAATTTTAAGTTTGGTCTTTCCAAAACAGAAAAAAATTAAGGACCAGGATAATGAAAAGACCATTTGTAATCCGGTCCTGTATTTATTGGAAGCATTTCCCTTAAGGGACACACCTTTATCTTGAATGTGTTAGATGTTCTGAAAAGACTTAAATGCACGTGGAGAGGACGCCAGTGCGGTCCACACACAAGTATGTTGTTATCGCTACTTGTCCATTTGGGCTATGGCCTGTGAGTGAATAAATCATCTGGATCTTCGCCTCTGTCTGTCTCTGTCTCTCCTCATCTCTTTCTGTCTCTCTCTCTCTCTTTTCTCTCTCTCTCTCTCTCTCTCTCTCTCTCTCTCTCTCTCTCTCTCTCTCTCTCCTCTTTCTGTCTCCCCCCCCCTTCTCATATGCACGGACACACAAACACGCTTACACTCACATGCTCACGCGTGCACGAGCGCGTACAAACACACACAACGTTGCAAGCGCTGGTGCATGTGCTCTTCATTTAATTTCCTGGTTTATCCTAGATGATTTAAGCGAAATGCACTTTTTTTAACAGGATCTAAAGCACCATGTCTCATAAAGAAAAAGCCAGCACAGATCCATTGACTACACAAAGTCTGACAGACCCCTACGAAAGGCCACACACACACACACACACACACACACACACACACAAAGGAGAGAATAATTATGACATTAGTTCGACGTAAAAAGCGTCAGCCTTTCAAAATGACATCAGCAATGTGAATAGAACTACTGAGAAGGGACGTTTTCAACAACATGATTACCTTCAAAGTTTGTCGTCACAGCGACAAGGCAACGACTGAAATAAGACCTTCACTCAATAGACACACCCTTGGGAAAAAAAAAAAACGACGGTCTCTGCAGTCATCGAACCGTGTGCAATCCAGTACCAGTACTTTCGTCATAACAACCATGTGACAAATCGAATATGATCTAAAAAGGGGGGGGGGGGGGGGGGGGGGGGGGGCAGACTTGGACAAACATTTTGAAGTGACACCGGTGATAAAATGGTGTGGTCAATATCGACGACAAATTTACCTACTTTGATTTTTGCTTGTGTTTTCCCGTTTAGTTTTGCCACACATACAGTTGATCCCTTCTTTGAACAAAAGTGGGTGTGAGAAGATCGTTAGTTGACAACAGCAGAAAAAAAAACGAGAGAGAGAGAGAGGGGAGAGAGAGAGAGGGAGAGGAGAGAGAGAGAGAGAGAGAGAGAGAGAGAGAGAGAATCGACCTCACATTTTAACATTCAGTATGCACGCATTTACAATCCCATTATTTTCATCGCAGCAGACAGATATCATCAGATGCGCCTGTGCCTATGTATTAGCGATGATATACCATTTACTGAAGAGAGCTAGACCTATTAGCAGTTCTCTATCATTCATCAATAATACAGGTTTTCAGGTCCTCTCTCAGTATGAAAAAACAACAACAGACATTGACATCCTCTGTCATTAACGAAAACAGGTGAATGCGTTCTCTATCATTAATGAAAACAGGTTTTGACATCCTCTATCTTTAACGAAAACAGGTGAATGCGTTCTCTATCATTAATGAAAACAGGTTTTGACATCCTCTATCTTTAACGAAAACAGGTGAATGCGTTCTCTATCATTAATGAAACAGGTTTTGACATCCTCTATCTTTAACGAAACAGGTGAATGCGTTCTCTATCATTAATGAAAACAGGTTTTGACATCCTCTATCTTTAACGAAAACAGGTGAATGCGTTCTCTATCATTAATGAAAACAGGTATTGACATCCTCTATCTTTAACAAAAACAGATGAATACGTTCTCTATCATCAATGAAAACAGGTATTCACGCCCTCTGTCTTTAATGGAAACGGGATATGCATGTTCTCTCTCTTCAATAAAAGCGGGTGATTGAGTCTTCTATCATTAATGAGAAGAAAAAAATTCACGTCTTTTATCATGAAGAAAAACTGCATATCAAACGTTTTCATAAAGCATATAAGGAAACGTGCAATGAAATAAGTTGTTCTGTACTAAACGTCATAGAAGGAAAACACACACACCACACACACACACACACACACACACACACACACACACACACACACACACACACACACCACACAACACACACACACACACACTCCCATTCTCTCTCTCTCTCTCTTCTACTCTCTCTCTCTCAATCTCTCTCTTCTCTCTCTCTCTCTCTCTCTCTCTCTCTCTCTCTCTCTCTCACTCTCTCTCTTTTCTCTCTCTCGCGAATGCAAGTGCAGACACATTAAGTAACTAACTGCCTGCAATCAATTTATTGTCAGATTAACCTCTGGTTGTACTGAAATTTACGGAAAACATTATGAAAGAATGTAAACAACTTAAAAGAAAAAGAAATATCACACACACACACACACACACACACACACACACACACACACACACACACACACACACACACACACACACACACACACACACACATGGAGGGAAAAACTTCTAAAAGAGTTTTTAAAAAAACATCTCTCTCTCTCTCTCTCTCTCTCTCTCTCTCTCTCTCTTTTCTCTCTCTCTCTCTCTCTCTCTCTCTCTCTCTTCTCTCTCTCTCCAACAACAAGAACAAGAACAAGAACCCCAAAAAAAAGAAAGAGGAGGAGGAGGACGTATATATACAACATATTTCTACACACACACACACGCACACACACACACACACACACAGAGAGAGAGAGAGAGAGAGAGGGAGAGAGAGAGAGAGAGAGAGGAGAGAGAGGAGCGAGGAGAGAGAGATGAGACGAGAGAGAGAGAGAGAGGGAGAGAGAGAGAGAGAGAGAAGAGAGAGAGAGAGAGTATTGCTTATAGCTCATCCACCCACAAAGGGACATATTAGGGATGTCACCTTGCAATGAGTGAAAAGCTGATGTATGTATTCATGGGAAGAGCCGCGAATAAGTCTCAAGAGCGTTTTCTTCACATGGATGCAATTCTGCTGTTGTTGTGAGGAGGAGGAGGAGGAGGGAGGAGGAGGAGGAGGAGGAGAAGGAGGAGGAGGATTGTGAGGGTGATGATTGTTGTTGTTGCTTTTTTTGTTGTTTTTTATCACCATCTCATCATCATCATCATCATCATCATCATCATGATCTCACAACACCATCATCATTGTCATTATCATTATTATTGTTATTGTTATTATTATTGATATTGTTATTATTATTTTTATTATTGTTATTATTATTATTATTATTTATCATTGTCATCATCATTATTGTTATTATTATCATTATAATTGTTGTTGTTGTTTGCTGCTGCTGTTGTTGTTGTTGTTGTTATAATTGTTATCATTATCATCATTATTTCATTATTAACTTTTTCCTTGTGAGGCGAAAAAAAGCTGTGTTTTTTTTTTCTCATCTGGTCGTGCTTGCACCCATGAATTGTAATATAGGACACATAATGATTATTACTTTCTTACAGTGTGGGTAGGCACACACCCATATATTTTTTTGTTTAAAAAAAAGTATCATTCGTTTCTGTACGGTGTAGGTGTGCACACATCCATACTTCCTATCTGGCATTGTTTCTAATCAAAGTATGGGTGTGCTCACCGCGCGCCCACATTACACCGAAGGGTTTGAATTTCGTTTTCCTGTTTCAGTCAACAATTGTTTTTTATATTTAAGTCATGACTGGACAGAAGATGGGCGTGGAATAAAACAACAAAAGTCATTTAAGAAGAGGATCAATGATCTTGCTACTTTTGTATAGTTTTCAGTGCACACTCACCCATGACATTCAGCACACACAAAAATAACAATAGGAGCGTTAGGATACTGATATAGTGACCTGACCAAAAAGCCAATATATATATAGGACCCGCGGTTGAACACAATTTGTGTCATAGTGAGCGGTTTAGATTGTACCGAGTTGGAAACACAAGAGTGGGAGTTCTAAGAGAAGACGCCAGGGAGTGCCTGCTGTTTGGGATCCCGACTCTCCAACAGGGAAAGCGCAGGAGGAATAGAGGTCTGGCACCACAGAGTCTTGCCCTTTCATCCCACACCCTTTGACTGCGCATACAACCCGTCCACACAGCACTAATTCGGAATGAAGAGTGGGACGTGGTGGGAAATGTCTACTGTGGTTTGTATCAAGAAGTCAGTGAGAAACAGTCAGTGAGAGTGGCAAAGAAGAAGCAAGGAAGAGAGAGAGAGAGAGAGAGAGAGAGAGAGAGAGGAAAGAGAGAGAGAGAGAGAGAGACAGAGACAGAGACAGAGACAGAGAGACATAGAGAGGCAAACAGACGAGGGAGAAAAAGAAGCAATTGGGGCGCACAGTGGCACACACACACCACACACGCACGCGCACGCACGCACGCACGCACGCACGCACGCACGCAAAACAAAACACACACACGCATGCACACACACATACGCGCGCACACGGGTACCCCCCCACACACACACACACACACACTGCATACTGTTAGTGTCACATACACGACAACTCAAGTTTTTTTTTATTCCTGCTACAAGAATATTATCTAGTAGTCATCCTTGGCCAAAAAACAACTAAATATCGACTTTTTAAATCATTCCACATCCATTTTACACACGCGCGCGCGCGCTCACACACACACACACACACACACACATACACACCACACACAAACAAACACACAACACGCACACACACACACACACACAAACACACACACACACACACCCACACACACACACACACACACACACACACACACACACGCGCGCGCGGGGCGCGCGCACGCACGCACGTATACACGCACGCACGAACACCCCCCCCCCCACACACACACACACAATACACACACGCACGCACTCACACATGCACACACACACACACACTCACACACACACACACACACACACCACACACACACACACACACAAAAGAAGACAAAACAAAAACCAAGACAAATCCATGACAGATGACAAGTCCAACATCAGCACCTTGCTCACATACTAGACAAATCATTCACAGATGACAAAACAAAGCGTCAACAGTTCACCGAAATTGTCAGGCACAAAGGACACAGGGCCCAAAACAACAAGCACCAGCAGCTTGTTGACATGTCAGATGAATCGATGGCAGAGGAGTAGTCAATGACCAACGGCAGCAGGGACAGAGGCAAAGCCAGTGTAAACTTGTCAGATACGAGAACAGACGATTAGACAAACATAAGCCGATGTAGACATATCACCGTAGACAAATTCTGAGAAAGAGAGCTCATTATATAATTTATAAGATGCGTTTAAACTCGTGGAAAACCAAATTTTCTAAGGATGTAGATTGCGCTTGTGGTCTCCCATTATCTATTCAACATATTCTTTTTGAATGTCCAATTCTAACATCTTTATATAATATCCAAAGGATAGACATTGGTTCCTTAGGGGCTTTACAAGAAATTCTTTACAGCCCCAAAATGTTTGATATAGCAAAGGCTATATCGAGTTCTGTTATCATTCATTTATTGTAATTGATTTATCAGTTTAAAATTATTGTTTGGTCGTTATAGGCAAACTTTCATGCATTTGTGTCCGTGCGCGCGTGCGCGCGCACTCACGCACGCACACACACACACACACACACACACACACACACACACACACACACACACACACACACACACACACACACACACACACACATACACACACACACACACACACACACACACACACACACACACACACACACACATATATACGCTCACACTGACACGGGCGCGCGCATGCATGCGTGCATGCACGCACTCGCAAACACACCCACCCCCACACACACACACACACACACACCACACACACACACACACACATCACACACACACACACACACACACACACACACACACACACACACTCACTCATATAAGCACTTACACAATACACCTTTTTATTTATTTATTTTTTTTTATTTTTTTTTTAGTCTAATATCACCACTGTTGTGAAGAGACTCTAAATTAAATCAATCAAATCAATCAAAGCTCATTATTCAGACTTTTCTCAAAAAGGCCAGTAATGGAGGTATGATCGTGGCGGCAGTTTTCCGGAAAACCACCACTACCAATTTTGCAGTAACGTTTTTATGACAGTTTTTGTAATGTATGTGCCTAAACAGGATTGAACAACATTCCAAACAAGCTGGACTAGGACGAGGACATTTCTCTTGAATGCTTCGCAGGGCCTGTAAATAAGCTAGTCACAAAAAGTTAAGGGCCAGACAGAAAAACTCTCACCAAAATAAAACGACATAACGCACAGGAAAACAGCTTATACCGTATTTTATTTCATGTCTTTAGCTTTCATGTCAATGCCATTGCAATTGTGTCAATTCAATTTTTCTGGACAAAATCAAGGATCAAACATCATAACCCCTCTTTTTGAAAATCACAAAATTGACAATTCACAAGAAAGTTTATTGAAAAGCTTCAGTAGTGCGTATGTCCGCCATTTGCACCCACACATTCCACGCATCTAGGCCTCATGGACTGGATCAGAGTCACAAGGGTCTGTTGAGGCATGGCGTTCCACTCCTGCAGCAGAAATTGGAACAGTTGGTGGAGGTCAACAGGAGGAGGGTGGTTGTCGTGGACGCGGCGTTCCAGATGGTCCCAAAAGTTCTCAATAGGGTTCAAATCAGGCGAACGCGATGGCCAGTCCAGTCGTGGAACCTGCTGCTGCCTCAGGTAGTCGTTCACCACACGGGCGCGGTGTGGGAGTGGCGTTGTCGTCCATGAGGGTGGCACCGGGTCCATGGCTTGCAGAGTGGGGATAATCAACGGCCTCACGATTTCATCTCTGTACCTTACGCCAGTAAGTCTGCCTGGCACAAGGTGAAGGGGTGTCCTGCCATGAAGGTGGATGCCTCCCATACCATCAGGGAGCCGCCTCCATGGCGATCGTGCTCACGAACACAGCCATCAGCAAGCCTCTCCCCTGGACGACGCCAGACGCGTACCGGCCATCATTTCGGGACAGGGAGAATCTTGACTCATCGGTGAAGAGGATGGTGCTCCATTGCTGCCTCGTCCATCGCTGATGACGTCGACACCACCTCCTTCTGGCCTGTCGATGGTGCTGTGTTAGTGGGAGACGGACGGCGGGCCTTCTTGAGCGGAGGTTGAAACTGTGAAGGCGACCTCGGACGGTCTGGCGACTTACGTTGATGTTAGTCGTTTTCTCAGCTCCTGTCTCAGAGTGGTTGCATTGATGGTTCTGCTGCGGACTGCTGTCAGCATCAAGTAGCGATCGTCTTGCCGTTGGTGATTCTTGGCGCTCTGAGCGTGGTCATTCCTCGGCTCTTCCAGTGTCTTGGTATCGCTGGTGAAGGCGTTGAATGACTGAGTGGCTCACTCCCAGACGTCTTGCACCTCTCTTCCAGAAATGCCATCTTGGAGCCATCCAGAGCCCGGCCGCGATCTAGTGTTGACAGTTTTCGTCTTGGAGGCATGGTTATTGAACCCCTGATTAGCGGTCATTTTATGCCCACCGCAGGCAAATTGTCATTGAAAAGTGTTCAACATAGGCAGGCCTTGCACGTGCACTGTGCCGATTTCTCAATTCAAAACTGCTGTGTAATCTGCGCCCTGGCCAAACTTCATGCTTTATTCACGGATTTTTGGTGTTTTGGCTGAGCGCATATTCTCGACCCGAAAAATGCGTCGTCTGAAAGATTATTTCGGTCATACAGTGTGCTGTGTGAGCTGTCAGAATAGCTCAGAATGAAACACGCTGCGCTTTGTTTTACGAGCTTCAGACCCATTACTTAGAGTTACCCCAAAATCTAAGGCGGCCCTTAACTTTTTGTGACTAGCTTACATGGCAAATTTCTGATTGTACACTTGCTCCTAGATGTTGTCAATGATGACATCCTAAAATCAGAGAAGAGACAGACAGACAGTCAGACAGAGACAGACAGACAGACAGACAGACACACAGGAAGTAGAGGGTTATTTCAATTTATCCAGAACACATACAAGGCAAAGTTAACTGGAGAAACAGCTGCGCACAGGTAAAATGCTGAATTGAATGTGTCAGATTTAAATACATAAACCACGACGCTCAAATTACTATGGATAAATTGAATTAGACCTGCTGCACATCAATGGAAAGAGGATTGCTGTTCTGAATTGCTCACAGGTGGACCCTCAGAAAAAAACATATGCTCTGAGTCATCTTGGCAGAAATATGTAAGAAAATTCATTTCGGGCAAGACATTAGATCACACAACGTACTGGCTCATGAAAGTCGAATTCGCTCACCCAATAGCTCAGAAGATGCTCTGGCAGAGCCTGTTATTTATCATGAGAACATTTAAGTTGGAAAGAAATTAATTACTTTGTTTGAAGTTTGGAATCGGTAGATCTTCAACGTCTTTTAAGTTCAATGCGAAAACATGTTGACGTAAAAAACGAATCTATCACAACATACCATTTTTTGTATTGTGTAGATTGTCTTGGTTTATTTCAGTGTTAGTCATATTTTAGCCAAGCCAGCCTTGTAGTGTCCTTTCATTTTGTCCATTAAAACCAGATATTAAAAAGACCATTTTATACCATTAACTGCTTTTTTCTTCCGTAATATAACATAGCATTCAAAAATCTAATCAATTTTACAATATCTTCCCTTACATCGCCATTTATTAGATCATGGAAAAACAGTGGATCAAAAATTGTTGGAAATGTGCCACAAAGATTGTAGATGAAGTGCACCGGAGCAAATGCTCTCTATATTGATTCACCATGTTTGCAGCATTAAATCAAAATGGCTGCAGATGAAAAACTGTGTGATCGCATGGGTACGAGTATGTCGCGCCGAATTCACTGGGAAAATTGTTTGGATGTCAAAATTGTAGGTCCTGTTGCAATCCAACTTTGGAGATACGTAAACACATTCAACGTTTTGGTTTGTTTGTTTGTTGATTCCTTGTTTGTTTGTTTGTTACTGTTGCTGTTGTTGTTATTGTTATTGTTGTTGCTATTGTTGTTATTGTTGTTGCTGCTGTTAGCGTTTTTGGTTTGTTTTATTACTTATTTGTTTGTTTGTTTTGCTTTTTGTAGTTGTTGTTGTTGTTGTTGTTGTTGTTGTTATTGTTTGTAGTTATTGTGTTGTTGTTGTTGTTGTCGTCGTTGTTATTGTCTTTCCATCAACAAAACATGCACAGTTTTGTTTGGACTAAAGATTATAGAGGGGAAACGTATTTGATTTTCTATTTGTCAGGCTTGCAAATGTGAAAAACGCATATCAAGATGTTTCTTTTAACAACAACAAAACTGCTGTCAAACAAGCTACCAAGTATGGATAGAAAGTCGACTCGGTCAGGTAAGAGGAAAAGTGAGAACAGAACCAGATTGACTAAAAAGGAAAAAGTATAATAGCTGCTCAATCAACAGACACGATAATTGTCAAGGCAATACATACTTCAATTTCGAGTTACTATTAACCTCACCAAAAAATGGAAGAACAGAGAAAAAGGTGACATTGCCATCGACACAGACTGGAACGCATCAATCCTCCACTGGTTAAGAAACCCTTCTTTCTGCAAGTGAAGGACCCCTTTTCCAGGGTTCCAAGAGTTATTAGTCTGGCACCCACTCCCACAGACCGTGGCTGTGCTCTTATTACAGACAGTACTTGTCCCTGTTCGTTGTAAGGCTCTTTCCATGCTGTCGGTGTAGCGAGGTCTTCCTCTCGTCTTCCTCACTTCCCAATCCATTTTTCATCTGTCCCTCACGTCAGAGAAATGACGCTTTTGACAGAAGCTCAAGGACAGAGTTTATGTGGCTCACCTGTTTTGTTTCCTCTTTTCTGTCTGTCTGCCTGCCAATTTCTGTGTCTTCCTGCCTGCTTCTGTGTCTGCTGCCTGCAACATCCTGCGGGACAGTGGCCAGGCGCCCCGACAGACACGGGGGCCCGGCCCAGGCTCATGGGGCCCCCGGGGGAAGGGGGCCGGGCCAGGCCCCGGGGGCCCCA